>JAHTLZ010000074.1:11289810-11301653 GCA_023846285.1 Phrynocephalus versicolor | reverse complement strand
AAGAAGAAGAAGAAGAAGAAGAAGAAGAAGAAGAAGAAGAAGAAGAATTTCTAAATCATATCAACAGAAAAAAAATCATAATTTTGTTTTTTGTGATTTGTTGACCTTGGCAAATCATGAGACAAAACAAATCACCATTTTCCTAATTCATCCCCATCTCTAGTTCAAATATCCGACAAGTGTCACATGAGAGAAAACTAGGTAAAGACAGCATAAATAGTGTTCCAGTTATGCCCTAGATTTCAACAGAAAATAAATAAATAAAATGAAGTTCCTCACACAGGCTTCATATATGTTTCAGGGGATGATGTGGAAACTGCTATCCACATCTACAAACTACAAAATTACATGACTGCACAGACAAGATAGAAACTGATTACAAATGTAACTTCTCAAGGTAAAGTCTCTTTGCGGAAGAAGAAAAAGGGAGATACAGCTACATTAGGGGCTCCTTGTGCAAGTCAAGATGGAGAGTTCAAAGGTCAGTGTGAAATTTAAAAAGCTTTAAAAACCTGGCTTTTTAAAGAAGCATACGGCTAATGTATTGTTTGTTGCTCCCCCAGTGTTTGTTGTATTTTTCTGCCACCATTAGCTTTCAGCCTCTTGCTAGGCTTTTGTGTTTGTTTGATCTTCTTGGTTTACTTGTTCTCTTTTGTTTGTTTATTGATTTTAATTATTGATTATTTATTTGGCTTTCATTGTAAACTGCCCAGAGTCCCTTGGGGAAAATCGGAGCGGTCTAGAAATGCAAAAATAAATAAATAAATAAATAAATAAATAAATAAATACTGTATATACTCAAATATAAGCCTAGTTTTTAAGCCCTAATTTTGGGCTGAAAAAAGGGGACCTCGACTTATATGCGGGTCAATGCTTTTAGCCACTGAGGCAAGTGCTTGGGTCAGTGGCTAAAAGTCATTTTAAACATTGTGTGCTGCTTCTCATGAACCCCCCCCCCGCATCATAGGGGAATCTAGGGTGGGAAATGCAGCAGGGCCTGGCAAGTGCTTGGGTCAGTGGCTAAAAGTTATTTTAAACATCACACACCACTCCCCCAGGCCACAGAGGAGGAGCTGCCAGGCCCTGCTACATTTCCCACCCTAGACTTATACTCGAGTCAATACGTTTCCCCGGTTTTGGGGGGTTAAATTAGGGGCCTCGACTTATACTCGGGTCGACTTATACTCAAGTATATACGGTAAATAAATAAAGGGTCCCTTTGAAGAGAAGGAAACAGCTGCATGATTTTTTGAAAAGCCCATTTTCACTCACACCTAGCCAAAAAAACAAAAAAAAAACAAATGAACAACAAAAAAACCACCTTCCCTTTCTTGTGTCAACCCTACACTGTCAGTCCTACCTCCCTCACAGGGGTATTTGCGGGGATAAAATGGAGAGGGTAAGAACCACATACAGTATCTTGTGTTCATGAGAGGCAAGATTGGATATGAATATGCTGAAGAAAAGGATTTTTAAAAGATTACGGCAAATATTTTTTTTTTACAAAGCATGTATCAAAAATATTTGTTTCAACTTTGGTAGAACCTAAATCATTTTTATTTATATAGAGCTAAATTCAGGATCATCAGGGATTTGAGACAAAGTGTTGTAAAGCAGGTAAGCAAATTGTTTGAACTTACAGTGTTAAGCTATTTCTTTTTTAAAGTCTTTTCTTCCCATGGATTTTGGGTTTTATAAAATCCCACAGACTTCATTTTCCCCCCTAAAACTTATCTAGAGTCCTCCAAATTTTATAATACTTATGTATCCTTAATTCATCCCTCCCAGAAACGGAGTGATAGATTTACCTCCCAGCCTCCCAGGGTTGAAAGTCTACACCTAAAGGAGGATGCCTAGGACAGGTTAGGGGCTCTGTTTGTTCACTACCCTCCCCACTGCTCAACAATCTTCCTAGCCCTTGATGGCAGAATTAGAATTCATGTGACTTTGGTGTTGGAGGACTGCAATATTCATGTTGAGGCAAGCTTATAAGGAGCAGCTCATGAGTTCATATGCTCCGCATAAACCATACAGTGTGGTACGTTTACTTACGAGTTTAATCCGTTCCAAATGCATGCTCTTAAGTCGAACAACTCTTAAGTAGAGCAGCCTTATCTAATAGATAGAGAGAGAGAGAGAGAGAGAGAGAGAGAGAGACAGACAGACAGATAGATAGATAGATAGATAGATAGATAGATAGATAGATAGATAGATAGATAGATAGATAGATAGATAGATAGATAGATAGATAAAAAAAATAAAAAATGTAAGTAGAGCAGACCACATCTAAAATTTGTAAGGCAGCAGTTAAAACACCAATGGTTTTTCGCTCTTAAGTCAAATTGCTCTTAAGTCAAGCTGCTTGTGAGTAGAGGTTCTAATGTACGTCCGTTCCAAGTTGATCAAAATCACACCATAAGGCACACTAAGGACCTAAGTTTCTATATTTTCTAATCTCTTCCAATTCTGATTTCTCAGCTGCAGTCTTCATTTCGATTGGTGGCTGAAACCAAGTTACAGTATAAAAAAATTCCACTGATTCAGTGTCTTCGTTGCCAGCCTTAAAGTTGTGTTGTTCTTCAGTAGTCACATAGCTAGTTACTTTTCATTTTCATTGTTCAATTCAATTGCTGCCATTTTTGTTGCCTTGACAACAGGGCCTCATTTCTGCACCTTCTCTTCCCTGACAGATGTTAATCTAACATATTTGAGCATTCTTGTTTTTTAAAATGCATTTACTGAATTGATTGCTATATACATTTATTTTTAAAGTGGCTCTATCCTGAATGTATTTTCTTTTCCCTGCCTTACACCTCTGGAAACAGATTGTTTCTTCCTAGGTCAGGAGAATTTAATTAATGTTTGGGGGGCCACTCAGATCTCAGTCCAGAATAGGTGCCACTTAAAAGAGGGATGGAGATAATGTGGCCCTTTGGGGTGTTGTGATCACTCAATACCACCATTTTTACTCAGCATGGTCAATCATTAAAGAAAGTAGGTCTAGAAGTCCAACAATATCTGGTAGGCCATAGGTATTCTATTCTTATTTTGAGACACTAAGACCATTTTTCTGCTGTTTTGGATGAACTGTTGTTATATGCCAGTGGTGGTGAACGTTCAACATTCCAGATGTTTTGGACCATACAATTCCCAGAATTCCAAGCCTGTATTGCCAATGACAAAGGACTGTGGGAATTGTGGTCCAAAACAGCAGTGCCGAAGGTTTGCCACCACTGTTATATGCCATCAAATCTCTTCTAACTTGTTACCAAATGACAAAAGAGTAGATACTCCTTTAATATTTTGTATATATTTATGGACTGACTGAAATGGAATCTGAAACACAGTATGGCATCTAGGAAAAATCCCCACTATCCTGCAATAAAAGGTGGCGCACACTAGTTGTGTTCATGCCTGCAGAAATTATGTCCCTGAAACGAATGAAGACCATTGAACACATATAGGGTAGCTTCACAAGGTTTAAGCAAGCTTTCTGATTTTGTTGTCTATATGAAAGTTGCATTTTTCTTTGTGTGGATGTGTACCTCTCTTTGTGTGTGCATGGGCATACCTGCATGTGTATGCCATTGTATGTGTGTAATCTGCAATACAAGGATCATGGGTTTTCTTTGGCGGAATGGGTCATGATGCCACTGGACACAATGATTGTAAATTATTCATCTGTACCTACAAACAGCGCTCAAGATTTCCTTTGGTTATCAACTTGCAAACAAAAACTTTAAATCTGTTTAAGTATGTCTGCAAGTTCAAACATACATTTGTGCTGACTGCTGAATTTATTGTGCTGCTAATCTCTTTAGAAAAGCAGTAGGAAAACAGGAAGAATTAGAACTCAAAACAAATCATTTCTCAACCACTAAAACCCCCAGAGTGCTTGCAAAAAGCAGACTGTAGAAACTGATGACTAACTGCTAATGCAGGTACTACTTTGAATTTTTTTTTTTGGGGGGGGGGGGCTACTTGAATCGAAATGCTTCATAATATTAGGTTGCTTCAGAAGTCATTCAAAACACCTGCTGAAGAAGGTAATACTCATACAGTATTCTCATATTTTGTTTGCATAGACAAAATGAAGTATTTCAGATTAAACTTTGGTGTTAGGAAAATTGTTTTGAGAACATGTATGGCAGAACTGAGAAATGTGTAAAAGAGAAGGCACAGATAAAGACAGTTGGGAGAAAAAATGACTAGCAAGCAACACAGTTCAGCATAAAAAAACAAAACTTCCTAGACTTAACATCCCTTGACTTTAGAGGTTACTGCCACTATATTTTTGTTAAAATCTCAGGAAAAATAGCATTTTTTGTTATCCCAAAGTAACTTTAACATATCAGCTCAAGAGGAAAACAAAACAGAAGTGTTTTTGTTATTTCGAAACAGAGTTCTTATTTTTTATGGATACTTCCATGCGGTTTATTCCTCTGATGATAACTGAGGAGCATGGATAGTTCCCTTTTGCTGTGATGTGGAAAGAGAGCCAGGGTATCTTAGGCTTAAACCTAAATTATTCTGCACCGTTCTTTTGCAGAAACTTCACACTACTTCTACGAGACGTGACCCTCCTCTTCCATCCAAATCTGACAAATAACCTTACAGCACTTATTGAAAGTGGCACAGAAACCAATGGCCAGCTGGAAATCTTTCTGACCTTCTTACTCTTATATCTGAAGATGTCTATGAGGATTGGTTACTATTTTTAGCCTAATGGAAGGAGTACGTGGAAGGAAAGCTTACTTCCCTTGTACGCCTTTCTTTAAATGTGCACATAAGAAGAGTGATCACTGTTCCTTTGATGTAGCAATTCCAGAAGTAGCAAACCTCGATTCTGCTGCATTAAAGCCGTCCTTGTCAATATGGTTTCCAGTCACCCTGTTGAGCACAAGCCTCAAAGCATGATTTCTTTCTACAAAGAATGGTACTTTCAAGGCACACTGGCTGTTTGAAATGCTTGGTCTCCTTGCCCTTCTCCTAGGCCAGCCTCTGAGCAAATAGTTCCCAACCTTTAGTCCCCAGACGTTCTTGGACTACAACTCCCAGAAATCCTGTCCTACACAACTCAGCAGTGGAGGCTTCTGGAAGGTTTGGTCCAAGAGCTTGTGGGAACTCAATGTTAGGAACCGAGGATCCAAGCCAATCTACATGTTTTGGCCATGTTTGGTTCTACATGATAGACTGAATGATTAGAGGGACAGACTGCTTGCTCAGTTCTCTTCCATGGCATCGCAAATCTCTTTCGGAAGATTTCTGGTGGTGCAGAGACAAACCTTAGAAAAATGCCCCCCCCCCAACAGCAGCTCCTAGCATCTGCCATCAGCAGCACAGCCATGTCATTACATCCTCCAGGCTATTGTCTCCAATGCTCCTGACATTTAAGGTTAAAGTTAGTCACTTAAAAAAATACTCCCTATTTAAATAGGCAGACTTGAGCTGAAATGTGTAGAGATTTTTCATCTCAAAATAGCCAACCAATGGGAGTAAAGGTAAAGCCTCGTTTCCTCCAATAGCTTCAGGGAAAAGAATAATCATTATGATAGTCAATTAATGATCTGCATGACAGAAGTGAGGGGAAAGGCTTAAGCAGCTCTGAATCCAGTGCTAATAAGTGTGTTCAGACTACACACAGGAACCGTTCCTTATTTTAAAATGGAGTGAACCGATTTATACCAAAACACCCCAGCAGTGAGGACTCTGCATTTCTTCTTGAAGATTAGATTGCAACTCCTCAGTCATTTCTATCCCTTTAAATCATTTATGCCAGGGGTTGCCCAAACTTTTTGTAAGGAGGGCCAGATTTGGTGGCTGAGAATGTGTCAGGGGCCGGTTGCTCCCTGACCCTCCCACCCCACTGCAAGCCCCATGCACTGACCCATAAGTCCCACCCACTGACCGCGCTTGCGCCCAACCTCACAATGTTTCTGGCTATACTGGTGGCGGTGGCCTGCCCGCGCACCACCCCCGTGTGCGCACCCAGCCCCACAAGCTTTTTAGGCTGCTGGTGGTGGTCCACCCCCTTACCCGCCCACCCCACAAGCTTCTGGTCACCGGCCGGCCGGCCGGCCCAGCCCCTCAAGCTTCCTGGCGGTGTCAGTGTTGGCGGAAGATTTAAAACAAAACAAAAAAACATGGGGCGAAGGAGGGGGAGGGAGGGCCGGGCCAGCCAGCCGTGGGCCACTCAGAATGGCCTGGCGGGCCGGACTTTGGGCAGGCCTGATTTATGCTATCCTCTTCTAACATAAAATCAAATAGAGTACAGCTTAAAATCCTACCAACTGCATTTTCTCATCCTAAACACACACACTGATATAATGGGCTGACCTCACCTCTAAGCAGAGAGCTGTTTTAAGGCAGCAGATGTGGAGTGTCATGAAAAGGGGAGCTCATTATTGTGTTTATCAGCCAAAATCCAAAGGGGAGGGCAGGAGAGGCAAGAGGAGACAAAAACACATGGCAACCTAAAGGATATCATATTTAAATGTGACCTTTTGTGGGTCAAGTCCATTTCTTTAGGCTATGGAATAAAATAAAATACAGCAGGCCTGCTCAATGCATTGACTGCGGGCAAGCGGTAGCCCAACGGGCCGTTTGAAGTAGCCCACCAGGTATTTGCCAGCCTCCTGATCCATCGCCAATGGCTGCGTGCTCGTGGAAAATAATTTTTTTTTCGCCCAGCCGCCCACCCGGACATTTGGTCCAGATTTGTTCCCCTCCCTTCCCTTCTGTCGCTGCACCCCCTTGCTCTGCTGCTCTGTAGGAGTCCTAATCAGGAACACTGGTGAAGCACGCCCATTCACACGTGTGCACTCCTGGAAGTAGACCACGGGGCCTTTGGTAGATGTTAAAGGACACCGCAGGGCCGGTTGGGAGAGAAAAGTAGACCGTGGGGACATTGGGGAGCTGAGGTACACCACGGGCTGTTCAAAATCGAACAGCCCTGAAATACAGAATCCATGAGTAACAAATTCATGAGAGTTTTTTCCCTTGCTGTTACGGCCTCGTTATTATCTGGGATAGAAAGAGTGAGTTTGGTGTGGGGGGACAGGATGAAGGCCTACATTGAGGCAAGCAATTTGCTGCTTTGCTTTAGACAGCCACGTCTCTTGGGTCTGCCTAGGATTTAACACTGAGGACAAACCAATGTTTGTAAATGAGTAAGGCTAAGCCATTTTAAAAGGGAAACCCCATTTGATAAAATGCAGGCATCTTTTCTGGCTTCAATGGCACAAGCACCGCTTACAGATGCGGCAAGCAGAAGTATGGGGTGGCGGGGGGGGGGAACCTTATCAAATTGATACCATGTTTTTCTAAATGCTTGTTAAAGCCCTAACAAGGGATGACACAGTATGAACTGAACTGACACCTTAAAAATAAGCCCAGTTACAGCAAGTCCAGTATAAGCTCTCCAGGCTGTTCAGATAAATAAAGTAGCCAAGGAGAAATAATTTTGTTCAGTAAAAGGATCCAAAATATGCGACCAAATTGCAGTCCAAAAGGCCTCATCCCAGAATATAAGGGCATTAACGGGCTTTGGCAATGCACTGTAAATAAAAAGAAATGAGACAATGGACTGAATTTTCTCTCAGGTACCTTTCCAATTATTCAGAGAGGGCAATTTGGCCACATATATTATGAGAACATTTTTAGTTCCATAAAACTGTTACCTTGCTGGGATTAATTCAGACAGATGTTTCAGCAATTATGAATCACTTAACTAATTATCCCAAATACCTTTCTGGCCATCACTGACTGGTATGATAAACACCTCAAGCCAAATTACACTGAAAAAGGCTCACTGAAATTGTAAAAAATTCTTAGCTTTGGGAAAAGACATGCTACTATTTAGGATCTGACAATTACTTTAATCAGCATTATAATGATTCTGTGGCAGTATATATAAATTTTTGTTGCTGACATTACATTATTAGATAATTAAGGTAATTTAAGTAATTACTTGCTAAAAAGACTAATTTTGTTCATCATCATAAAAGGTCTCAGAGTACAGTAATAGAAAAGAATTAAGACTCCAATATGGCAATTTTGGGAGAATTAAAATCTCTGAAATGGAAGCTGAAGGAGGCTATTAAGGATACTAGAAAGCTATTCGTTGGTTACACTGGAATAAATTCCCTGTCTCATCATACATGCTCTGTATGATTTTTTTAATGGGCAAATATTTATTTTTGCAATATACTTTTTTTAAGGAGGCTTCAATTATATAGCCATACATAATAAACTAAAAATAATAAAATCTTTTCAAGACAATGTAATATTCTTTAACAAAAAAATAATACTTAAGAGGGACATTTTGTATATGTCTCTCTGTGTATTTGTATACATACATGCTGTATGCACGGAGTGTATATCCATGTGTATCTCTGTGTGTATCCACATGTGTGTGTGTGTGTGTGTGTGTGTGTGTGTGTGTGTTGTGTATGCATTTCTGAATCTAAGGCAGCAAAATGCTCTTGGGTCTTAATAAATCTAACTGGCAAATGTGAAGTTGCAGCCCTTCTGAAGTTAACTGTTCATAAAAGCATCATTAATTACCATGTCTCCCTCATAATAAATTATCATAATTGAACATTATCATTCGGATAAATCATGTTGTATTTTAGAGTGCTCTGACCGTGGCTTGAATGTAGCCCCTGCTTCCGATGGAAGGTGTGTCTTTTTGGCAGGCCCTTCTTCAGGAATGCCCCACTAGCAAAGGAGAGAGGGAAGGAATTTTGCCAATTCCTCATTCCATGCAGCTCCTCACTGCTTCCAAATACCATATCTGCTGTGAACAAGCAGGCAACTCTCCTAAGCGGCTTTTGGAAGAGGCAAATTGATGGAAGAGGAGAAAGGAAACAACGAAAGTCAGTACCTTTCTTCTCCTGGTGAGATCCCTTCACTAGATACAATGGCTTTCTTTCTCAAAACATGTAGCCTGACACCAGCCAATGCACAGAACTCATTTTAAATGTTTACGGCAATACTACACAGTCTTGAAGTAGTGTCTTCCTATAGCCTCCTCCTCATCCATTTTGTATTTCACATCAACGACCCCCCCCCGGGCTAAATTATGTCCAGTTGGTACACAGAGAAATTTCTGCTCATCTCTGGAGTGCCACATCACCATTACTTTTCATCACAGCAGAGTGAAGAGAATAAACCCTCTGTATTGCAGTTGCTCATATATGGTATCTCGCCGTCAACCAAAACCTCCTGCACAGAAATCCTTCTTCTTTCCTGGAACTGACGAAGCTGTCAGGGAGCTATCATATCCAAATAAATGAGCAGACATCATTTCTCTAAGGCCAGGGAAACGTACGTAGTGAGATTTCTCCAGAATATAAACAGGAAGTTCAGCTTGAACTGTATTCTGAGAAGGCAGCCAGGGACTACCTCGAAAAAAATGCGAGTGGAGGGGTTACAGAACCTAAAAAATAAAAGTGTATCTAAAAATACCTGAAATGGAGAGGAGCTACCTAGCATGTGGCTTCTGTGACGACACCTCCCTTTTAGACATGTAATTGTGATGAAAATGTGAAGTGTAAAGAACCAAGTTATTAATCTTCACAGGATCCTCTTGGTAATGCTGCCACCTTTTAAATCAACACCTTATGTACTGGGCCAGACTCAGATGTATAATATAAAAATAATGATGTTTATTGAGAAAATAAATAAATACAACAATGACTGAAGTTGGTATGCGTTGCCTTAAACATAAAATAGATTAAATCAAATCTTCAAGCCTCCCTGTCTTTAATAAATAGTAAAGTCCTCACACCTAACCTGCCTGCCTGAACTCTCAGAGCTGTGCTCTCTCAGCAATCAGCTCTCAACTCCCAGACCAGGCTCCACCCTTTTTATACCATACAATTCCCCACCCTCCTGCTGGGATTGGTTGATAATTTACATATGCATTTCTCCTGAATCCAGGATGTTGTCACAGCTTCTCAAGCGGTGGAGCACAACACTGGCTTTTTTTTTTTTTTTTTACTTTCTCTCTGGGACAATGAAGCCTAGCAGTTTCATCTAGATATTAAATAGCAAGGGAGACAAAACACCCAGGCCAGTGGCCAGGACATCAAACAAGAGTCCACCAACCCCCAGAACCACCCGCTAAATTCTCCCCTCCAGGAAAAACAGAAGCCACTGTAAAGCAGGGCCTCCAAGTCCTCCCTCCCGCCCAAGAGATGGTCCAGGAGGAGACCATAATTGATGACATAAAAAGCCTAATTGAGAGATTCATGCTGACCGACTCTGACATGCTTCCTTTTCCAGTTCCTGACATAGTTTACCCACCAAAGCTGTTTCTGTCCCATAGCGGGGCCAGAGTGAAATGGGCCTAGATAATCCACCTAATCTAGGAATAAGAATATGAGAACATAAAAAGAGCCCTGCTGGATCAGGCCAAAGGCCCATCTAGTCCAGCTTCCTGTATTTCACAGTGGCCCCACCAAATGTGTCAGGGAGTGCACGAGACTAGATCTCTGTCTCCTGATACCACTCCCCTGCATCTGGCCCTTGAAGTACCCTGGTTTTAAACCTGGAGACTACACATCTCCATCATGGTTTGTAACCTGTGATGGACTTTTCCTCCAGGAATCTGTCCAATCCCCTTTTGAAGGCATCCAGGCCAGATGCCATCACTACATCCTGTGGCAGGGAGTTGAGAAACCACCACATGCTCCGATACCTTTCCCTTATGCCAGTCTAAAGTATCAACAGGATTCCAGCTATTATACTTAATTTAGTAATCCTTTCAAGGAGAAAGTGAAGGAAAATGAGTCTAACCTCTCAGCGCAATCTTTACCTTGTCCTGTATATCAGGCAGATTTGTGATTACTAATTGTGACTAACTGACATGGTGGTGGGGTACATCTCGGTTTCAGAGTCAGGTATATGGCTAGGATAGGACTGGGAAGTGACCTGTCATGTGTAAGAGACTTTGTTGTTGGTGAAGAATGTATATTAATCTAAGAGGAGGCATTTTAATTTAATGCGCTCAGAAAATGAAGAGGCTGTTCCCATTTAGACCTTGAATGGATGAAGGTTATAAATTGTAAGAATAAATCCATACAAACAAATACTAAATAAAGCAGGAGATGGACTGTTACTAACATTTTTCTTTTTCTGAAACCAAACCTATGAGTTATTTGAACCTATGAATTAATATTATATCTGTAACATGGACTGAACTTTAATTACAAATGGTGATTTAGGAAGCATAACTGTCAAAGTCTTTGTATGCGACTCACTTGTTTCCATTTCTGTATCACACACCAAAGAGACAATAGCAGAAAATCTAATAAATTCCATCATCTACTTACCTACTCATCCTCTCACTTGTCATACCCTGCAAAGGGGGATTCTGGGGCGCAGGCCCTCAATCTTGATCAGCCAGCTAAAAACAGCTGTAGAGCACTAGGACTTGAAATCAGCCTGGGTCAGGAAGAAGCTTTGGCTGACAATCTGTAGAAACTGCTCTGGTTATGAATGAACGGCACGGATTTATAAAGGTTCTAACTCTGCAGAGAAAAGCTGCATGCATTCCCCAGCAAAATGCATTCATTCCAGTTACTTGGTTGCTTACCACCCTAGTAACTCTGGCTGAAATGCCACACACTAGAAGTATTAGGCAATTTTTAATAAGTAGACAAAATAGAGTTATACTCCCTAATCAATGCCATTGTCTGCTTCTCAGTCTCTATTAGCTTTATGTGAATCTAAGCACTTTCCCCATCTATTCTTTATTTAAGGAACAACTGTTTGTTGTAAAAAGAATAACCAAAGTTAAGTGTAGCTAGAGTGGTGTATTGATGGCAGTGCAAGACCTG
>JAHTLZ010000074.1:11251825-11267626 GCA_023846285.1 Phrynocephalus versicolor | reverse complement strand
AAATAAATAAATAAATAAATAAATAAATAAATAAATAAATAAATAAATAAAAACACTCAGTACATGCTAAGCTATAGTCAGACAACAGCAGGACTTTGGACCAAGCCTTGGGCACTCTTCAAGGAGAAAGCCAGGGTAAAAATGTTTTAAATAAATAAATCAATAAATCACGCAGTACATGCTAAGCTATAGTTAAAGACAACAGCAGGACTTTGGACCAAGGCAAACTACAACTTTGCACAGTTGCTTAAATACATTACTGACTGAAGAGAATACTGAACTCCATTGACCCCATGGCTGCCTGGTAATTTATGTTTGAAGGACCCTGACAGCCCAGGATGCTTCTGTGTTAGCTCAAGTCGACACAATTGAAACAAGAATGTCTTAACTTGAACCAACACTTGAGAGGTATTTCAGGAGACGACACAGCTGCGGCCCTTCTACATTGTATGTTGGGGAAAAGATAAATTGGATGCACTCGTGACTATGCTTTTTTAACAGAAACCCAAGAAATACTGTAAATGAAGAAACCCTTCAGAGATTTCTCTCAGGAATTCCATCTGACCCAAATCCTATGAAAAGATTGGGATACTCAATTCAGTGGGTATATTGAAGAAACATGATTCAGTGTTTTCTCTTCCCTGGCTGACATCTGGACTTAGCAAGTCGAATATGGCATATTAAGGGATAGAATAGCTGCCTTTGGTCCTTTTGGAGAGAATGGCAGGACAGAAGCAAGCAAGCAAACAAACAAACAAGGATAATGCAAGCCACAATGTGTGTGCTTTGCGCTGTTAAATTGGAACCAACTTTCAGCAACCCTTAGAGGTCTTTGAAGGTAAGTGAGATATTTAAGGAGTGGTTTTACTAGTTCCACTCCCCCACTGAGTTTCCATGGCTGAGCGTGGTTTGAACCCTGTTTTCCAGAGTCTGAATCCATCCCGGTATCTACGTCTGTGGAGATTCTCAGTCATCCAGGTAAGGTTATCCGGGGGTTTAGCCATGGCAACTGGACCTCTTTTCTTGTGGGGTCAAAACGTTTTGCTACTCATCCAAGTAGCTTTGTCGGACAGGCAGGGCCTTTGCTTATCTCTTGAATTAGTCATCATTCCTCATGGGGAAGCATGAAAAAGCAGAAGCCAGCTACCTGTTCTTATCTTAGAAAAACAAGTGGGTGTTTTTTTAAAATTGTCACAGTAACAAGTCCTCTTATGGCAGTGGTTCCCAGGCATTCTTGGATCATTAGTCCCAGTAACCCTGGCCACCACAGTTACGGGTGAGGGCTTAGCTTATGGCCTATATTGCCTCTGTAGTAGTCAGTTGGAGGCCTCAGGGTATAGGGTTTGTCCCAATAAAGCTTCAGTTGGTGAACATTATGCTAAATCATAATTCATTCAGTCAGGCTTTGACCAGTGGCCAAATTCAAAGGAAAGGAGAGGCAAGGAAAAGGAGAGGAATGGAAAGGAAACTGCAGTATATGACCTGGGGTTCAATTCTAGGTAGCCGGCTCAAGGTTCACTCAACCTTCCATCCTTCCGAGGTCAGTAAAATGAGTACTGTACCCAGCTTGCTGGGGGGACGGGGGCAATGTGTCACCTGCATAATTACTTGTAAACTGCCCAGAAGGTGCTTTAAGCACTATGGGGTGGTGTATAAGCAGAACACTTTGTTTCTTGCTTTTTTATATCCCTCCTCCCCGCCCAACCAAAGCCTCTTCCTACTGCTTCCATACCTCTATCTCCTAAGCTCATGCAAAACCAAAGGGAATATTTAGTTACTTCGTTTTCCTTCTCTATACAGAATGAACCGAACAAAGACATCCTTGCCAGCACAGCCCAGTTTAGAATAAACGGGTCTCCAAGGAATAGGCTGACCGTAACACTGTCATCTCGACACAGGAAGGCATTCAGCCTCCAAGGCCTGCTGACAACAACAGACATTGTCTGACAATAAAAGAACAAGGAGCCGTTCGCGTCCTGCTGGGGGCCCAAAGGTCCTTCAGCATTAGCACAGATTTTTATTTTTTTTTGCCCCTTGGCATTTTCTCTCTCCTTCATTTCCTCCACTTCATATTTGTAACAATGATGCTCTTTAACGCATGCCAGTACGAGTAACTTTATTTTTTGCTCTGCTGTGCTTTTTTTATATAAAGAAGCTTGTGTTGCCCAAGCCTTCCCGTAATTCATTAAACCAAATTCCTTTCCTTCTGGTGGAGGTTTATACAGTTGTTGAAAAGCTGTCAGGACAACCTATTGTCACTTCAACCTTTTATGAACCAACCTATTATTTTCATGACAAAATGCATTTCAACCGTCTTCTGGTACTTACTCTCAATTATTTCTGATATCATCAGATTCTGAGCACTGCAGGACTTGAGATCACATACTGGAGGCACACTCTTTCACTAGACTATATTGATCTGCTATGCACCCACGAGGAGGTTATTTCAGTAGAAGCCAGACATGAAGGGACCATCATTGAGGGTTCTTCTCAGAATAAGTTCAACCCAAGGCCATGTATCAATTTTAGGTCCAGAAACAGAATAATTCTCCTACAATACATTCCTCACATATCAAAGGGTTTGATATCAACATTATTGTAAGCATGGCTTACAAGGATTTTAAGTAAACACAATTATCATTCCCTCTCTTTCTCCACCCCCTCTTCCTTCAATTACTGATGAAAGGAAAAAGGGAAAATAACATTATGACAGATTGTGTGTATGTGAAACTATTTGAACCGAGGAGGAACTAGAGATTCAGAAATCAATTACACATCTAAAATACCTAAACTCTATTTGGCATTTCCTCATTTCTTCACACATCTGCTGGCTACCTCTTATTTAACCCACTGTTGAGCAATAGAAATCTGGAAGGAAATTTTACATAGATTTCTGCGGCATCATGGCTTGTCCCTTTAAGTAACCAGGAATCCCATGTTGGACAAAGCATGCATACAACTCTGAAAATACAGTGGTACCTTGGTTAATAAGTAACCTGGTTTACAAGCATTTCAATCAACAAGCAAAAATTTCTTTAAAAATTGCCTTGCTCAACATGCGATGCCTTGATATACGAGCACCACAGGTCCCCCGTCTGCCACCACCACTCGTCACTGAGTTGAGGCTGCCGCTCACCCTGGAGGTGCTGGATTTCTATGTCAAAAAAATTCCCGCTTTGGTGTTCACCTTTTTGACATCCCCACCTTGTGCTGGGGCAGGCGTCCTCCCCAGCACAAGGAAGGGGGTGTCAAAAAGGCAAGCACGCCCAGAGTGGGGGAAAGCTTCCCCCATTTTGGCGCATATGCCTTTAAAAAATCTCTGTCCGTGCGCTGAGGCATCCACCTGCCTCAACAGAAGGAGGGAGATTTTTTAAAGGCAAATGCACCACCGTGGGGAAAGCCAAACATTAGGATTTCCTGCCAAAGCAAATTTATCCATAGGAAATAATGGAAACTGGGACCCCGGAATGGATTGGGTAAATTTCCATTATTTCCTATAGGGAAATTTGCTTTGATCGACGAGTAATTTGGCTTCAGGAACGAATTATGCTCGTAAACCAAGGTACCACTGTGCTGGCTTTAGGCACTCAGGAAGGTTCAGTGGCAAGGCAGATTTTATCTATGTGTATATTTATATATTTCTAAATCTCTGTAACCCAGCTTCCCTTCTGGGAGCTCCCAATATGTCACAAAAGAATGAGTTTGCTCAAAAACAACCTTAGATTGTACAAGAAAACCACTAAACATCAACACATGAAAAACTGATGCAGAATAAAGCCACAACAAGAACAAAGTATATATAGGACACAACCATAACGAGTTAAAGAGAAATGAACGAACAAGTGATGTACGAGTGCAGCTACATCAGTTGACAAAACGGCCTGGCTAAATGTTTTCATTGTAACATGTAAAGTGTAACATGCCCTTTTGCCAGCATCCTTAACATGACTTAGAATATGTTCTCATCTGCTTGTCAGAAAAGTATGTCCTCCCACTGATGTAAGTTTTATACTCATTTATATACAATGCAGTTAACAGAAGGAGGAGTTGTCACCAAGACCAAATAATATTTAGGATTTTGTGAATCTCTCCCTGAGAGGCTAAATACTTGTGACAAAATAATAATTTTAGAGTGGAATACTGCCTTCTCCCACCTATCACCAGATGAGGCCAACATTAAGCAGATGACCAGCACAATCTCATACTTATCATTCTCTAACTTGCATGGGAACTGATGAAGATTCATCAAGATTCTAATACTAACTATGAGAAAAGACTAAACTTCAAAACTAAAAGTGTCATTAGTAAAATGTTAAAGAATGATCTTCTAAAATAATAGAGGAGACATGACTTTTAACACCAGTGTGCCTTTACTGAATATCTACGTTAGAGCCATTAATATTAAGTTTTTCTAAAGTTTTTTTACTCCTATTACTTTAAAAACATATTCCCAGAGGGTGTTGTTAGACTACTGCCACAGGCAAAGAGAATCTGTCTTTTTAAAAGTACATTAATACTCCAGAGTCCCAAAGGCCTTCCCAGTTGCTACATATATAATGAACGGCTCTCCCAGGGAAATATGCATAGCATTGACTAATGGTATCCTGTGAGTGCAAGGTGCATAACAAGAAACTTTGTTAAAACGTTTGCTTCTGTTGCAAAACCTGTACAATGTACACAAGCATCTAAAAATATTTAAAGTTTGGAATGAAGCACTGTTATTGAACATATCACTATTTGGAACAGGTGAGCAACCCAAAAGCATAAACTGGAAGACAAGATGAAGAGGAGAAATAAGAGATACTACTCTTGATCTTAGCCAAAAGGCTGAGAAGCGATATGAGAAAGATTTGAGGGGGGGAAAGATTGAACGATTGGGTTACGTCTCAATTTAGTATGGGGGTCAACCATAATGGCTGAAATTCTGTTTCACAGATACACAAATGGTGTAATTTTAAGACATAAATTCCTATAAATTAAACTGTGTTGTGAATGCGACAGATAATGTTGTAGATAAGAGTATATGACACATAACGTTCATGAAAATGTTTTAAACTTCTGGCAATTCACTCTCCAAAGTTAAGCTGTTTGTCAGAATAGTAACATAATTTTCAGAAGTGTTTAATGGTGCAGCAGGATTTTATTTATTCATTTATTTTATTTTGAATATTTTTACCCCACCTTTCTCCTTGGAAAAGGACCCAAGATGGCTTACAATAAAGAGGGAAAATATACAGACCAGAATATTTAAAATATATTCAAATTAAGAATAGACATTAGGAGAGGCATCTTAGATTACAGTAGTCCAGCTGGGAGTTCACTAGGGCATGTGTCACAGTGGGCAGAGCAGATTTCTCAAGGAATGGGTGTAACTGGCATAAAAGTTTTAATTGTGTAAATGCACTCCTGGCCACAGCTTTGACCTGGACATCTAGGCTCAAGGATGAGCACAAGAGCACCCCCAGGCTATGCAACCTCTTTTTTAAATTGGGGGGGGGGTAATCCCATCCAGTACAGGTTGCATCCCTATCCCTTGATCTGATTTTTGACTGACCAGAAGCACCTCTGTCTTGTCTGGGTTTAGTTTCAGTCTTTTCTTCCTCATCCAGTTCATTACTGAAGCTAAGCACTGATCTAAAGTCAAAATAGCTTCCTTGGAATCCGGAGGTGACAAGAGGTAGAGTGTAATCAGCATATTGGTGACACTTCACTCCAAAACTCTGAATAACACCCCCCCCCGTGGTTTTATATAAATCTTAAATAACATAGGAGACAGAACAGAACCTTGGGTGACTCCGCAGGTGAGTGCATGTGGTGTTGAACTCCTCTATCACCACTTTCTGCATTCTCTCCTGCAGGAAAGACTGAAGCCACCGTAAGACAGTGCCCCAAGTTCCATTTCAGAGAGACGATTCAGGAGGATGCTTTGGTCAATAGTGTCAAAAGCAGCTGAGAGGTCTAGTAAAACCAAAAGGGACACCGATCCCCTATCCATTTCCCTGTGTGGGTCATTACCAACGCAACCAGTGCCGTCTCAGTCCCATAACCAGGCTTGAAGCCAGATTGGGCTGGATCCAGATAATTGATCTCATCCAGAAACCCCTGGAGCCGCGAGGCCACAACCTGTTCTAGGACTTTAGCCAAGAATGGGATGTTAGGTACCGGCCAGTAGTTGATCAGTATTCTTGGATCTAAAGAGGGCTTTTTAAACAGCAGTTTTACTATTGCCTCCTTCAAGCATGCAGGGATTCTACCCTGTTGTAATGAGGCATTCACTTCTGATATCCAGTGAGCCTAAAGTGCACCAGATAATGATATCTCCAAGACAATGGGACTACAGAGAGTTCCTTTACCCCAAGATTCCCACTATGCGTACTAGGGCAGAAGACCAGGTCTAAGGTGTGGCCTGCAGAGTGAGCAGGGGCAGACACCATTTGAGATAGACCCATGGTTGTCATGGAGGTCATGAAGTCTTTGGAAACCCCTGACAGACCTGCCTCAGCATGGATGTTAAAATCCCCCAGCAAGATGAGCCGGGGAGATTCCAGTACCACCCCTCTTATCAGTTCAGTAAGCTGCGGTTGAAAAGTTGTCCTCTACAGTGGGGCCTTCATCATGGCAGCATCACTTTTGTAGAACTACCTCTCAGTGGAGGTAAGGATGTGCCCCTCTCTGTTAACATTTAGGACCAACTTAAAATGCTGGCTTTAGGGTAGGCCTTTCACATTCACCCTGTCTGACTTTATGCCTCTTGTCCTGCTACTTTATGCCTCTTGTCCAGAAAGCACTTCTGGTTCCATTTGTTTTATTCTGTCAAAATGTTTTAATTTGTTATAGTTTATTTGTGGTTTTATTAGTATATATTTTATTTATTGTTGTAAACCACACAGAATAGTATATCACATTAATGGGGTGGTTCCAACTTCACAATTCTATGACTATGATGCTATATCAATCAATCAATCAATCAATCTTTTTTTTTAATTTTTAAAAAGTAAAATGCATGTGACTCAGTAAAACAAGATCAAGCGAGAGTCAGTAATTGAACCACACAATGTTCCTTTTCTAATGACAACTGGAGCACTTTGTAACTATATGAGTAATTAAAAATTACAATTAAACTACAAAATGAGCAAGGCTACAGCCAAAGCATGTTATATCTTAATAATTGTCTCTGTCTCTGTCTCTGTCTCTGTCTCTGTCTCTGTTTCTCTCTCTCTCTCTCTCTCTCTCTCTCTCTCTCTCTGTGTGTGTGTGTGTGTGTGTGTGAGAAATACAAATAAGTAGCTATTTGCTAGTGTTTACAAGCTCTGGTATGAATTACTGTTTTAATTTTCTCAGCTTAGCACATACTATATACATGCAGCAACAGGCAGGTACCCAATTAGCACACATCTAATTGAAACCACATGTTTCAATAAATGGTGTTATGATTCCTACTCAGAAAAAAGTATAGCACTGTGTGAGATTTACAAATTTGTACAATGATAACAAAACATACTACGAAAAAATGGAGTGTTTTTTTCCAGATATAATACATAAAAGTAAAAATAAAACCAAAGGATATATTAATTTCTTACTTTTGATGTTGAAGGGAATTACAAGGATTACAAGAAAACTGAGTCCTTAGAAACTGGAACTGTGGGGTAGGAAGGATGGAAAGAAAAGTGCCAGGAATCTCAAAGTGTTCAGAACTGTCCTGGAACACAGTCCAAATGTCTTTTATTTAAAAACATGCCAGTGTTTAAAGCACTATTCCATTTGATTTCAAGGACCAGTGAAGCAAAAAGGAAACAATTTACAGAGCCTTAAAAATAACAAATCTCCAAAACCAGATGGAAGTTATCCCAGAGTATTAAGAGAAGATAAAGAAAAAAAACTTGTTTTGGCTACTGGCAGTCATCATAACTGCAGTGTGTGATAAAATCCAGATGGAATTAAAAGCCGAAATCAAGAAAGTGTACAAGACTAATACAAAAATGAAGAGAAGGCAAGAGAAGTTAACGTGGAATTAGCAAAATATTTAGCATGGTGATTTCAAAGCTATTTCTCTGGTGCAAAAAATAAATTTGTGCCTATTAAGTTTAATCACTCAAAACTTGTCATATTCACCTCAAAGCTTGGCTGTTTGATTGCCTGCTTTATTCGTTTATTGAAATTACTTCTTTATCACCTTTTGGATTCCAAAATGATTAACAATATATTAACAGATTTAAAAATTTACATGTGATGACATTGAAGGCCCTGTCTTGTGTCCTTTTCTCTGCTCATCAGCGTGGTGTGGGACATAATAAGAGCTCAGTTTAGGTTCTCAAACTTTGAGCAAGTCTGCTTGGGGTTTTATAGATTTAAACTTACACCATAAATTGAGCTTGGGAGCAAACTAGAAGTCACAGCAGTGGGTTCAAGAGCAGTGTCATGTGGTATCTAAAACACACATGACACAACAGACTGACTGACACATTTCAGACCAGCATTAGTCCCAAACACTTTCCATAGGCCTGATAGAGACAGCAAACAACTCATTAAGACATAGAACACTATGGTCAAGTCTACATTCCCCTAGATAGCCTGATCTGCCTTTATGGAGAAGGCTTGCAGATAGTGTACCAGCTGATGCTGGACACATGTACTCCTGGCCACCTGACTTTCTAGGAATAACAGAAGTACTTTCTGCAAGGACTATACAGTAATACCTTGGTTTATGAGTACTCTGGTCTGCGAGCATTTTGCAAGATGAGCCAAAATTTCAGAACATTTTTGCTCTGGATAATGAGCTTGTCTTGCAAAATGAGCACTGGAGCACCGGGTGGCCCTAAGTGGCCCTTCGCCTGCTGCGGCTGCACACTCCCTCCCCGCCACTGCATGGTTGCGGCCACTGCTGTGTCCAGGCAGCGTGCCATCGCCCCCATCACTGCACCCAGGCAGGCCCTCCCCACCACCACTGTGCCCGGGCAGGCCCTCCCTGCCACGGCGCAGGGGTGACAGCAAAGAAGGTACCTGTGGCAATGAGGAGTGTGGCCACGGAATGAATTAGGCAAGTTTTAATTATTTCCTATGTGGTTGTTCTTTAATTTACGAGTACTGGTACTTTGGTTTACAAGCAATTTTCTGGAACAGATTATGCTCGTAAACCAAGGTAGTACTGTATGCCTTTTCCCCAAGGAAGTACACAAAAAAATTACTTTCATACCAGTTTTATTCAATAGTATCACCTTCAGATACCATAGTATCATTAGTATTTGTCTGCAATCCATATCTGTTGTTTCTGAATTACAACATGACTTCAAACAGAAGAATTATAAAAGTAAGAGAAGAGATGAACACCAACAACTGCAGCAAGCACACTCACCAAATACAGTAATTTAAACTGCCTTCATCCATGGTCAATGTGTTAGAAGGTTTATACTGGCCCTAAGGTTCCTTCTAAGGCAGTGGTTCTCAACCTGTGGGTCCCCATATGTTCCTGGACTGCAACTCCCAGAATTCCTGGCCAGCTCAGCTAGTGACCACCCTCCTCTGCAAGGAGGTGGTAAAGCCCTGCACACCAGTTGCGACCATTTTTGTTATGGTCAAGACAGGAATGCCATGAGGTTGGGATTTTTGCATGCATGTGTGCACTAAGAAAAGAGCCCCATGCAGTGGGGGTGAAAATTAGAAGGCATGTTGACTGTCGCCATTTATAGTCTGCCTTAAATTGAGATTCCTAGGCCAAATCTAGTACAGTAGGGCCCCCATATCCACTGATTCATTAACCACTGGTTCAATTATCCACGGCTGGCAGAGGAAAAAACCAAATAATTCAGCAGCCGCAAAGCAAGATACTGTCACAAAGTAGCAGCCATAAACCAAGCCACCGTCACAAAACAGCATTTTGGGGAGGGGTTTGGTGTTCTCCCTTATCCATGGTTCTTGATATCCATGGGAAGGCCTGGAACCAATCCTCAGTGGATACCGGGATCCTATTGTACTTCTTTCTTCATCCTCAACTAATAAATACCTCTCTTTATCAACATCTTCCCTGCATCTCTCTCTCGCTTTAATTATAATTCAATATTTTGTTTCTCTTACATTGTAAATTACAGTAGATGTAAAACATCCTCATGGTACTTGGTCTTTAGAGGCACTGGAAAAATAGTGAAATAATATTGTATTTCTTTTTACACTTAAAATACTGAATTTCCAGATGCGCAGTAATATAATATAACCACCCAGATTGGTCTAACTGCTGAGAGTGACCTCACTGCCAGATGGGTGGTATAAAAATCCGATGAACAAAAAATAAAAATAAAAATAATAGCACTTCATCCGGCTAGTCGCTAGCTGGAAAGGTCAAAGAGTTGGAGCATCTTCCTAAAGAGCCATGAGCCAGGACTTCAGTTCCACCATATGTTATAAGAAAAGAACCAGTCTGTGTGGCCTCAGGCAACCTACATGGTCCCAGAGCACCCTCCAGAAGAAAGGAACAGCAAATCATGTCTGAGTGCTCTGTATCTAGATACCCCTGGAAAGGGTTGCCATGTATTAAAATTGACTCATTCATCTAATTAGGAAAAGTAGTGACAGTAGAGAGAAAAAGAACTTGCGATCACAAAGAACAAGCTGCATTAGAGATAGAAGCTATATTTGCATTTAATGCTAAAGCATGATTCAGGCCTATATTGATGAATACTTAAAATTCTTTTTAAAAACGATTATGTTAAAAAGAAAGGAAAGGCTAAAACAAAATACAGTAACTGATGAAAACATGCCATAAAATAGAGGTACAACCAAAACTTATCATAGTATGCATACAGATGGCAACTTGGTGAGGATATATTTTTAGGCATTTGGAAGTGTTTTGCAGAAGTTTATATACACTTGTCCAAATTAAGTTTCAGCTTCCAGATCTCTCTAATCAGTCCTCTCCTCCTCCCACATTCTGAAATGTTCAGAGAAATTTAATCAGACGTTGTTAAAACTGGGATCCTTTATTCTGAGAAAGAGCAAAACACATTTTAGATACCATAAGGGTGGTTCATATTTAATTGTGTGTGTGTGTTGTTACAGTCGTGACCGACTCTACATGACTCCATGTCCATGGAGTTTTCTTGGCAGGAGTACTGAAGTGGCTTGCCAGTTCCTACTCCAGGCACCTACAGCACCTGGTATTCCCGGGTGGTCGTTCATCCAAGTTCAGTACTAACCAGGGCCGACCCTGCTTAGCTTCCAAAATCAAGCCAGATCGGATGTGCTTAGGGCATCTAGGCCTAAGGAATAAAGCCATTGGTTCAATGGGGCTTAAGATACTCAGTGGAGCTGCTCAAAGTATAACAAAATTTGGAACCAATGAATATAAACAGTAGAAAGCACACAACACCAAAACAGAGCTGGAATCTAGAAGGCTTCAAATCAATATACAGTATGCAGAAGGAGAAGGGGGGTATTGTCAGAAAATGTGTCTTACATACAACAGGAAAAGATTAAATTTAAAAGCACAAGAAGGCAAGTGATTTTTTTTGGCTGACAAGCAGTGTACTCTCTCTCTCTCTCTCTCTCTCTCTCTGTGTGTGTGTGTGTGTGTGTGTGTGTGTGTGTGTGTGTGTGTGTGTGTGTGTGTGTGTGTGTGTGTGTGTGTGTGAGGTCATTATATCATATACATCAGTACCATTCAGTACCATTAGGATAATAATAAGAAATATACAGTAGCACCCCTGTATCCACTGATTCACCACCTGGAAACAAACAACTGAAAACACTGTGTCAATGCAATCACAAAATATATAAAGACAACGTCTATGTGATCATGTATGATAGATTCATATAAAGGTCACATAATAGGTAGTCCATCATTCAGGGAAAGCCTGCCTGAAGAGAAAGGTCATTGCTTGTTTCCAGAAAGACATCAGAGATGAGGCAGTCTTCACCTCTGGTGGGAGGGAGTTCCAGAGTCTGGGTGCAGCTACCGAGAAGGCCCAAACAAAGCGGTACATAAAAGGGAGTTGTTCTAGATAAAGGTTTAAGATAGTGATCTCTGAATTCTACACACAGAGGGCATTCGGTCAGAAAATGTGCTATGCCCTTCCTCTTATAACATCCAGCTGGATATTATCTATCCGTCCCCTGGGTCCATGCAATGTCCCTGAATCTCTTTCAGCTGCAATGAGTTCAATCTGCATTGAGTTAGCAGTTGCCTCAGCTCATGTAAGCTAATGAGGGACAATTATGGGCGCCTTTCCAAAAGGCAAAGAAAAGCTTTTATATATCCTATTGCTACAGATGCCATGGTGGTCTGGATGTCAGGGTTCTACAGTTGCTCAATAGTATCTACTTGGGCCACCTCATATCCTCTGCTTTGGAGAGTAGCCCAGCTTAGACATAAATGTGGGTATCTTGGCTGCCCAAGAGTCCCTTCCCATTTCTTTACAAGTCAATAGAAACAGGGTTAAGGCCATTTGCTAAGTTATCTTGAGCCAATACAAAACTTTGCTCTTTGTAAGGCGCTAACATTAAGTACATGGCAACAGTTTCCTCTAACTTCGATGACAGCAAGTATATCATGTGTTACTGTAATTTGATGGTAGTTAGAGCTCTACACTTCTCTTTTATGAAGTTTTGGCTTAAAATTTTGTCCTGCCGAGGGTGAATCCACATGAAATCTGTACCCTAAAATAAAGAAAAAAGCAAAGTGTTCTGCTTATATACCGCCCCATGCCACTTCAAGTAGTCTCTGGGCGGTTTACAGTTTAATTACAGTATGCAGGCTACACATTGAGAGAGAAAAGAACAACGCTGCTTTGAGGATTAAGGAACAGAAGCTATGGATATCAGTTCAAGAAGCTTAATTTATATAGCTGAGAAAATAGATGGGGGGGGAAATCTTAATAAAAGTAGTGCTTAAAGGACAATGTACAAAATCACTGGAGGGAAACAGAAGAGGAGCTGACAATTTTGGTGATATTCTGTAAATGAGGCTGAATATCTAAAATAACTGAAAAACAGGAAACCAATCTCTCGGTCACCTGGTGCAGTTTTCCTGGGTAGCTCATTCTAGAAATGTGTGTGGATCTTTATGTGCCCCAAATGGTCACAGAAGAAGCCATGTTGACTGAGAAAATAAGCATTTCAGAGCAAATAGACGGAAAAGGAACCATTTCTTGTCCTTTTGAAATCGTAACTACTAAGGAATCTCTGGCCAACTCCTAGAATTATAACATATATATTTGGCCAAGGAATTTTATAAAGTTTCAATTTTAATGGTGTTTTGATAACACAGTGAGACTAATTATATTTTAGCATTTGAATTTATTGTGCCTTAGTAATAGGTATTGCTCTTTAACTGTACTTTAAGCTGTCTTTGGTCCAAAACCTTGGAGAACGGTGTTGTGTAAATAAAATAATTAAAAGAGAAACACGCTGTATCAGTGGGTCTCAGCTGTTGGGTATCCAGATTTTTTGAATCTCAGGTCTTGAAATTACTGGCTGTTGGCCAGGATAGCTGGCATTTCTGGGAATTGTGGTTGGAAAGAACAGATTGAAGATTAAAAAGATAGTATTATAGGAAAATAAATTTGGGTATATGTGGGATTTGAATAAGACCATAACCCAATTGGCACCCTACTTTATTTAATCCACTCTGGAGGGGGAAAACATTTTCAATTCCGATTCTAGCACATCTGGAACAATTTAGCAGAATTTTTTTGGATCATTTCTCTGAAGAAGTGGACATGTAGTCCACAAAACATTACACTAAAATATGAAAGTCTTTAAGGTGCCACATGTTTTGTGTCTTTTGTTTTGTTTTGTTTTTCTTTGATTTTTGCCTGAAATTCTTGAAAAGACTAAAACGGCTACCCACTCTGAAACTTCTCTAACAACAAAATTTTAGCTTCTTGTTTAATATTTATATTTTTACTAGTTGTGTTTGTGGTTAAAGACATCACAATAAAGCTCCTTGGGGGAAAAGCTTTGATATATCAACTAAAAAAAACTCACATAAACAAAAATGAAAAAAAACACACACCTAAAATCCAAATGATGCCTCTCACCCAGTTCTGATTTCTTCTTTTCTTTCTGAGTTAAATAGGAAATCACAGAACTGGATTGAGACTAAATTACATGTACTTTCTTCCACAGGAGACTAACTTTGGATCCAACCCCAAGCTGCAAAAATAATGCAAACAATGAATGCAAGCCTAGTTTTGATTCTAGTATCAGCAAATCAATTTTTTTGAGGGATGTTCAGGTGTAATAGCTTACTGCTAAATCTTAAATGGGGGATTAAACTGGCTAACATTCATGGCAGGGGAGGTGAGAAGATTTAACCTCAAGACATATTCACATACTGCTAGAACATGATTCGGTAGCGTGCTTGAGCCAACCTGCAGAGATCAGGTCTAGTATTGTCTCCTGGGCCAAACCAAGGCTTCTGATGTAGGTGTTGTAGGAACAGCTTAGAAGGAAAGTGAATCCCGTTGCCCTTCCAATTAGAACCTACCTACTAATTAAAAATAAATAAATATGAAAATGTGTTATCCCGGCCAAAAACATTTTATGTAGTATTACCTATCCTGATATTCTTTTTGAGATTAACAATTCAGGACACAAAAGTGGCATCATTTCAAGAGTAGATTAAACAGCTGTGCTATTGGCAGAGCAGAATGTGTACCGACAGGATGAAAATCTCTTCTTCTGCCCCAGCACCTGCCTGGCACATCTTCCTGAGAGTAGTTCTGAAATTGTTGCCATGTAAGCAAATATTGCTCGGATCAACTACTCCATACAATTAAACTCGGTAACGGTTCTGCCTCCAGTATGTTTCTTTTTGGACGCTAAAGCTGTGCTAAGAGAGAAAGAGAGGTAAAGACTTGTAGCCCCCCCCCCCATTTCTATTCCTTTAAGTTTCCGGGTACACTGAAACCCAAAGAAACAGTGGTAAGTGCCACTAGTTCAATTAATACTTTCAACATTGCCTTTCAATAAAACGTTAGGTAGGTCTTTTTTCTTCTTCAGCTCTTACCCAAAACCAGAGGTACAGTTCTATTAAATGAGGCTGTTCAATTCCAACTCATATGGAACTATTTATAGCATGGCCAGTAGATAGGGATGATGGAAGCTCTAGTATAGCAACATATGAGAATGACCACAGGTTCCTCCACCATGTGATAGGGGGGAAAGTATTTGAAAAATAGCCATTAATATTTCCTGCCATAGGAAGTGGCACACAGATAAGTGTGACTGCAAGAACCCTTTATTCCCTTTCAAAATAAACACTGGTGTTTTGGAAACACAAAACTACATCCTAAGGTTAAGGAAGAATATGACTTTGTTTCTGTATGAAATTATTCTAGCTGAAATAACAGTAGACCACACCAGTTCAACTAGCATATTTTCAAACTAAGGTCTTTTGTGGCTGACCTGCAGCCCCTCATCTGGGTAGAAATCTTCAAGTTTCTGCCTAGCTCATATATATCTTTGGCTGACAGCTCTGTTGCATAGGGTAGTTCTAAAGGCAAGTTAAACTGTCAACACTGAAGCATCCATCCAAGTCTCTCACATGCTGCATGAGATGAAAAGGTAAATAGCACTAAACTTTTATGTTCCTTCCCTCCACCGAAAAATACTTTATTGTGGATATTTACTTTTGGACTTCATTTTTATTTACTCAGAGAATCATGCTGGCATTGAAAAAAAGCTCCCACAGCAGGGATAGACTACTGAACGATCCTGAGAAATGTCTGAGCTTCAGTCATGTCACTTGGTGAGTGTGGTTCAGGAAGGAAGGAAGGAAGGAAGGAAGGAAGGAAGGAAGGAAGGAAGGAA
>JAHTLZ010000074.1:11236057-11251815 GCA_023846285.1 Phrynocephalus versicolor | reverse complement strand
GAAGGAAGGAAGGAAGGAAGGAAGGAAGGAAGGAAGGAAGGAAGGAAATGAAAATACTTTTGTTTTGAAAAATAAATGGATTACATCTTCAGGATCCAAACACATTTCATAATCAGTACCAACAGACACAAACTAGCCACCTACTCTAATCCTAAAGGTCTTCATGCTCTATTGTACTATGAAGTGGGCACGTCAAAGATTATTCATTAAATGTCACTATATCATCCTTCTGAATTCGAATAAAATAAAAGGAGCACAATTTAGCTTTAGGCTAAATCAGTTCCTTATATATACAAGCTACACATTATATTGACCAAAGTGCCCACTTAGGCTGAATGGTTGTTTCTTTAGAAATGAAAAGTTGAGCAACATGAAAGCTGAACAGCCTCTTGGAGATGTTAAGATCCATTATTTTCTGGAACTCAACAGCATATACAAAATGCAGGATCTCAACAGGATATACAAAATGTTTTTCATATTTTATTTTACTCTGCTCTATTCTATTTTATCTTATGTCTGGCTTGATGCCGTAATAATAAACCTTACCTTACCTTACCTTCTGGAACCCAACAGCATATACAAAATGCAGGATCTCAACAGGATATACAAAATGTTTACAAGCTTAGTCACATCTTAGAAGGAAAACTACTGGAACAAAAAGTCTTCCTTGATTTGTCAAATACTGACTTTAACTTTGTTTTGTTCCTCTGTCTTGCCACTGTGGATTAATCATGAGAGCTGATGGCCATGTAAGGTTAGAGCATACCAATTTATTGTCAGATTGTCTATGACACATCGGTGATGACTGAGGAAATAAAGGGATCTGAACCCAATCTTGGCAGATATTATGTAACTTAGTAGACATTTCAAAGTAAAACCAACCAAAGAGAAATACCTTGAGGGACAATCCCTAATAAAAGAATCAGACATTTGCTACATCACACTTGATGCTACCAAATGCACAATTGAAGGATTCATCTGTGATGCCTATCAGGAGGGGATGTTGTAAAAGTTCTCGTTTCCCTCTCTCACTACTTCTGTATGATGTTCCTAAGGATTTACCTTTAACCCCCATCTGTAGCTTCATCGGGCAGTGGTTAAATGCCTGTACTGCAGCCAAAACTGTGCACAAGACCTGGGGTTCAATCCCGGGTAGCAGGCTAATGGCTGACTCAGCCTTCCATCCTTCCAAGGTTGGTAAAATGAGAACCAGCTTGCTGGGAAGAGGGGACAATGTGTAGCCTTCATACTGTAACTGTAAACCGCCCAGAGACTACTTGGAGTCGTATCGGGTGGTATATAAGCAGAACACGTTTTACTTTGTATAAAACCACAGAGAAAAACTGCCCAGGAATCTAGAATGTTTTGTCACCAATGTGCAGATTAAATATTTTCTATTTCTCTCTATTTTCTGTTTCTCACCAATCATGAAGATGGTGATGATATTCTGAATTAGTCTTTGAATGCAGTAATGAGGTAGGTGAGGACTAATAAACTAACACGTAAGCAAAAGACCAAGGTGTTGTATCTGGGACTTCTGAAGGACAAATGAGATTACTGGGAAATGGATCTGGGATATAGCCCTCTAACTTGATAGTGCAAAGGCTCCACTTTATAAAGTCACTGGGAATCACAGAAAACACCTTTAGCCCAGCAGACAAGCTTTATAATTTAGACATTACTAGATATTGGACTTTCTACCCTAGCTTGTTCCAATGCTCTGCCATCAGCCTTTCTAGAGCAAAGATTATTTATACATTCCTTATGATCAATGCCTTTGCCCTAGCCAAACAGCTGTAATTGAAGCTGTAGAAGGTGCCAACCTATCTTTTTTTTATTTCAAAAGGCCAAGGGACATATTTTGGGAAATATATGCATAGCATGCCCTTAGAGCTTTTGGTCTGATCTAGCTTTTCTCTCCTTAGGTTGCCAAACTTAAAGAAGGGGGTTGGAAACTGGAACATGGCTTTCTAGTCTGCAAACTGTGGAGTGGGCACAGCAACATTAGCTTACATAAGAGGTTAAAGGGTGTGTATGTTTCTCCATTGTATGGGCTGCACCCACTCACACCTTTGCTTCAGCATTTCATCAAGTCTACATAATTCATAAAATGGAGGATTTGGGTGTGTTTTTTTGGGGGGGGGTTAATTGAGGATAGCTATTGCATACATTGGGCACTTGGACTATTTTTGAAGCATCTGAAAAGTGTAGCAAGTCCAAACTGCAGCAGGCAAAATATTGGTGGATGGTTGTTTATAGGATGCTGTATCTACAGCGATGACAAACCTAGGCAGCATCTTAAAGAGCCGAAATATCACTTTGCCGACAAAGGTCCAAATAGTCAAAGCTATGGTTTTTCCAGTAGTGATGTTTGGAAGTGAGAGCTGGTCTATAAAGAAGGCTGATCGCCGCAGAATTGACACTTTTGTGCTGTGGTGCTGGAGGAGAGTCTTAAAAAGTCCCCTGGACTGCAAGGAGATGAAACCTATCCATCCTGAAAGAAATCAACCCTGGATGTTCATTGGAAGGACAGATTTTGAAGCTGAGACTCCAATACTTTGGCCACTTAATGAGGAGAGAGGAGTCCTTGGAAAAGTCCCTGATGTTGGGAAAGATTGAAGGCAAAGGGAAAAGAGGACGGCAGAAATGAGATGGTTGGACGGTGTCATTGATGCAACCTGCATAGATTTGACCAAACTCTGGGAGGCAGTGGAAGACAGGAGGGCCTGGGGTGCTCTGGTCCATAGGGTCACAAAGAGTCGTACATGACTGAATGACTGAACAACAACAACAACAATCTACAGTGTAAGAGCTTCACTGGTATCTGGCTTGCTTCTGGGGGGGGAAATTAAAAAGTTTGCAGTCAGCCTTCAAATCCAAAATGATGCAGATTCTGGTTATTAAAGGGTTTACTTCTTTCTTCACTGGCCTCCCCATGACTTAAGAACTGATAGAAAGGTCCTTTTCTGCATTCCAACTATGATGGAAGCATGACAGATTGAACCAGGAGAAAGAGTGTTTTCAGAGTTTGTGCCTGGACTATGAAATGTCTTGCTCCAGGAAGCAAAGTTGAAAATGTTTTCTATATGAAGATTAATTTTTTCTTGTTTAAACTGGCATCTTCATTGATCCTTCCATTTATTACACTGTTGCATTTTCAGTACTGTACTTTATTTTATGACTGATTTGAAAAGCTTTCAGCTACCTTCAGTAGTTTCAGGAAGGCAAGATACACGAGATTTCCCTAAATAAATAAATAAATAAATGTCTAAGGAAGAATCCATAAATGTGCATTAATACCAGATGGTGACTTACGTGTGTGAACAGGATGCATGCATAAAAGAGAACGTTAATATTATTTCATTTCATTTCAGAGGTAAATATATGTGGCACAATAGTCTATAAGAATTCAGAGTCATTTTCCCTACATCTTGTATTTTCAAATGTGCATGTAATGTACTCCTCAAAAATGAAAAACAAAACACCATGCTTATACATAAAATGATACAGAAAGGAGAGTAATGATATATTGCAGCTCTGTAGTGTGTCTCTCTCCACAGAATAGTAAACATATACATTACATTATGCTTCCTTGTTTCAGGAAAATTAGCTTGCCTCTTGTACATTATTTACTGTAACCTAAAAAGAGAAAGGCTGAGGGGAAAGGTTACTATTTTGACAGCAAGACCATTAGAAACAAAACAAGAGGCATTCAAATGTTTTGTTCTTTCCAAGTCCTGGGGCAGATCAATCATGTTGGCCACATTAATTATGGAATTACAACTTTTCCCCTCCCCTGTACTCCAGAAACAGCTTGATGAAATAACCTATTGAGAAATCCACAGTAAAAACATTACTCAGCAAGGGCCATAAATAATAATAAAATGAGCATCACAGGGATCATGATTGCAGCCATTCAGGGGGAGAAAACAGGACCAGCAGAAAACCTATTCAATAACCTGACCATATGGGGTAGGGATATAATAACGCAAGAACAATAGCAAGGAAGAGGACTCCAGAAAAGTTACGTAACCAACTTCTGCATGCCAAATCCCATCTAGTTAACAAACAACAGGTGTCCTAATGGGACAATGTCAAACGTATTATGTAACTTTACTTTCTATCTCATTTTTCAAAACAGCTAGGTAGAACATTAATGCGAAATGATGTTGTTCTTGTACCAGAAGCATCTGCCAACTACATGAAGAAAGGCTTTTTGTTGTGCTGGTTACGTAGACCGGCTGGATTCTTAATACCATCAAAGCAATGAGCTTTGTGTTCCTTTGATTTGGAGTGGCTACCATCCTGATTTTTGTACTCTTAACAACTGATTAAGGGTCACCCTACGCTTGCACCCTTTCACCTAGGGGAGCGTGAGTACTACCTGAGCTAATCTAGATCTGAGCATTGGCTGTACAGATTGGGACTAACCCAGCTTTAACTGGCTTAGAAGTGGCCTGGACCGAAACATACTAGGCGTTGTGCATGTACCTGCATATTTCTCGATCCAGGGTTGAGTGGTGATTACGAACTGGGAAAACAGAGCCTTGTGACCTGGAAGGGAGAGGGCGCTATGGAACACCATCAATTTTAGGAACAGGGTAGAGTTTCTGTACTATCAAAGCCTCTGCCAGATTCATTCATTCCTTGTTTCCATCCCATGTCCAGGGAGCTGTGTACGTGTACTCTGCTCTTTGCCTGGCTCCCACGCTTCCCTGAATCCATCCTGCAGTAACCAGTACAATTGTCCCCCGCCCTTTCGTGGTTCATATACAGTTGACCCTTGTATAACAAACAGCTTGTATAACATAAAATTTGTACAACATGAAAATTCTGGAGATAGGGGAAATTTGCTTAACAGAATCGCCTATGGGGAGAATCCGTACAACATAAAAATGGGATCACTCCATTTTCAATGCATTCCTATGGGAATTTGTATAAAGGAAAATTTGGTTAACATAATTTCATTTGGAACAAATTAATTCCTTTATACAAGGTACCACTCTACTGCAGTCCCGGTATATCGCGAGTCCGCAGTATATGAAAAAAAGCCCCCCCTGGGGTAAGGAGAAATGGCTTTCCCAGGCCCGTCGGAGGCCCCAAAAGTGCTTCCCCGCAAACTGGAAGTGACTTCTGGTAAACCAGAAGTGACCTACCTCCAGATCACTAGAAAGCACTTTTGGGGCCTCTGGCGGACTGGAAAGCCCCTTGCAGGCCTGTTTGGGGCAGCGCCAATCCTGGGGTAAGTACAAGAGCCCCCAGAGAGCCCGCACAGTCCCGACCTGACCCAGCATCTGCATATTGCGGATTTTCAATTATTGCGGGTTGGCTCAGGTCCCTAACCCTTGTGATAGGTGGGGGTTTACTGTAGTAGGCTTTGAAACATTAAAAATATACAAGGAATGGTTCAGGGTAAAAAATATTCTGTGGTGTAACTTTGAAAGTTCATCATCACTTCCCAAATTCACACACACATGCAGTCCTATGTGTAATGAAGACTTAGTGTAGCTGCCTAAAGTGTGTGTGTGTGTGCGGGGGGGCGGGGGGGGCGGCAGATAAATAAAATTCTAGAATGCTGCCAATCTAGTCAGTGATTCAGTTCACTCCCTTTGCCATGCCTGGTTGTGAAATGGCTGGTCAGTTGGTTAAATGGGAGTATACAGAGTCCGGTGAGACTTCCGTTGCTGGAGTTTCCAGGGGAGGTTTTGGCTTTGATGGGGTCTTGAGCTGTCAACCTCCTTCTATTTTGACAATTTCTTGTTTTACTACAAAAGCAGGCACCACATATTCATCTTCTCCACTCCAATCAAGTATTTCTAGCCTGGAAAATACTGAAATAACCTTTTAATGATTTTGAGGGGCTTAAAAACGAACTTGGGGTGATCAGAACTGCTTGAATGCATGCTGTAAGTGATCCAGAAATGCACACACACACGCGCTTTTTTTTTTGGTCTTGGATTACGGTAGAGAATTATAACTACTTCACCAAACTACAGGTGACAGGATTTCATAGTGTGGAGCTGTAGCAGTTAAAGTGGCATAAGACGGCTTTGAAATATAAAGTGCCATACAAGTCCTGTATGCTGTTGGAGGTCTGAATGAGCAGGAAGATATATATTTTTTTCTGGATGGAACTAGACTTCCCTTCAAAGGCCCTGGGAGTGCTTCTAGGCCCAGCGTTGCTCTTGGAAGCTCAGATCACAGCTTGGAAGTAGCACTTTACAAGTACATGTTTTAGTAACTGGGAGCAAAGCCGTTACTACTTTAAAAGGTTTTAAGAGAAAGGGAGACAGACGCGGCGGTGCGTTGCACTTAATATGTACTCAACAGTGAAGAAAACGCACAGGGCAGGGTTCAATCTTTTTGTATGTGTGATGGAGGGGTAAAAAACAATATCGACACCGACAGTGTTAATATATTAAAAAGAATGAATAATGCAAAAGAATGACTAATAAGACACGCTTAGTCAAAATAACAAATTCCAAGCTTTGCTTCGGATGGCAGTGAGTATAAATAGTGTCTCTCTCTCTGGCCTCAGCTGGTGCCCTAGCAGATGCCTTCCTGGATATAAGAGATCTGGTCCCTGTCATAATGATAGAATACTATCTGCCCTCTCTTCTAGAGATGAAGTCTTCTGAATAATTGGCCCAGAGCTGACCAGAATATGTAGACAGCAAATACTGTTTCACTGAGCATTCCTTGGTAGACCTCTTCCCCTTGAAATGCATCTCTCTCCAAAGGATTCAGCCTTATGTTTAATATATCCATGCAGGAATCAGCAAGAAGATATATGATGGTGGCACGCACTGATGGATCATTTTGAATCACTAATCATCTGCTTAAAGAGATTATCATTCTTTCTGTAGAGGCTTGTCTAATGAGGAACAGAAGAGGGGCTCCTCCCCAAACTCTATGAACTGGAAAGGCAAAGAAAGAGATCCGCGAAAGAGCAGAACCCCCATGTGTGACCCTGGCAAGACACCCTGGCAACAAACAGGCTGATTCTTTGTTAAACAGCTTAAGAGAAGAAAGCATCACAGAAGAATAAAGATCTAAACATGGACATCTACTTCAAAGTTAATTTCTAAAGATGACAGATTCTGAAAAATTAATTTGCCCGGCCCCCCCCCACCTGACTGTTGTATCACTATGACACTGATCAACTGGATATGTGCTGTTTTGAGTACCACATAACGTTCATGTGTGAATCTAAAACAAGGATTTTCCAGTACTGTACAAGTTCTGCCAGTAAACACTTTAAAATATGCATGAAACGCTGAGTAGCAATGGACTGTAAACACAGTTTAAGAGTACACTCCAGTGGAGTGACAAATGACAGTCAAATAGTGTCATCTGTTCCAGCTGATCTTTCCAAGCACCAAACTCAGTGAAGGTGGGAAAGTTGTTTTTTAAAAGGAAAGAAACAGCAATAAAAATCAAGGCTGTGGACCAGCTTTGGAAAAATGTTAAATTTTGGGTCAAATTTGCATCAATTGAAGCAAACAAACTTGAATTGCTTACAGTATAGATCATACTGGTTAAAGCCAGCATTTAGAGGTTGAAATGTAAAAAAAACCAAAATGTAAAAAATGTAAAAAAAAATGTAAAAAAATGTTTAAAAAATTTGAAAACCAGGGTAACTGAAATAGATAGAATTACATACACACCACAGGCTAAGATAGTGAGAAATGGCAAAAAGGAGAGCACAGAACTCAGGTATGATAGCCGACAGCTTCATTCAACCACTCTGAAGATAAAGTGGCTTGGTCTACTTAAAAGGGCTAGATATATTTTTGTGGGCAAATGATTATTTCCTTTTATTAATTTTTAGCATGAATGTGTCAATGGCACTGCACTGTGTGTTCGCTTTCCCGCCTGGGCTTTGAGTGATGAGGTTCCAGTTAATTTTAGTCTACGAGTTTCAGAGATGTTTTGTCTGGATTGACATCTTGTTGCTACTGCTGCAGCAGAAGAAGAGTCTTCTCCCAACCTCTCTGATCTTCAATACAAAAATTGCACATTCCTCAAGTAGGAAGACAGAACAACCAACAATCATAGCTTAATGAAATGGGGGGGGGTGTAGAGGGGGAGCAAACTTTGGAGATGGTTTGTCCACTCTTCACCTGCTAAAAAAGGAAATCCCCCTAAATCACTTAGCTATATAAGTCAGTGAAGGCTGTGGTTTTTTTTTTTTTTGGTCAATTTCAGGAATAATTTAATTTGAAGAACTAATTTTCTGGCCTTTAATGTGCAAAATGTAAAATTACAACGTTAGCTTATTGCATAACTGCCACAAGTTGAGCCACTTCATGGGTTGTTTGTATCGTATCTTCTGTGATTGCTATGTGTGCTAAACTTCAAAAAGGAAAACAGACATTTTGTGCAAATTGTAGTGGGCATGACAGGGAGAAAATTACTTGGCCTCTCATTCTCACACTCAATGTAAGATATCTTCTGGTGGTTCAAGAATCTTTGTGAAATGTGATGTTAGTGAAATTTCTTCAAATTCCTGTTCGGATCTGAGTGAATGCCACTTGGAGCAACTTCATGAGAAGGAGTTGGGGTATGACACATACTAAACAAATAGTTACACACTGGTTTCACATCCAAATGGTACTAGTTTTGAATGACAGAGTGTAGAGAAAGCAAATGAACATAAGAAAATTCTCTGAGTGATTCAGGCTATTGCTAACATTATTAGTTATCTAGTATCTCCCTAACATTGCTTGATAGAAAGAACGCATAAAGGTTAAGGGTGAGAATGGTACTGTATGTAAGTCCCTTCAAGAGGTAGAAACAAGATCTATACTGCAGAATACAATAAATATTTTCCTTCTTCACATATTTGAAAAGTCTTTGCAGTACTTGATCCTCCCAATAAGTGTCACCTTGTCAACAGACCAATGTGGAGCGAACTGAATATTATTTGATCACTATTAATGGGTATCTGGATAACAGTGGAATACTAAAAAGAACAGGAAAAAAGGGAAAACCTTATAACCTCTCACCTCAGTAAGAAATGATCAAGTGAGACATTTAATGTACTGTATCAACTTTTCCTCCTCATTATTCCACTCCAGCCAATTCATCTGAGCAAGAATTTAATTAATTGACTCTTAAGAGACAAAATTGACACTTTTTGTGAAGAAGAAACCTATAGAAATTAAGCCTGAAGAAGAAAGCCTGATGGTGTGTCAGAGGTAGCGATTGTCAAAAGTAAAGTAATTGCGCTTTGTATGAAGCACACTGCACAGCACCACAGGTGCCGCATGGACCCTTCCCCCTCGGCTGGCTAGCCCACTCACATGCCACCAGGGTCCCCCTTCTCCTGCAGCGTTGTAGTCTGGTCAGGAGCCCACCCTGCAGCAGCCAGCCATTCTGACTAGAGGCAACCACTCCAGACTGGAGCACCGCTGAAGAAGAAGGAGGACCCTGACCATGTACAACACATTGTAAGTAGGCCACTCGGCTGTGGGGTAGGGTGAGGGGTGGTGTTACTCAAACCAGGACAACTTGATTCCTGCCCATCTCTAAGGGTTTTGGAGCTTGTTTTGAAATACTAAGAATGTGTCTTATAAGCATAAGAAAGCAAACTCCTATCTGTAAACAAAATTATCAAAAGCAAAAGAGGGCAAGGTCATATTCTGTAGTGGGAATCTATTGCATGGAACAGAGATCATTTTGCTTGGAGAAGGCACCAGTGTAAAGATACACTGGACCACTGTTAACCAACACCATGGCTTAGTACTCCATGGAAAGTCCAGAATGAGCTCAAGAAAGCTCAAGAAATACAACTGCTGGCATATCACCCTTCTCTCCTCCTCCTCCAATGCAGGTGAAAGAAGAACATTGACTTTTCATTGCCCCAAAGTTCTCCAAATTGGGGGTTCTTCAAGGGGAGAGCTTGAGGAAGCTTCGCCATAATCTCCATGCTGCTAGCTGCCTGGGATCACTATTTTCAAGCACATAACATGGCAATTAGAAATGTGTTTTCTGGGGCACCCCCTTTGAAGTTGAATAACTTACCCCATTGAACCCCAAATCTCTCCAAATTTGGAGGGCTTAAACGGGAGAGTCCAAGGAAGGTTCACACCAAATTTGGCATCTCTAGGACCCAGTGGACCCATTTTACAGAGAAATGAATTGGTTCATTTTAAACTAAAAAAATAAACGCCAGTTCAGTCCTATCATATTAAATAACAGATAACAACTGTCTCATAATTTTGAACATTTCAAGGCAAGGAAACTTCTATTACACTCTTTGAGCTTCTCAGCAGACATTATCACTATTAGATTATCACTAGAAGTGTTAATGTTCCCTTGAGATTCTTCCACTTCTTAACATCATCTAGCAATTTCTAGTTCTCTAAACTCCCATCAGTCCAATTAATCATATGGAATCACTTTCATAGAACTAGTTGCTTAGGAAAAGTACAGATGAATATTGCATGCCTAGCTGCTCCCACCCATCCACATTTGGGGTTTCTTGGTACATTTGCCAAAGTTAACCTCAGGTTTTTTTTACTGTATTATTACTATCATAATGACACAATGTTACTGTTTTTACAAGAACTCCTGTCAGATAAAGGCTCTAGCAATGTTCATGTTTTACTGTATGTGGAATTGGAATGCATCCATTGTGCTGTTTCTTTGAAAGAGGTGTGGTAGCCACAAGTTCAAGAGTGGGCCTCTTCACTCTTGAACGACTAAGAGGTGACCTGATTGAAGTTTATAAAATCATACAGTGTGGACAAAGTAGATAAGGAAAAGCTGTTTTCCCTATCGCACAACACTAGAGATGGGCACGACTCAAAAAAATAATTTTTCATTTTTCGTTTAGGGGTCCGTTTCGGTTCGTTTTCGTTTTTTGGGGGGTGCGCATTTTTCGTTTTCGTTTTCGTTACGAAACGAAAAAAAATCAAAACGAAAACGAAAATTTTTCGTTTCGTTAGCATTCTTTTCAATGCAACGTGTCCGCCGTAACGAAAACGAAAAACACGGCAAAATTTTTCGTTTCGTTTCCGTTGTCGTTTTGCTTCTGAGAATTTTTTCGTTTTCGTTGCGAAACGAAACGAAAACGAAAATTTCCGTGCCCATCTCTACACAACACTAGAACTAGGGGGCACTCCATGAAACTTTTGGGTGCTAGATCACAAACAAATAAGAGAAAGTCCTTTTTCACCCAGAAGATCAATAGTCTGTGGAACTCCCTGCCAGAAGAAGTGGTGACAGCTGTCAGCCTTGACAGCTTTAAGAAAGGATTGGACAAGTTTATGTAGAGCAAGGGTATCTATGGCTACCATTATGGATGCCTAAGAACAACCTCTGGGTTGGAGATATAGGCAGGATATCTCTCAATGCAGGTGAAGACATCTGCTTGGGAATACCCTTAAGCAAATGGTGAGCCACTGTGTGAGACAGAATGCTGGAATGGATGGGCTGTGTCCTGTTCCAGCAAGGCTGCTCTTATGTAATTTCCTGATGTGGTTAGCATATCAAATTATTATTCGCACTAAACTGTGATACTGAAAATCGGTGGAGAAGAAAGGATACACATCTGTGGTTCATTTTCAATCATTTGAGGGGATCATTTGAATTGAGCCATGGAAGAAGTAAGGGAGACACACCAATGCTTAACTTTATCGTACAAGTTTATCCAGTTAGGAAGAACAACCAAGAAGGCCGTCAGTTGTATTCTGGTGCGATAATTGGACCCATGTGCCCTGAATGCTATTTTTAGAGCAAAGGCGGGATTCTCTGTTGCTGTCCCATTGTTGAAGGAACTCCCTGTCCTTGGACTAACATCAGACTTGCAAATCTTAATGTCTTCCAGACATATTGTAATACACAAGGCTTACTTTTTGGAAACTGTGTTGTATTTCACATTTCTCATTATAGTATATTTTTTTAAAAAATGACAAATAAAAAGACAGTGAGTTATAAATGTCACTGTTATGTGTTGTTATCAAGTCACTTCTAACTTACGGAGGTCCTAAAGATATGTGAGATGTACGGATAGGCCTTGGGGGTGGTGGTCTCTAAATGAAAGATCTAAGATGTAAACAAGAAAGTCTCTTTCATGTCATTCGTGCTTGCTGCCAAAAAAGAACCTATTAAACATAAATGATTCGTGTTTATGAAACAGAGATATAAACAACAGCACAGTGTCTGGTGCTTTCCATTGAGTTCCATGCCAGATGGCTCACTTGTGGAACATAGATACTGTGCCATGAAAGGGCACCTACATCGTGGCATTTGCACAGCGTATTCTGTTGCCAGGTTGCCTTTGGGAGGCAAAGGTACTGCCCTGAAGCAACAGCAAAACTATTTTTTGCCTTTAAAAAAGAAAGAGAAAAATGGTGTGTGGAATTTGTGATCTTTTTATTACAGTAAGACCTTTCCCTCAAAATCCAGGAATTTCACATGCACCTGAAAAATCATTTATTTTCAGGTACTGTACATGATTTTTTTGTGTGAACAAAAGCAAGGATGGGTAATATGGCATCCACAAAATGCATACCGCCTCATGGGAGCCCAATTATAACCTTCCAGCAGCCCAGACCTCACCAAAATCCATAGAAAAATACAATAGAAAATCTAAAACCTAATTTGAACAATTTTAAAAAGTAATCTTGAGGCCTCCAGGAGGTTTGGGGGCAATTTTCCATATTGTGAGATCCTCTCCTAAGCTCAATGCATTTTTAAAGCCATTCTTTAAAATGCCGTGCTTTGCTACTAGGGGGTTGGCAAGAGGTCTTTTTCATTGTGAGAAAAATAATTTTTGAGCATGATTTACAGGAGTGTGTGTATAATTCTCTAATAACCAGATAAGGGTGTGTGCAGGTTGTCCACTTGTACACAAAAGGGCAAGTGGAGATTTGACCGACTACTACTTTCAATTTTGTTTTAACTTACATATTTATTTTTAAATATGTGTTCTCCCCTGAAATTAAAATATAAATCTATAGGATTTTTTCTTGGGAATTTTCCCACTAAAGCCAAATTCAAAGTCACAGAATGCTGCTCTTCCCAGCTGGTCTGGTTTACTTTTTAATATAATATGTACCACTCCTTTTGCTGCAGAAAGAATACTCAGGTTGGATCATAATATACAATACATGAGACACACAGAGAGGGGGAGGGAGGGAGGGAGAGAGAGAAAGAGAAAGAAAGAAAGAGAGAGAGAGAGAGAGAGAGAGAACACATAGCAACTAGAACAGATGTAACAAAATAGAGGGGCAACTGGGGCTCTGACCCAGAGTAGTGAAATTTAGAAGGTATAAATAAATATATTGCTAGAAAATCATGAGTCTCCCCGTTGGTTTATGTTGCTGGAAGATGTACACAAGAGGCAGACTGAGCACAAGACCAAACTGGCCATGCTGCAAACAGGCTTGGTCACTTCTAGCAATCATCCCATCTTCTAATCTCATATGCCATTTACATGATCCAAGTATAGCCAGTAAGACTTCAATGCCCGAGGTGCCCACATTAGTAGTCATGGCTCTGGCAAATAGCATCATAAATTCCTCGAATGATCAACTGTAGAGTTTTAGTTCAGTTGCTGCTGCACAGCAGCTCCCATGATCCTATTATCACTGGCTAACACTGGACATTCAGTCTCCATACTCTTCCTTTCATTTCCGTGTATCAACCACAAAATTCAAGGCAAGTATGTGTGGGATTAAGCTTTTGGGTTGGCATAACTGGAGCCATTTTGCCATTTCAGAAGCAACAGCTTCTGATGGCAAAGGCCTGAGTTCTTTGAAACAGAAGACAAGATTGTGCTAGCCTACTAGCCCTCCCTCTATCTTACCTCAAAAGTGATTTGAATGTCTTCTACTGTTATTACAGTAGTTAAGTTTGCCAATTAGAGAACTGTCTCTTATCACAAAGCTAAAGCTTACCAATTAGAGCAATGCACATAGGTACAATACACGTAGAAATGCACAATAATAAACTATATTTAGGGAATTTCTTGCTGCGCCACAAAGAAATGATATAACCAGCTATGCTAATCACCTAGGGTATAAGGTTAATAAAAGGAGGCCTTCCCAGACAAGGAGGGACCTCCTCCGCTGGTTTGGATGTGTGTGTGTGTGTGTGTGTGTGTGTGTGTGTGTGTGTGTGTGTGTTTCTTCATAGCGCTTTCCAGTTAACCAGCACCCAGCTGCCCCTGGTTGCCCCTGGTTATTGCAACCTCTCAGCCCACGTTATTGCTACAAGTATGTAGGAAAACAAGTGTTTTCACAAGGCAACAAAAGTGGGCCAGTGCTTGCCAAAGGCGTATTCAGGGGTGCAGTTACCTTAGCTGGGGTGCCACCACCAAAAAGGACTTGCTGTAAATTCTAGAAGACTGGAATGTATGAGTTCCCAGGGATTTGATACTAATTATAATAACCACTGAACTGCAGAGCTGAATCATCAAGCCCGGCCCCTCTCACGGAGGCACTGAACTCACTCCCTCTGGCTCTGCAACCAGAGACCTAAGCCACTGAGCTATCCAGCAGTTCTTTTATTAGTTGGTGGTAGAGATGGGTGTTTTGTTTTGGAAGTAGTCAGCTTCTGAAACAAAATGCGGGAGCCCAGCTGACATTTGGAACCGGAGGAATGAAATCCACCAATCCCTTACCTTGCACTGGGCTAGCGGGGGGTTAAACTCCACTGAGGAAGAAGCCTCTGATGTGTCATCTTTCCTTCTCCCTGGTGCTGGCCAATCAGACAGGGCGGCGGGATGATGCATTTCCCTGCAAAGCTCCTGACTGGCCAGCGCCAGGGAGAAGGAAAGATGATGTCGGAGGCTTCTTCCTCGTTGGAGTTAAGCCCTGCGTGACCCAAGTGCAAGGTAAAGGATTGGTTGATCTCATTCCCCCGGCTCCAAATGCCAGCTGGGCTCCCATGTTTCATTTTGGAAGCTGACCACTTCCAAAACGAAAAGCCCATCTCTAGTTGGTGGTATAATCCAAAGGGCCTCTTCAGCAGATATCAGTTCACAAGCAGAAAAATTCAGAGAGACGCGTTCTTGCAGATGGCCAAATTCTAACTCATTTGAGAGCCAGCACCTTGAAACAGGTTGTCACCGTGAGGAATGTTAAGAACCAAGGTTACCTGACATTTGACAGGTGACCTAGTAAATACATAGAAGCTCTATTTTGGACATGCGGCACTCTCTATATTGGGGGAGGGGGGCGAACTGAGAAGTTACCATGGCATAAATTATTGTTATCTCTGTCCAGGAATAGCTATAGTGGGCAAACCAGCCATAACAAAAAGAGGGCAACTGACCCACTTCAGTTGCTTGTGCTAACCACACTTACATCTCATATCACCCAGGACAGCCTCCACTCCAGGGAGTTCCATGACAACTCCTTGAAGCCAATTACTCATCGCAGTGGGAAGAAGTGACAATGTTTTGACCTGAATGTGCATTTACTCAGTAAACGCAGTTTCCCATTATTATGACACGGGGCTGCCTCTTTTCTTCTCCATCTCAACATCTAATCAGAGAAGTGGTACTGAGAGAGCAAACAGCAAATGCATGCCTGTGTAGTAGATTATTTTGTGGGCCTTGTTTCCCAACCACAGTAATTCTATGGAGGCATGTCTTCCTCTTGTTTATATTTCTAGCTGAATGCAATGCAAAAGACTGGGACTATGATGTTCCTTAGCACCTTTCAAGGCTGTCAAGAGCCATAAAAGCACAAAGTAGAAGAGTAAAACACACACACACACACACACACACACACACACACACACAC
>JAHTLZ010000074.1:11223176-11235957 GCA_023846285.1 Phrynocephalus versicolor | reverse complement strand
AGAGAGAGAGAGAGAGTCTTCCCCTTATCTGTAGTCTCAGCTTGAGGGACATTAAGGCCTACCTATCCCAATTTCTTTCAACCAAACGTAATTACTATGGCCAATGTCACATTCATTTCTTCGTCTAGATAACAAATGAATTAAATCTGGCATTCAACCAAGGATCATGCAGTTGCCTTTTCAATGATAACTCACAGTACATGAAGGAAAGGGGTGAGGGGGGATTCATACCATATCAGTATAAAGAACAGATTTTGTGTCAAACTTTTTGCCACTGGACAGTCTGACAAACACAATATTAATCAGAAGAGGAATTTCCTACTGCTGCCATATGAAAATGCATCTGCTTTCATTTTTTAAAAATATATAGAAGTGGTGCTTACTTCAGGTGCTTAACTATCCATACAATGTCCGCTGTGAACACTGATTAAAACATTGGGAGAAATGAATTACCCAATGGGTGCAGTGTGATACAGAATTTTTTTCTGTCGATGAGCGAACATATGACATTGGAAGACTGAGATAAACAGCCTTGTGAGTTAGACAGAGGATAACAATACCATTACAGAGTTCCTTGTCTCTTGGACACTCAGATCCATTGCATTTTCTTTAATCTTGCCCTGCATGCCCGATGCCCCAACTAGTAGTTGGAAGGATCTCTGATGGAAGGCATGCATGAAGGGATGGTGACAACTGTCCCTTTATCCTCACAATTTTTGATTTTTTAATTGTTTTATTTTTTAATTTTTTTTCATAAAAATACATTTCTGCTCAAAATTCTTGTGCCTTCTGTGGAAGCGGGCCTCCTTTTTACTGTGCTTTCAGGCATCCCAGAACCGTTGCCACACAACACATTTTTTAAACTGCAACTGGGGCCAGGATGTTTAAGATGGATTTTACTGTATTTATTAGGAGAGCTGTAAATACATCATTCAGGGTTAGTTATGAATGGGGGGGTGTACTCCATCCTTTATTTATATATTAAATTGATCTGACACTTTGTCGCCAAACATGCCACTCAACACAACTTGATGAGCTCAAGAAAGTATGTATGTTCCCATCTTACTCTGGCAGCTGTTATGCTCACAACCAACAAATGCCACCCGTTGACCTTTGCATTGCAGTACAGATTTGAGTCTCGGTCTCCCTAGCCCTACTCTTACAGATATAATTCTTCTACTATACTGAATGTTTCTCCTAAGGATGCTCCAGTCCTTTGTGAGGGATTATGCAGAGCTCAAGTATGCAAATTAGATGATGAGAATGGTGATGGTGGTGATGATGTACTGTCAAGTCAATGTTGACCTATGGCGACCCTTTCCAGGGTTTTCCAGGTAGAAAATATTCAGCAGCGGTTGACAATTCCCTTCTTCTGCAGCTTGCCCGAGGCCACCCAGGCTGGTTCTTCCCCGTGGAGGCATGCATGGTGAGAAATCAAACTCCTCACCTCTGGCTCTACATTCAGATACCTAAACTGTTGACCTTGTACATTCTTTAGCAGCACTCATATTGTTTTCCCTCATGAACAAGAGACTGGATATAAGCTGTTGGATGAGTGAAATAATTTCTTTGTTTTGTTATGGTTTCTTCTTGTTGTGCAACACCACGCCTGTGTCAGGCAGCCCTTCTGAAAGTGGAAAACTCCAGCAAGGGAATCTGTGAGTTCAATCCAACCTACTGGAGCGATTGATATTATATAACTGTTGCCATCATGGCAGTGTATGGGTTTGGAGAGCTGCCATGAATCCCAAGGTTCATTCAGGAGGAGCAGTTGGGAAGGGCGGGGGAAGGAGCCAATCCTAGTTTTATAAAAACATCTGATGGCTGTAAAATCAAATAATCTATAAACAAAATATGGATGTTCATTACAAAGCCACACAAAATCATTCACCCAGTATTCAGGAAGCACAATATATTTTTCCTGAGAAAAAGAAAGAAAACATTACAGTGCAATGATTGAATGTAGTCGTATTTCATTTTAGCCTGAAGGAAATCCTTTCTCTGAGTATCACATTGTTTGAAAACATAGACCAAATACTTTTATTAAATTAGAAGGCTGTGGCATTTATGAGATCCATAAATCAGATCAATGGTGCACAGTCAGCTCCAGGAGGAACCGCTGGTGCCTCTACAAATGGACAATCCCAAAGACTTCAAGGCCGAGCTTTACTGTAAATTATGTATAGGGACCACAATGCAGTGGTGTGTGGTAGAACCTAATTTGTAATGGCTTTTAATGCTTTCAGAGCACCATGTTTGTACTCCTTTCTGATCACAATATATGACAAATTACTATTATTGAATTTCCATTCGTACAAATTATAGGTCCAATATATTTCCCCCACTATCTTTTGCCCTAGGCTAAGCTCGAATCTACAAGAAAATATCACAAAGTCAGCCCAATTGTGAAACAGAAAGCAGCGGCACCCATTATAAATCAGACCTCCTGGCAGTCCTGTATATATGGCCTTGACCTTAGGCCTGTCTGATTTTGCAGAAAAGCAGGCCATTGTGGCAACTACGAAGGATGCCTGTAAGTATCCTTACTTTAATCAGCCCTGCTGCACAGTGGGATTTGAAATATCAGGTCCATTCTTGCCCGGTGAAACAAATTAAGTTCCTCCTTTTAATAAGCACAGTGTCTCATTGATCCTCATGGAATTATATATGGATTTAAGATGCCAATTTAAAAATTTAAACATAATTAAGACTTAGCACAGTGTGTGATCTATACTATTATCTGGCTGCACTCACAGAACAAGGAACTCAGCCTGAACAGACACAGGAAATAAGTGTGAGATTTATCTGCTATTATTATTCACTGTGAAAATAAAGCTATCAAGAAGATTAAATCAGTGGTGCATTAAGTATCAGCCACCATTTTAATCACAAGTTTTAAAATAGCTATTTCAATTTTTTATTTTCCAAATATTAGCATAATTTCCTTCCACTTCCAGATCATGCCTGCATGGGATTAAATATTCTCTGTATGCCAAATAATAGGAAAAATATTCCCTGCACTCCAAATAAAACAAACAACAAAAACACTTCATTCATCGCAACAAGGCATCTTTGCAATCAGTGTCTCTTCAGGGACCACTGGGTTTCCTAACACAGCTCTAAACTGGAGACATGGGAAGTCTTGACAACAACCTTAACTCAAAGAACCACAGCAGAAAAAGACCATCAATTTCACCAGCCTAGATGTAAATGCCAGAAACTACAGAGGCAAATTGCAACTAGATAATAAGTTGCCAGTTGCATGTTCTGTCACCCATCCGTTGAGATACAACTATGGTCCAAAGTACATGAGCAGACACTTGTGGCAATTCAACCCTGCATTTTACAACACTGTAAAATGTAGGCACTGTGATTAACCAACACGTTTCTAGTGAATTATAAAAAAGTATAAATTCATTTATTACAAGAATGCTCTCCCACTCCAAAGTATTTTGGAAACTGCAGACGTATGGAAAGAAAACATGGCTGTACAGGAAAAACACAACTGTTTCATTGGGTCCTTTATTTCTCTAGTTATCAGAAGTGATGCACCTTAAGATTCACTGAAGCAATACTTGCTCTTCTAGAGCCAACAGGAGGAAGTCTTGCACCATGACTGAGGCACCATGTCCTGCTACTCCATCTACTCCTTGGTTGGTGAATTAATGGCCTCCAGCTTTCGTGGAACTCCAGTTCCCATCAGCCCCCTCCCAACGGTCAATGATGAGGTGTTGTGGAAACACTAGTTCCCAAATTTTGGAAAGGCCAATGTTCCCTCAGTCTTTATGCTACTGTACCTTCTTCCCAGTTTGCAGTCTAAAATAGGTTACATATTGCATACTTGTATCCATACCCACTGCATGGCTCTGTAAACATCTACACGAGATGGTCTAAAGCAGCCTTATTTTTTATTCATTGGGGGAAGATGTGGACGCCTGCCTTTTTGACGTTTAAATGTCTTTCTTTTGTTTGCAGCTCTGTTAACCCTTAAAAGGTTTTCCTACCCAACAAGAGAAGCCTCATGCCCTTTATTGCACGGCTTATCAGATTGCTGGGAACCTTCTCAGGGGGGCAATGTAAGAAGCAGCACAAATAAACAGAACACACGGCAAAGGGGGGCTCTTTCAAGAATTGCAGCGTCTCTGCTCCTGCCCTGCGTCAGACAAATGCCTTGTTGGAGAAGGGCAAGGATTTTGCCAACCTCTGGTACAAGTTCACATGTGTAAAACCCATATTAGGCGAACTTGTTCTTGTTCATTAAGTGGAGACAAATCCCATTAATAATTCCATTAAGCCATCATTTCAGTTCATTATTTTATCCATTTTCTCTTCACTACAGACCCGGTGAACAGCTGCTGCTTCTCTTGAAAAAGAGAGGTTGAACCGAGCACATGCAGCATGACTCTGCACTCAAGGCAGTTAGGAGTCAGGCAAGCAACAATGATATAGAGGCTATTACACTCTAAACTCAGGGCTGAATGCACCACCTTCCAGCAAACCAACTACCATCCCAGGATGCATTACCCAATATCCACACCTGAATTCAAATTACCTAATTATCAGAGCTACTCAGTATGCATGTTGAATGCTTACCAAGCACAAATCTTGAGTAAGAACAATGCAAATTATACTTTAGGGCCAGGAAAAGGGTGGGGGTGCAGCGTGCTGAGCTACCCTTGAAGCAGCTACAGATGTACAAACAGACACTTATTGTGTTAGGAAGTCAAAAGATTGTTAAAAAGTTCCAGTGAAAGAGGGCGTTCATGGTACCGAAAGAGGGACTCCTGCAATGTCTGTGGCTGCAGAGGAAACAAGCAAGAATCTTGCGCCACAAGAATCTTGCTGAAAGTAGGACAGAGTGAGCCGGAGGCTTTCAGGACATACTTCTAAACAATTGTCACTGGCATCAGCTGTTCTGTTTCACCTGACACTTCTGGAGCACATTCTTCTGATGCCTGCTAAAGCTGATAGGCTTGGCTTAGAAACAACAGTGATTGGTAGGGAAGAGGGGGCCCAATATATCACAAGTGTTCCGGGGAAATGGAGCCAGTATGCAAGAAGAGCCCACTGGTACCTTAGTAGGTTATGGTGCCGTAAGGAGCTATTCTATAACATTGTGAACAAAACAAACCAACACAAAAAATTGGGGAGGGGAGGGGGAGATTATAGGGAGAGAAAGGCTTCCTATAAAAAAAAAACAGGCAGCAACATCCAGCTAGTTCAGCTCAAGGAGCAAATCATCAACATCACAACACAAAAGCTCATTTTCTCCTCTTAGGACATTTTCCTCTCTGAGCAACCCAAAATGGTGAGTGACAAGTGTCTCAGATTTAAAACATACAAACCAAACCCATCTATCTCCGGACTGGTCAATTACAGATGCAAAGCAATCAGCCGAATGTCAGCAGAGATAAGCTTGTGTTAAAATAAGCAGACCATCTTTTCCTCTTAAAAGAGCACTGATCCTAGATATGGAATTAGCATCAGATCTAATAAGGTTCTCAGACACTTGAGTATTCATTTAAAAGGGGTCAAGAGCGACACCTCAGACATGGAAGCCTAGTTTTGCTATAGATTTTCCTTTTCTTGCACCGAGAACTACTAATTCATTGGCTAGGGGAGCTTTCGTAGTAAATCTCTGTAGTAAATTTGTCGTAAATCTTTGTAGTAAATTTCACAGCAGCATCTTAACAAGCATCTAGTACAAACATATAGATCACTGTTGTATATTTATGAGCAAAGCTGAGCATTCATGGTGATATAGGAAAGGCTGTCATCATTGCTTCACGAAAAATTGGAAGAATTAAAAAAAGAAAGATAAAAATGATTATGGAATGTTTTATTTTAACATACTGAATAAAATATTTTAGGATAGGGTGAAAGGAATGGCTAATCCATAGCCGTCTGTAACGGGTCCTTGCCTGCAAAAAGAGACAGCTTCTTGCAGTCGTAAAGAAAACAGCCTGGTTCTCAGGAAAATGATTTATTGGTTGCAACCAGGGAAATCCGCACTCAACAGCAGTTAAGCGAGGACCTCCGTAGAACAAAGGACTAACATCATGTCTTATAGTTTCAAATTTCCCCTCATTTCCCCCTCCCAATTGGGTCCCACGTCACATCCGTCGGTTACACATCAAACATTAATTGGCAGTCTTAGTTATCTATCTTGCATTCCTTTTGGCAACATTTAAAGATTTTAATTGGAAGAAAAGGGGGTTTTGAACACAGTGTACAGAGTGGTACAAAAACATAGGCAAGGGGCCTCTTTTAGCCTTGAAGATCTGACAGGTGACGAATTCCAGGCCGGGCTCAGCCAGGCACACAGAGATAAGGTTTCCCTTTACACAGAAAATAATTGGCCTTTTGAATCTTATTGCTGAGAAAGCTTTTTCCTTTAAGGCTTGCTAAAAAAATGTCCTGTTTGCAGGAATTGTTTACAGGAATAAAAGAATACATAAGGCTTTATATGTGTGTGCTTATTAATCTAAATATATATAATGTGTGTGGCTTATATTCTTGCAAAGCATAGCTTGGAATATATATATATATAAAAAGGCTATGAAGCCTGTCTAAATGCAAAGCACAGTTTAAAATATATATTGATGGGGCTTGTCAATATGCCTGGAGGGTATTGATACAGATATATGGCTAAATCATTCCCTTCACTGGTATTCAAATACTTTTCAAAACATTTCTAAAAAAGATGCATAGTATCAGATTCTCCTAATTTCTGTGCACTGAGGAGAAGCAAGTCCTAGGTTACAAACTGAACTCGCCAATGCAAGAACAAGATGTACTGTATTTCTTCCTTGAGGAGGTGCTGCTATTGCCACAAGAAAAAGAAACAGGTTTCACTTTTGTTTTTGCATGTGGGTGGGTGTGTTTGGTTCTGTTCCGTCCTCCTCACTAGAGCTCAAGCACTGGAAGAAAATACAGAGCAACAAAAATGATTCTGCTTAAGTTTCATGCCCATTCATTGTAACTTAGTCCCACTCCCTTCTATACATTTCCCCCTCTTCAATGCTTTTTATGAGAATGAGGTTTTTATTTTGTTGTCATTTAATACTGTGGAGAGGGAATATGAATAATTGTTAATTCTGGATTTTTAAACATTGTTTTGTAGAGGGTTTTTGGTTCCACATAAACTGGTATACAGTTCAGGAAATTGTTACTGCATTTGTTACTTATAATTACAAATAAACATTATTTTAAAAGTAAATTCTGTTTGCAATAATTGTTTGGATACACTATACTTTAATATGCTAGTTGTGATAATATGCCATGTCAAATTGTCCATAATGATATGTTATGTTCCTAAAGTAAGAGAATGACTTTCAAGCTGTAAAAGGGGTGAAAGTGCTGATGGAGCATTTTTTTTTCAATTTTTCCGAACATTTGCTCCCCTCCCCCCAAAAAAGGAAACAAACCGGGATTTTTTCCAAGCTTCAGAATTTCCGGATATTTTCTGTCTTTACTCTTGAGTCTCTCTTGTGTATATCAGATAATTTGGGAATGGTGGTTGTGGGGAGAACCAGCAGAAATTGGTTCCTAGAAGGGCCAGTAATCCTTCAAGGGTCTCTGATATGAATTCCTCCTAACTTGGGTTTTGGTAAACAGTCTTCTTTACAGTTGCAGCCTCATAGTGGCTGGTGGCTGTCTGCCTCTACTATCAAAGGACAAACACATGCTTGGGTCTAGCAAGTTTTTTGATGTTCTACTGCCACAACAGCCCTTCCTAGTTTCACATCGGAAAAGATTTTAGAAATTCATTAACAGAAGGGCAGTGGAGGATCCCTCTGGGATCTAAAGCAAAGCAAAGCAAAGCAAAGCACTCTCTGGGCGGTTTACAATTTAATTATGCAGGCTACACATTGCCCACCCACCCCCCAAGCAAGCTGGGTACTCATTTTGCTGACCTCGGAAGGATAGAAGGATAAGTCAACCATGAACCAGTTGACTCTATTATGCTACCAGTGCTGATGTTTCTCTAACAATTCCTCCTTCTCTTCTCTCTTTCTTGCATCTCCTTGAAGTACTAAGCCAGTGATGGTGAACCTTTTAGAGACCGAGTGCCCAAACTGCAATTCAAAACCCACTAATTTTTTTGGCAAAGTGCCAATACAGTAATTTAACCTGTACACAGGTAGCTATGAAGGGGCAATGTCAGGTGCCCACAGAAAGGGCTCCGAGTGCCACCTTTGGCACCCGTGCCATAGGTTCGCCATCACTACATTAAGCACATCCCTACCATCGAGAACCCAAGTGCAAAAGTGCAGACAGATGCAGGTGGATCCTGTTGATCAACCTCCTCGGGATGATGGGGCCTCAGGACTTCGCAACCAAGTATATGACACCATAACAAACCCTCTGCAACAGTATCCCACAACCTGGCCCCCTTTAGGTGTATGGAACACCAACTTATTTGCCTTTAGGGAAGACTGCCATAGAATTTCTCCTAAAGTCTCAGGATCTGTGGCTACAAAGCCAACCTCGCATGTTGCTTTTCTCATGGAAATCCAATGCTGCTTTGAGAGAAATGAACGCCGTGCCATCTCCGCCAAGGAGGGATAGATATGGTTTGTACCTCAAGTGCATGGGGCGAGGGTGTGGGCAAAGAGGACTTGAGAAGTAAAGTGGAGGTCTGAGAAGACGAGAGGTGTAGTAAAGTTGAAAGGGTGCCAACAAAGGAAGGAAAAAGAAACTGCTTTTTTAAAAAAATTCAAAGCTACAGCAGAACAGACAGTGAATAGACAATCTGCTAAATGGAAAATCAATTGTGCAGGTAGTGAGAGACAGTTCCGCTTCAACACTTAACGGAGAACATGCTCTTTCATGTTAGGGATGTGTCACCTTTCATTTGATAGCCAGCTTGCTCCTTCATTTCTAGCACCACCGATTCCATTTCCTGGATCCAAAAATCTATAATGACCCACACAGTGTTTTAGCTCCATGTTGTGAAAGGTGAAACTAGGGAGGGATGGTACAATTCTACAGAGGTTACTGATGAGGTAGTGGAGTAGAAGGCAGCTCTCAGGCGGCTTGTGCCCTGTGACTTACTAAGTGACATGAATGGAGCAAATTATGGCCAGACTCTGTTGAGTTGCACTCATCCTCAAAGAGCTAGGTCAATTACTTTTGCTCAGTCATCCGAACAAAGATAGCATACATTGAAAGTGAGAATGTTCCTTTGGAAAGCACAGGAGGACTTTTACACACACACACACACACACACACACACACACACACACACAAAACCCCCACCAAGAACCGCAAGATCCACTTCCAAAAGTAATGGTGGTTCAGGAGTTTCTACTGCTTGAGGTGGAGAATATGGAGACACCCCCACCCCCAATTAAGCACCATGGGATCCAAACTAGCCACATTCTATGAGCACCTTTCCCATCTTCTGCAGTAAAAAAAATTACAAGAAGGGCAAATAAAGCCATTAAAAATTTGCTGCCTTTTCATGACATTTCAGATCTGCTACCTGAGGCTGTTGGTGCAGTATGTGGCTGAAAGCCATTGAAGGCTGTGTGACAGCAGGAGAAAGTCTCTCATTACCCAAAACCACCTCTGCAGGGATTGTTCTATTGGTAGCAAGCATTTTCTGAAATTAAGGACTTACCCCCCTCCCACTCCACTATCCCTCACAACCTTCCCCCAAGATCATCAGCCTTAGGTGGTGTAAATTATGTTGGATTCAAGCCAGTATGTATTGGACACCTTGAGTCCAATACATGCTTGGCTGTAGCAAATTCTTTGATGTAGAATTCTACACAATTCTACATTGGAATTCTACACTGGAGTTCTTAAAAATCAAGAATTGTAGGCTCTTCTAAAACTTTCCACAAGAATCACTGGACTGGAACAAATATAACAACTGAATACAAAACAGTACCCAGTGATTACTTATCTAAGGTCTCAAAATATTAAAAACATTAAAAGAAAAAAAAGTCCAGAAAAAAACTATTTTCACATTTACTACCAGAACCAACCAACTACCAGAGACTGTGCTATGAATGCTTATTATTAAAGAATACATTCCATGGTTTCTGGTGTTTTTCTCTTCTTTCACCATGCTATATTACAGTGTTTGCTATTATCCATCTTTTTCAGTATCCTTGGGGGGGGGGACCTGGAACAACCCCCCAGCAGCTATGGGGGTCCTACATTACTCTTTACAAGTAGGAAACTCTAAGGATTTTCCAGTTAGCAGAGGACCAGGTCTGACTCGGAGCTTTTTAAAATCCCCATGCTGATATTTTAACTCCTATTACTAAAAGCACTAGAAGTCATTTGCAAAGCTCCTGCAAGACAGTCTACCAGTAGAGCCTGGTCAAGCCCTTGTTTTTCACAGTCAGGCCAATTTCTAAGTGCCAGCTTCTTGTAATGCAAAACTTCAGTTGCTCAACACCATCCCTGCAAGCTCTAAACATAGCATCAGGATCAGCACAGACAGATAAACTGATGAAAAGCTACCTAGCAAGGAAGCTGAGAGGAAGGGAAGATTCCAGATTTGCCTTTCATATCCAGCACACACATCTTCATTTGCTGTTTTTTTAAACTCTGTTCTGTTTTATGTCTTTTTGTTTTTTAGCTATATGTTAAAGGAGTAAACAATTCATGGGAGGTGACTGATAGAACATTACAGCTTAAAATCATTCATTTACCAATTTGAAACTAACTTCTCTACCTCTTAAATTGGCAAGATTTTTAAAATGTTCTGCTTAAATTTCTACTTATATACCTCCCCATACCACTTCAAGTAGTCTTTGGGTGGTTTTACAATTTAATTACAGTATGCAGGCTACACAATGCCCCCCCTGCAAGGTTTTACCTTTACCTTATTAATGTAAAAGCTTTAAATTAAACAAGAAATTCAAAGTTACCTTACATTAAACTAATAAATTTTGTCAGACCTTACGAAATATAGAGTGAGAGCCTGGAGGGACAAACAGCAAGATGCTGGGGGGGGAAAGAACCTAGTGAATTACAGAAGGTCTGAAGCGGTTATTTTCAAGTAAGTGGTATCTAAGCTGATACAATTCTGTACTGCATCTACATGATATGTGTTGGATTTTACTGCTAGATTATGAAAGGGTTTTATCTAATTGCAAGCTAACATCTGAATTCAGTGGCTGCTTAATACAAATGCTTGTTCAGGAAATATATTTAGTTAAAAAGAAAAAATAAATAAATGGAAACTAGTTTTTTACTCACTGGTTTAAATCAGTCTTTCCCCCCCACCCCCACCCATGAAAGGTAAACTACTTCAAGCTATCTTTGACAGATCATGAAAGAGATCTTGGTGTGCTGGTGGACAGCTCAATGAAGGTATCTATCTACCCAGTGTGTGGCAGTGGTGAAGAAGGCCAATTCCATGCTAAGGATTATCAAAAAAGGGATTGAAAATATAACAACCAACATTATAATCCCATTGTACAAAATGATAGTAAGGCCACATCTGCAGTATTGTGTACAATACTGGTCACCACATCTCAAAAAAGACATAGTGGAACTGGAAAAGGTGCAGAAGAGAGAGACTAACATGATTACTGGGTTGGAGGGCCTCCCTTGTGAGGTAAGGCTAAAACATTTGGGGCTCTTTAGTCTGGAAAAAGGCACCTAAGGTGGGATATGATTGAGATGTACTGTACAAAATAATGCAGGGTATTAGTAAAGTGGATACAGGGACGTTCTTCTCCCTCTCACAAAATACCAGAACTAGGGGACATCCACTCAAATTGAGGGTTGGGAGAGTGAGAACAGACAACAGAAAATATTTTTTTACCCAGCGTGTTGTTAGTGTGTGGAACTCCCTGCCACAGGATGTGGTGATGGCATCTGGCCTGGATGCCTTCAAAGGGGGATTGGATAGATTCCTGGATGGAAAAGTCCATCACAGGTTACAAATCATGATGGAGATGTGTCATCTCCAGGCTTGAAACCAGGGTACTTCAAGGGCCAGATGCAGGGGAGTGGTATCAGGAGACAGAGATCTAGTCTTGTGCGCTCCCAGAAAAATTTGGCGGGGCCACTGTGAGATACAGAAAGCTGGACTAGATGGGCCTTTCGCCTGGTCCAGCATTGCTCTTATGTTCTTATGTTCTTCTAATTTAAATCAATCCAACCTGCAAGCAATTACAGTACATTTTTGGCCAGATGGAGCTTAACCTGGATCTGTAATAAAAGTTTTTGGTGTGCATTACTTAAAAAAAAAGGACTTCATACACGTTGCATAAAAAGGTCAGCATTTCAATTACTAGTGCTCAGAAGAGAGGGCTGTTGGAAGATTTAGTGAGTATCTGACAGTTAGTTTAGACTCCTGGGCTAGATAAACCCAACTGGGTAAGGCAGCTCTCTGAATTACTATGACAAAACACAAGGCTGAGACAATGTCTTACTAAGACACTCAGTAAGACAGCATAGATTGGTTCTCAAACTCTGGGTCAACCAGATGGTTTAGACCAGTGGTGTCAAAATTTTGGGCTTCCAGATGTTTTGGACCACAACTCTCACAGTCTTTTGTCATTGGCAATACAGGCTTGGAATTCTGGGAGTTGTGGTCCAGAACATCTAGAAGGCTAAAGTTTGGACAGCCCTGCTTTAGACCCCCACTCCCATAACCCATAATCAGTATGACCATAGAAGAGGAGCTGTAGCAGAAGGTGAGGTCTAAAACATCAAGAAGGCCACGGATTTGGAAACAGACATTCTCACTTACTCATCAGGACACAACAACAACAACAACAACAACAACAACAACAACAACAACAACAAC
>JAHTLZ010000074.1:11209301-11223166 GCA_023846285.1 Phrynocephalus versicolor | reverse complement strand
CAACAACAACAACAACAACAACAACAACAACAACAACAACAACAACATGATCTCCCGTGAGTTTGTTGAAAACATTTCACAGATTGTCTCTCATCCAGTCTCACCTTCCCTCCTGTCTTCTACCCCCCCACCCCTGCTCTGATCTGGTGTCTGTCTCTCATCTCTTAAGGAATTTTTTTTACCACATAGCCATAAAAGGACACCAACCATGTCAACAAACAAGACCCTAGGCAAAAACTGCCTAGCAACTCCATCTCTAAAGCTAACCAACCCCCTCTTCCTCTTCCCCCTCCCCATCCACCCTCACCCCAAGCTCTTACCCCAGCTCTGCCTCTATAGGAATTTACAACCGGGCTTGCATGCAAATACACCTACATACAACAGCCAATGAATATTTGGTATGAAACGTATATTCCATTACATATTATATTGCACACCTCATTCTGCTGTTACATGTCTGAAGAAGTGGACGTGTCCACGAAACGTTACATTAAAATATGAAAGTTAGTCTTTAAGGTGACCCATGTTTTGTGTCTTTTGTTTAACTCTTACACAGACTAACACGTTTACCCGCTCCAAGACTTTTTTATATTAATGAGCAATGCCACATAACATCACAGTGAATGCTAAAGGTCAGATGTACTGCTAGGAGGGGGGAAATCCTATCCTTTTGTTTCTTGTCCCAGTTGTTCAGCTGAAGCTTAAGAAGGAGTACCTACTTGCTTAAAGAATACTGTATTACACTGAGTATGCTCTGGGTATTCAAATGTTTTTCCGCTGCTGCTTCAGAAAGCCAGCATCGCCATTAACACAAGTTCCTTTGCTGCAAATGAGGAATTTTTAGAACTGCGTGGGGTGGGGGAAGGGGAAGGGAAGTCTTCTTAAAAATTCAATTTTCTTTTCCTGTGCTGAGGGTGTGCGTAGATTTCTGGCTTCTTCAAAATCAGAGGAACACAGATGACAGCTGGATCTTTTTCTATGTAGAGGATTTCTTGTTTCATTTGAATCAACAGATAGATTAAAGTAAACTTAAAAGACAAATTGAAGTTACATGCGGGGAAGAAAATGAAAAAGATTGCAAGAAGACCGAAAATAAATAGCTCCTGGTTAACGCTTGCTTTGACTGCCTAGCTCGATCTACAGACTCCTTTCATTTTCTGAAGTCAGAATATCTTTTTGATCCAAGTGCCAAAGAATGGAAACACCCTCTCTGTATACCAAAAGCATGTTCTATGTGTGATCTTCTAAGTGTTTTGTGATGTAAAATAGTGCGTAAAACCATGGGCTCTCATCTCCAGAGGCAGATAGGTCTGGCCAGACCTCTTAAGTTCTATCGACATACAATAAATAAATTGTAAGTCAATAAAACAAGCATTTGAATCTGCTGGCTGTACTGATTAAGAGAGACATCTGTTCTCCCAGTCAACAGTCTAACCAAAATGACCCTGAAATGCTGGGATGAAAGTGTTAATTCATCAAATAAGAGGACAAAGATCCAGATGTGTTATTTAATTTTACGATTTATAAGCGTTTTTCATACTTAGAGGGGGAAATCAGCACAGAACTACGTAATCTCTTCTAAGAACAGAAAAAATCAGGCTGAAAATATCTTCCTCAGAGGTAGTTACATCACATAGATTCTGGACAAAGGAGGTGAAAGGAACACAGATATAGCTCAATTCCTGAAGCATGGCGTACTGTGGCCTGGTGTTTGAAAAAAGTATATCCCTACTCCTGATACAAAAGTGGATTTTAGGTAGTTACGTATTTTACACTTAGATGGATGTGAACAGAAGGCTAAATAATAAAACATGTTAGACATGATGTGTCAATAATCAGATTTTTTAAAAAAAAAAAAACAGTGGCTGGCATCCTGTTGGGCTTTGCATAAGACTAAATCGCCAGATTAACTGCAGCTAACTGACCATGTGCCAGGGAGTGTCTTGGTTATGCAACCAACAGCTTGACCAGGCACGCAACCAAAACATGCTCAGCACCTTGTCAATTAACGACAAAATTTTACGCAAACCTAAGTAAATGCTAATACGATTTTTTACCAACGTGACTCTTTTTGCTGCCTCAAATGCCTCAAAGAGCCATCAGTACTGCAAGTTATATCCAGACTTGCTGGAAGGACATGCCAGATGACATTGTGTGTAGCTTTAGGGATAATGTTTTCAAAACAGATACATTACAGGCAGAAAGGCTTTCTAAGCATAATTTTAGATCCTTCAAGTAGTGGACTCTACTTGGGAAAAACTATTCTGGGAGTGAGGAAACTACAGTTTCTAAAACTTTTCATGTCAGGCTGAGAGAGTTTAGGAGACATAGTAAAAAAAAACAAAAGGGAAATTTTTCCCAGTTGTTAGAGAACTTACATAAAGAGAGGTGAATCAATATCACTGTGTGATAGCATCTGACAGCTTGCTGAATTTGGCTCACATCCTCTGAATGCAAAAAAAAAAGCTATGGTTGGAGAGAATCATAACCAAGTATAGGTCTATGAAAGCATCAAGGACACCCATTCTTAGAGACCAGCTTCATTCAAGTTCTCTAGCCTCCTCTTCAGATGAGCAGATAACTGCTCCACTTGGGCCAGTAACTGCATCCTCAACCAGAAGGTATTGGGAAAGATGGCCTATTCATCTGACCACCTGAACATCTGCTTCATAAGCAGAAAAGGAGAAGGAATTGAATCAGAAAGTACTACTGGCAAAACATGGAAGACAGTGCAATTCTAGAATGGTAAGATCTCATCTATCTCAAGTGAAGTCTTCAAGGTTAGGAGCCACTCTATCTGCCAGCTTTGCCTTCCAAAGAGAGTAAATGGTCTTGGAGGGTGCCAGTGAGAAACGGAAACATGTTGACCTGAAGCATCTGAGTGTTGCTGCTAGAAGGTCTTTCTAGGGGGCATGGATACTCTCTAGAAGAGGTAAGTGGCTTTTGTGAGCAGCTGCTGAGAGCGACTTTGGGGGTTTGTTGGAAGGACTTAAAACCCTTCCCAAGATTGCCTTCCACTTTTCTGATCTCAGAAGGGCAGATTCATGCATATGACATAATTCATGGTTTAAATCCAATGAAACAGAGGAGAATTCGCCCAAGGCATTAAACACAACAAATCATATCTTGCTCACAGAGCAAATATCCTGTGCTTTCTCTCTGAAGCCCAAAGGTTCCGTGGTGAGCCCTACCACTCAAGGAAGAGAGTATTTAGGCCGAGCTGTATCAATAAGGACAATAAGTGGCCAACAGAGAGGCATTAGCCACAGAAAGGGTTGACAAAAAGAAATCTCTCTTCATTTACTAGGGGATCCGTACATATGTGTGTACAAGGGTTTACAAGTCCATCTTGGTGGCTTTCCCACTTCTTGCTCCTGCTGTCAATGTGCAAGAGAGTGTCCTTGGGTGAGACACTGCACCCTTTAAGGAGGGGACTGGGTGAATCAAATATAGATGCCAACATATCTCTCTTTGCCAGGGTGCTGTGAGGGTCCAAGGCGAGTATTGTTTCTGTGTGAGGAGGAAAAAGAACCCAAATTTTCTCTGTAGCAGACATTCCTCATCACTCCTTCACAAGTATGACATGAATTCTGATATTTGATATCCGATGTTTGTTGGAAATATAACAAAGGACAGGGATCTTTTCTTCATGTGTGGTGGGGGTGCAAGAGGGCTAAAAAATACTGGTGTATGGTACAAAAATTTATTTTACAAACTATGTTAATTAATCTTGAGCTAAAACCAGAGATTTTTTTATTATCTATGATACATCAAAATATTGATGATAGCAAAAAATTTGTAATAACTCATATTATCACAGCAGCTAGAATGTTGTATGCACAACTATGGAAGACAAACAAGATTCCGGACAAAAATCAGTTAATTATGAAGGTGTTAAACTGCGCAGAAATGGACAAGAACTCAGCACTAATGAAACCAGATGAATACTATGAAGACTTTGAAGAAAGATGGCATGATTTCTACAAATTTTAGACGAATATTATAAGACAATTAAGTTTCCTGTTTAATTTATGAGTAATTGAGGTAGTTAAGAATCATATATTATTAAGATGAGATGCAAATTTTGTTTGAGAAGATTAGAATCACTCCAATGTTTTTTTCTTTTTCTTCTTTTCTTTGATTGACAACTTTTTTGTTTGAAAACTATAAATAAATTGCAAAAAAAAATCTGATATTTGATTGGTAAACACAGAAGGAAAGCATTCAGGTCTTACTCTAAAATATCAAGAAGCATAGCATAATTTGTCCCTCTCAAAATATTTTCATTTTTAATTCTCAAGTGAGCCTGTAAACACTAATATCGTGATGGCATTTTTATGTGAAAAGCTTTCCTTGAGATTGCTATATGCCCGTTCTTGAAATATTCGTCTGAAGAATCCCTGTTTTGATCACTGGCTTTCTTCTGAAAACAAGGGCAGGATTTATTGTCACAACTCAGCCCCAAACAGGCTACAACATCTGGAGGAAAGAAAGATCAACAACAGCCAACAACAGATGGGCTCTTTGCAAAAAAAAAATCCAGGAGCAGAGGTCATGGGGAATGAAACCACTGTGCTGGCTTCAGGACCCGACTTCCCTAATCTTCTCCAGACTAAACACATCCAAACAGCAACTACATCATGTCGCAGCTTAGTGAAATAATACTTGGCTGCTAAACAAATGGAAATAATTCCAATACACTGCAGTCATTTTAAAAAAATTAAGATGTTCATATTATAAGTACCAGCCAAAGCTTTTTTCTTCCTTTCAGCAGTATGAACATATTTCTTCAGATGGGGTGTGGGGAACCAATGTGAAATGGAAAAAACATTTTAAGAAAACCACAAACAAACCTCTCTTTGGTTTCCCTTAAATAACTTGATTGTCTCTGTTTCATTTGGCACTTAAGAGTTACGAAAAAGAGCTAGGAAACTTTTTTTGCCCATCATAAAGTGAAAACCAGGACACGCTTTGGATTCCTATTCTATAGCCGCAAATACTTTTTAAATATGCTGATTTTATTTTCATTATCCAACAGGACTTTGCTAGCCCTTTTTACAAGGGACAAGGGACCAAATGCAGCAGACCCCACACCTATGAGATAATTGGTTCCACGATGAAGATCATAGTGGACCATCATAAATTAAAGTCTACTTGTCCCATTAGGGGTTTTGTGTTTGAACGGTCCCCAAGCCTCAATTCCACCCGTCCTCTCTTCTTCCCCTTTGTTTTCCCCAAGCTCGCTGGCTCTTTCTGTCCTATCTGCTGGCTCTTCTTTCTTCTCTGATTTATCTTCTGCTGTCTTGCTCCTTCTCTGGCCCTCAACTGTTTTCATCCTTCTCCTGCTCTGGCTCACACCATGCTGCTTGCTCCTTCTTTCCCACGCTGTTTACATATGTTCTCCTTGGTTTCCTCACCTCACATTTGCTGATAAAGTGAGGTGTGACCTGAGGGGTGGTAGGAAATAGACAACCCTGGAGGGGTTGCAAAGTTAAAGGGTTGCAAAGTGAGCTGTATACATTATACAGACATGTGTTAAATAAAATATACACGTTGTTGTTCAGTCGTTCAGTCATGTCCGACTCTTCGTGATCCTATGGACCAGAGATCACCAGGCCTTCCTATCTTCCACTACCTCCCGGAGTTTTGTCAAATCCATATTGGTTGCATTGATGGCACCGTCCAACGATCTCATTCTCTGCCGTCCTCTTTTCCCTTTGCCTTCAATCTTTCCCAACATCAGGGACTTTTCTAAGGACTCCTCTCTCCTCATGAGGTGGCCAAAGTACTGGAGCCTCAGCTTCAAAATCTGTCCTTCCAGTGTATATTCGGGGTTGATTTCTTTCAGGATGGATAGGTTTGATCTCCTTGCAGTCCAGGGGACTCTTAAGACTCTCTTCCAGCACCACAGCTCAAAAGCATCAATTCTGCGGCAATCAGCCTTCTTTATAGTCCAGCTTTCACTTCCATACATCACTACTAAAAAAAAGAATCCTTAAGTGAAGACTGGCTTTGCAGAAGGAAGTCCTCCGAAGGATGTAAAGAGTCGTATGCAAGCATGATGGGAATTCAGGGCATGTTTACTGGAAAGTAAACTGCAGTATTTGTATCATGGAACAAACAAACAAAAATACAAACTTTGGCATACATGTGTGAAACTGAAGCCAGTAGTTGTCAAAATCTGGAGGTGCTCATCTATCAGCACAGGGAGCATGTCCTTCCAGTGCTACAGCTGCCTCTTTTGTTGCTCTGTCCTACAGAGGCTGAAACCAAAAGGAAACCGGATGGTCATATTTTTAAACAAGCTTGGGAGGGGACAGAGCTTGAGGACACCAAGAGACTCCAGAAATACACCTTGACCAGTTGCAGAGGATGACAGATGCTACTAACTCAATATTTGTCGCCTAGATCCAAGGGAAAGATAGAAGATAGAATATCTCCTGATAATGTGAGTTACTACTTGCAGTCGTAATTCAAAGCAGAGGAACCTTGAAATCTTCACACACACACACACATACACATACACCCATAATTATATAAAAATAAGTATACTTGTGATATCTGGAAGTTGAGTCATGGCAACTGGATTTCTTTTCTTAAGAGATCGAAACATTTCCCTACTCATCCAAGGAACTTCATCAGTCTGAGAAAAGTTAGTGGTGAGTTCTCCATTTTTATAGTTCACCTCCATTTCACATCACCCTGGCCTGAATAGGCTCATAAGTTGGACAATGCCTGAATAGGCTTGTTAGAAGGACAATGGCCTAAGCGGTGTGTAAAAGTCCCACCTATGCAACCTTTCCCAACAATAGCCTATTCAGACCAGAGTGATGTGAAATGGAGGTGAATTATAAAACGGAGGACTCGCCACTAACTTTCCGTAGACTGATGAAACTGCTTGGATGAGTAGCGAAATGTTTCAATCTCTCAAAAAAAGAAGTCCAGTTGCAGTCGCCATGACTTAACTTCCAGATAAGCTCAAACCAGACAGCACCATTCAGAAAAATCTCAGTAAGGACATAATCCATCCAACAAATCATTTAATATTTGAATGGACAGAGGTGCCAGTGTCCAAAGTACTGAAGGTAAGTTCAACGTTCTTTTTTGAGACAAGGCAGCAGTGGAAGTAGATCTCTAACTATGCTGTTCATCAGTAAGAGCCAGGAGAAGTATATATCTTCAGTACATGTCTCAAGACGTTCCTATAGTTTCAATGTTCAGTAGATATATTATCTGTCCATGAGGTCTGATCAGAATTCAGTAATCAGTATGTGTCATTGCCCCCAACCGTGTTGTGAATCATGAGCTCAATGCTATGATACAGTTCCATTAAATGCAGAACAAAGTAGGTTGTGCACCCAGAGATCAGCCTTCCCTTCAACACAGAATCTGAATTTAGACATCTGGAACAACACTAAACTATCAAGAGCTGGAAATCACAACAGGCAAGAAAAAAACTTTCAAGATGCAGTAACATGGGTTTGGCTAGAATCCTATCTTACAGTGGAGATCTGGGATTTATTTATATGACAGCTGCCACTGAAATAAGCCTCTGAGGTCTATGGAGGACAAGGTTAAAACCAGGACAGAGGCCAGCCTGGAGCTAGGGCTTGATACTAACATTGGCAGTTTGCTCAGTCTCCTGTCAATATCACATTTTTCTTTTGACAGCTCAGGATGGATTTGTTCCCAATCCTGTGATATTTTTTTAAAGCCACCTGCAGGTATTTGATAGAGAAGTTAAATGCACATCTGTTTTTTTAGCAGCTGGAACCAAGGTTTCTGAGACACTGGAGCTAGGAAGTAATAACGCAGTAAGAAGTTCCAATTTTGAAGCTGAAACACTTTTTACAAAAAAGGTCTTGAGGCCATTATCTCCCCAAGCCCAAACACCTTCAACCTTGCCCATTCACCATTTGGTCCTGCCTTGCTTTCTTTCCAAGAGGACCACTGAACAAGTTCTCCTACCAACTATCAACCCATCCATCAAACACCAGCCAACCCCCCCCCCGCCACACCAAAGGTACACGGGTGATGGAAAATTTTCAGCAAACTATTCCCACACCATTGAGAGAGGGGGGGGAGACTACTGAGAGAACCATTCTCTAGAAATGTACCCTGGTATAAAAAGCAGAGAAAGGGCTTAACCGAAAGAGGATCCTCTGCCGTGCGTTAGTCACAGTAGTCAGAAAAGATGCATATATGGTTGTAGACATTTCAATGCAATGCTGTTTTTTCATTTTTAAGGCTCCCAAAGTGGGTGTACATGCATATGAAGCAACCACTTATCCTACAAAGGATGCTATGAGGGAAATACAGATGGGGAAATCCTTCTGTCCACAGGGAAGCAGAACTCTAGGTATTCCTGCAAATGTATACCCAGACCAGGAGTTCAAATGTAGTCCTATAGGGCTACAAAAAAAGACTACATTGTGCATGGACGGTGCATGTAGCTTAAGCTGTTTTTATGCTACAGTCAACTCACATCAATCCACGCAGCAGTGAACACTCTGGGAAGCACTATTATGAACTATGGGAAAACTTGTCTCAAGCTGTCTGAACACCTTGAACTGAAAAAAATAAGGGGGTCTTATTTTTTTTTTAAGTGTCTTTAAATGACAGACGATTCCATGTGGAGTTAAGTGCTTCACTTGACAGGCACACTGCACATGCTTCTATGTATACTGGGAGAAAAAGATTAGGAGAAAGCTGCGTCTGAGCAGCCTTGACCTTCTTAACTGCGGGAAGAAGAGGCTGTAGAAAAGGGAAAGCCAACAAAGAAACAGCTGAGCCAGTTTGCATAACTTGAACAAAGCTGAGCTCGACCTGTGGCTGTGCAGAAGGAAAGGTTGCCTCCAAAGAGGATCATATGAGACAACACAGAAATGAGCTGGGCGCAGGAGTCAATGCGGGAGTTGAATGTGACACCAACATTAGGTGCTTCAGAGACTGGGAGATGATCACAGCCGCGACAACAGAAAGCTGCAAGAAATTCTAGATGCCAAGACAAGAAGCTGTCTTACGGATCTATGTGCCCAGAAGTGATACACTAGAGCCTTACAATACATTTTGGCAGCCAGTTATCATACAATAGGGGAAACGGATAATATTTCCACTTTATTGCTCTCTAATTGGACCAAAGAGATCATCATTCTTGCTACTCAAGCTTCCTTGGATCACAAAAGCATGTGCAGGCAACCATAAACAAAAACAGACAAGCCATCAGACACATGCCACCGCATACAAGCAGCCTGCATGCCTCACGAGGGAGCAATGCTGCTGGCAAGTATTGTGCACTTACAGTCGCGACTATTTTAATAAGGAACTATCAGCGTCTGCGGTGCTTCTGTTATTTTAAGCTGAGAAACGCACAGGAAGGCTGGCTTCAGTGGATCCTGAAATTTGTGTTGCAACATTTATGATACAATATGATCTAAGGAACTCTTAAAGGGATTGATACTGGAAGGGAGTCTCAGAGCAATTTGCCATTGGCCTTCTCATTGCTGGGAGATGTAATAGCAGGGCCCTAAAACAAAAGGCGTTTCTCTTCCCCGTCTCCTACACAGAGTTCTCCCTTTAATTGTCATCAATACTCAACGCATATACAAAACATATACAACACATCTATAAGCAGCTTCTTACTTTGGTTGTTGATGCTGCGGTAGAGTTGGCCACAAGGGTCGTTATCGCATCGCTGTTCACAGTAGTGCAAGGAACAGTGGGTGGGGCGTGGAGTCGTGAGGGCACAATTGGCACAGGCAGAAGCCCTGGTCGGTTGTTGCTACTGCTGTTCACTGTGCTGTTACAATTACTGTTGTTCACGTGGTTTCCATTGGTGTTCCATTCTCGGCGGTCCCATCCCGTGCGATAATCTCTTTCAAACCGGCTGTGGTGCCGTGACATCTCGGCCAAAGATGGCTTCCACCCCCTCTTCTGATAGGGGTTTCCAGAGGCTGCCTATGAGAAACCAAGGAATTTTTTTTTTTTAAAAAAAGGGCATACTGTAATTAATTAAACCTTGAGAAAGAATCACGTTCTGCTTAAGCCACCAGAATCATTTCTTTGCTTTAACTCTTCGGACTGGTAAAGTTTTTATTATTCTCCTTTCTTGACTGCCTTCAAATCGCATTTCAAGAAGTCCTAATGAGAAAACCAAGACAGAGAGAACAAAAACTAGATGGTTCTGCAGCACAAAGGATGGCTCCTGGCGCTCTCAAGGAGGTTGCCCAAAATCCCCATTGAGATATAAAACGACAGTTGAGAGACAATGGAACACCATGCCTGAAGTAATCGGCCACTTGAACTCTGTATGAGGGATTATCATTTGACAGCAGGATTATATTTCTAACAGCCTCCTAAAAATACTCCGTTAGGAGCCTGCATCACAAAATCCATGTCCATAGGGTGTGTAGTAAACATAAAATATAGGAATGATACACTTGAGTTTGGTCCGCTGTTGCAATTTTCATTTGCCTTATGCACTCAAAACACAAACAACATGAACAAAATGGATTATTAATGGCAAAGAAATATTTTGGATATATTTATTTTAAAAGGTTATTTCATCATTAAATAGTAAATCCTCTAAGAGGAACATTTTTGAGGACCAGTTTACAATTTAGTTTCCAGCCGTGGTAAAATGATGAATTGTCGATCACTATTTTTAGAATTCACTGGCATGCATTTGGTTTTCCCTATTACTATGCTGCCAACATTGACAGAAAGGAAATTACTAACATACCACACTAATTTTTTTTAAAAAAACCAAAATGCAGTTTAAGACTTTAATTATATTATCAACAGCATAACACATTCAGAGTCATTAAAGGGTAAATATATTTCAAAGTGGATCAGTCATTGAAATGAGATTTTTCTGGCACATACACAGATTTTTAACTATGTTTACCATTCCTGGAGAATTTACTTTCCAATAAAGTTTTCAAGATTTGGGTATTAGAAAGGTCACAGCTGCTTCATTTAAAGGTCCATGTCCACGAACTAAATACCAAAGGGAAATCTCTCTCTCTCTCTCTCTCTCTCTCTCTCTCTCTCTCTCTCTCTCTCTCTCTCTCTCTCTCTCTCTCACACACACACACACACACACACACACACACACACACACAAAGTATTAACTGACTGGAATGTCTTGAACAAATACAATTTAATGTAGAATCCTGTGCTTAAAATGCATCCAGTATAATGTTTTTCTCTTCAGAATTCCTAAAGCTCATATTCCTTTCTGGAAAATCAATTTCCTATTCGTGCTTCCATTCCTCCACCTATTCATACTGACTTAGTTTTATTCCAACATAACAATTCTGTATTGTACTTATCTACCGCCCCCCCCCCCCGGTTTGGTTTCGTTTCGTTTACCTTGTGACTATGAGGTTTGTTATTGTCTATTTGTTGTTATATTTAGTTTACTATGTTATTATATTGTTTTATTTTATTACTATGTTATCCTTGTTGTATTTATTTTTGTACACTGTCCAGAGTAGCCCAAGTAGATGGTATAATAAATAAATAAATAAATAAATAAATAAATAAATCTAATGTCAGCCTGCAATTCTTTTTTAATGTAATTCATTTAGATTCTGAGATAATATCAATGGGTCAAAAATGTTCCACTTCAACAAGGGAAAAATAATACACTTGTATTATCATTAGTACCTTGTTTCATTAAAACAATAACAAAAATGATTGCAATACCAGCAAAGACAATAAGAGAATCTAATCCAGTCCTTTCTCTGTAGGCTTCCCATGCCTTATTCCATGATGGTTGGGATGGTCCTAATGAGAAGCTTAGGACCAGGTCACCGCAAACGGAAGAACGGAATGTGTAACTTCCTTTTTACAAACTTCCTTCCCAAGCCATGAACTTCATGGGGATCTGAGCACTGTAACAAAGCCTTTGCTGTATCCTCTTTCAAGAGATGAACCAGGATATGAGACAGATCTCCAGGTAAACCACTCCCCACCTTGTCTCGCAAAGATTCCATGATTTGTACAGTGCCTTGCAGGTGTAGAGTCCACTTAAGAAGGAGTAGGTTAATTTCCAGGAAAAGATTACAAGGCTCCCCATCCCAAACAGCTATTAAAGCAGGTACAACTTTCCAAGGTACAAGAGAACAGCAAAGCATTAGGGGTCTCTCTGTTCATTAGCACCCTAGAGATTGCCTTCCCCAAAAAATTCAGTCCCTGGATGCCTTGGGGCTGCCATGGAACTTAAAATAGCTCCTCCAATAACTTCCATGATTATTGGCTGTTGCTGCAGAGAATCCAGGCAAGGAACAAGTACTGTACGGTATGTATTCTGAAATAGCTCTGAAAAATACCAGAATTCTAATTGGGGATATTCCTGTTGAAAGCTGGCAGTTGTAATTAAAAAAACCCAGCCAAAATGCCATGCCTAATGATTGCAGCAGCACCGCTATCATCTCTTTGCAATAGTAACATACATATCATCAATAGAGCTGATGTTAGACCCCAAACATAATTCTTTTTGCAGTCTTTTCAGAAGAAAACAACAAACAAATGCAAAAATGACCTGGTTCTTCAACAAATGACCTACCAACAACATCTTCTTTTCCACCTCCCAAAAGATGCATTAGAACTCTTAAGAACTAAAGCAAAGGTCTCCCGGAACCCTTCTCTGCTTTCTCTCTTAAAGACACCATATTTTGTACGCTACCTGCAGGAGGGGAACGAGAATACCGATTTCCAGGAAGCTGGTTAACTTTACAAGCCTTCACTATAATCATGGTCTGCCAATAAGTTCTAGACCAGTTAAAATATGACAGTATCATTCTCTTCCTATTATTCAACTTCTGAGAGTAAAACCACCCTCACTCTAACAAACTTGTATCTTTTCATGACAACATAATAGCTTGTGCTGCATTTAGCACATATTCTTCTGAGACAGCTACATAAGTGGTCTTTGGAATGGTGCTGCTCAGAGAATGGCATGCCTTTAAAAACAAGGGGAATACAATTTAGCATTAAACATTTTTGGTTGCTGAGCAAATTCATCCTAGTCATCTTTGTGATATCAATTATCTTCGCAGCAACTCTGCTATAAGAGCCACTGCTCATCCTTTTCATTTATGGAAACACCTCTCCGCCAAGTTTTTCTCCTTGGAGTTATAAAGCAAGGAAGAACACAGGCTTTTTGCAAGTCTAGAGCTAAAAATTGACTTTTTCACAGGTTAACAGCAGTTCAGCTTCATTAAGTCAATCAAATGTCAACGCTTCATTTTGCTCTTCTGGAGTATATGTAGATGTATGACTCTGTTTAGAGATAAAAACACAGCACGAACAGGCGGAATCAGGAATAATTTTACAAAAATAGCTCCACTGTTTTGAGAGAGACAGAGAGGAACACAGAGAAAGATTTCCAAATTCCAGATAAGCACTTGATGATACTAAAAGTTATCAGACTAAATAGTCCAACTGGCCCATCTTTCTTTGTTTCATGTCCCAACTGAAAGGTCTATAAAAGGGTGACATGACAGCTTGTTTGTCATCAGATTAAACACAAAGATCTGCATCTGGTAACTGTGAAATAGGCATCTTCACAGAGAAGCCACAAGCATTTCAGAAAGAATATCAAATTGCTAAGTGGATGTACTGTAATCTTATTAGATAACTCCAGTATAGTCTAAAACACAGAATGCTTAAACACAAAGAAGTTATAACTGCCAGGGCCCAATGTGCTGTTATCTGGAGAAAAACCAGAAAATTTTAATTTCTGGGCAACCAACAAATTAATTTTTTCTTGTTATAATTAGAGGGAAAGATTTGTTATAAGAGATATATACGGAGAGAGAGAGAGAGAGAGAGAGAGAGAGAGAGAGAGAGAGAGAGAG
>JAHTLZ010000074.1:11180160-11209291 GCA_023846285.1 Phrynocephalus versicolor | reverse complement strand
AGAGAGAGAGAGAGAGAGAGAGAGAGAGAGAGAGAGAGAGAGAGAGAAGAGATTTTAACTAAACTAGAACTGTCCAATAACTCAGTGGTCAGGATGGGTTTGATTTAAATCTAAGTGATTTTTAAAATTAAGTCAATATTTAAAACAATTTGATTTTTTTAAAAGATCATTAATTTTTATCCATCCTAGGTTTCGGTATTTAGCAGCAGAGCCAAAGGTTGGGAGTTCAATCCCCCCCTGTGCCTCCTTGACAGGAACTGGTATCAATGATTCAAAGGGACCCCTTCTAGGTCTGCAGATCCGAGATTATTTATTTATTTATTTATTTATTTATTTTGTTGTTGTTGTTGTTATAGGGAAACTTTTTATTCCCAAACACAGGACTTCCTGTTAAAGTCAAACCAAAGTTTGCTATGCTGCTGTCATCATGGTTTTCTACATGTCATAATCTCTATTCCATAGACACCAAGTGCTGTTTGTGCATTCCCTAATATTAGTAGAGTATTTATCTGGAAGCCATTTGCTAAACCACAAAAGCTCTAACCACATTTCAATTTTATTACTTCAACTTTCTTCCTTCCTGAGATTTTTACTGGAACTTGTTTTAATGAACTAGAAGTAGCAATCCTTGGCTGTCATGTAATTTTAAGATCTGTTGATGTTAATGGCCCATGAACCAATGCTGCATTTCAAGAACTCGGTAAATGGAACGGATGGCACGAGAACAATAATGGAATTCTCAAACAGATGGAACATAGCAGCCATAGGTCATTGAGCAGCTGCAACAGTAAACTTAGATGAAACTGTGAATGTGGACTTAAAACAGTGGTTCCCAACCTTGGGTCCCCAAATGTTCTTGGACTAAAACTTCCAGAAGCCTTCACCACGAACAATGCTGGCAGAGGAGTCTGGAAGCTGCATTTCAAGAACATCTGGAAACCCAAGACTGGGAACCATTGACTTAGAACTATTAACTTGTAACCCTCTATGCATTAATGGTAAGTCTATTAAAATAAAGCCCTTGTGAGTACGCATACACACAATCTCAGTGATATTCCAGAAAGATCACTGCAGAGTGAAAATAAACCATACTGCACACAAGTGCAGTGGATAGTTTATGCATTAAAAAAAACAGAGGTGTAAAAAACCAGGCCAAGGCCAAGTATATTACAGTAGGACCCCCCCCTTATCAACTGATTCAGTTATCCACGGTTGGCAGAGGGGAAAAAATAAATAATTCAGCAGCCACAAAGCGAGCTGTAAAGCAAGCTGTTGTCACAAACAGCAGCTGTAAAGCAAGCTACTGCCTCAAACAGTGGCCATAAAGCAAGCTACTGTCTCGAAACAGCAGTCATAAAGCAAGCTGTCAGGAAAGAGCAGTTTGATGGCGGCTGGGCAGGCGTTCTCTCTTATCCACAGTTTTCATTATCCATGGGAAGGCCTGGAACCAATCCCCAGTGGATACCGGGGTCCTACTGTACTGTCAATCTTGGGTTGTCTGCAACAGCAAAAAACTACACAGAACAATACTCCAGTTACCTATGCTTCTTGCCAAACACACAGATAACATCTTCATCACACTCATGCTGTAATGGATGAGATGTACACATACTTCTTAAAAGGACCCAAGGCATTTGATATAAATGCTTAAAAAGACAAGTATACAAATATTAAAAACAGATTTGTAAGCAACCCTGCTTCCCCAACTGGAATGAGTTCCAGAGTCTGGGAACAGCATTGGAGAAGGCTCTTTGCGGTACCTTCACCGAGTGTGCCTGTGGAAGTGGTGGGACCAAGGGAAAAGCCTCCCCTGATGATCTTAATGCCTGGGCAGGATCACAGCATAGATGTGGTCTTTGAGATAGCTTGGACTAGGCCAGAGGTGGCAAACGTCTGGCACTCCAGATGTTTTGGACCACAACTCCCACAGTCCTTTGTCATTGGCAATACAGGCTTGGAATTCTGGGAGTTGTGGTCCAAAACATCTGGAGTGCTAAAGGTTCACCACCACTGGACTAGGCCTTAAAGATTAAGATCCTTATTTATCCAAAGCCGCTTCTTGCTATGGAGGATTAAACAAAGCTCTTGAAACAATGGCTTCTGCCTGAGAATCTGTAATTTGTCTCAATAAAAATCAGATATATATTTTAAAGTTGATTTTCCTGTTATTTTAATGAAAAATAAAACTACACATTAGACAGTGACACACACTGTTCACAAGAATAACAATCAACAAATGAAATGAAAATATAGACCATTATCAGATCAAGACAATAAATTGATTGTATCATTTATATTTAAATAAGGCCTCCTAAATATCGAATGAATTAGAATACAGTGGTCCTTGTATAAAAGAATTAATTTGTTCCAAATGAAATTATGTTAAGCAAATTTTCCTTTATACAAATTTCCCATAGGAATGCATTGAAAACAGAGTAATCCCATTTTTATGTTGTACAGATTTGCTCCATTGGCGATTCTGTTAAGCAAATTTCCCCTATCTCTGGGATTTTTTATGTTATACAAATTTTATGTTATACAAAGTGTTTGTTATACAAGGGTCCACTGTACATTTGTCAATAAATAAGTACTCCTACTTAGCAAAGGAATCTTAACTCTTACAGAAAGCCAACATAAATTAGTCATATTATTTGATTAAATTCAATAATAATCTTGAATAATATAAGGTTTTGACACATTGTTATTTCTATTAGTTTTGCTGCTGCTGCTGCTGCTGCTGCTGCTGCTGCTGCTACTACTGCTACTGCTACTGCTACTGCTGCTACTACTACTACTACTACTACTACTACTACTACTACTACTACTACTACTACTACTACTACTACTACTACTACTACTACTACAGTAGTATTATTTCATTATGGACAACCTGGATCTACAATTCTGAAGTCAATAAAGATAAGTATCCATCACTGTGTGCAGTTCTAATCACTGCATGTCAAATATATATATATATATCTTCCCTGCTGGAAATGACTCGTAAAAAGAACAACAAAAATATCAGAGAGCCAGAATATCTTTCCTATGAAAAAAGTTTCAGTGATCTGAGTTCTTAATTTAGAAAGATAGTGTAATGATGGATCAGTTAACAACAGATGAAGAGATTGAGAGAATTATAAATAAATTGAAGATAGGTAAAACATCGGGAACGGATGGAATAGGACCAGAATTTTACAAAGTATTTAAGAAATTACTAATACCTAAAATGAAAGAATTATTTAATAAGATTATTAAAGGGGGGGAATTCCACAGTCTTGGAAAGAATCAACAATAGTATTGATTTTAAAGCCAAATAAAGATACAACATTTATGGATTCATATAGACCAATTTCATTGATTAATCAAGATGCAAAGATATTTACAGCAATTATGGCTAATAGATTAAATAGTTTTGTAGGGAAATATATAAATAAGGATCAGAATGGTTTTGTTAGAGGTAGGCAAATGGCACATTTAATTAGAAGAGTAACATGTATTTAGCAAATAGTAAAAAATGGAAGATAGGAGTAATTTCATTAGATATTTTTAAAGCTTTTGATACGGTAGAATGGAGTACATTAAAGATTTTAATTAATCAATTAGGTTTAGCGCCCAATTGACCAATATAATAAATCAATTGTATTCTTATAATAAGGCTAGAATTTTAGTGAATGATGGAATTACACAAACTGTTACCCTGAGCCGAGGAACTAGACAAGGTTGCCCATTATCTCCACTCCAGTTTTGTTCATACTTATAATGCAAATGCTGGCTAATGCAATAAGAGGGGATAAAGAGCTAGAAGAGATTGAAGAGGGGAAGTCAAATAAAATTAACTTATTTGCTGATGATACATTATTAATAATTAAAAACCCATTGATTAATATTAATAAATTAAAGAAGCATTTAAAGAGGTTTGAGGAAGCAACAGGATTAAAGGTTAATTGGAACAAATCTGAATGTATGTTGTTAAATTACAGTGAAGAAGAGAAAAAGCTCTTTAGGGAAGTATTTAAAGGTAAATTAATAAATAGCATTAATTATTTGGGGATAAAATTAGCATGGAGTTTACAAGATATGTTTAAAATAAATGTTGAGAAAGTTAAGAAAGAGATTACTGAACAAATAAGAGAGAATATCAAAAATTAAGGATTTCTTGGCTTGGAAGAATTTCAGTATGTAAAATGAAAATAATCCCCAAATTATTTTTTTTATTTTGGATGTCACCTATAAAATGGGATGAAAGTGAACTTAAAGGCATTCAGGGGGAAATTAATATGTTTTGTAATTGCAATAAAAAAGCTAGGATTAACAAGAGTTTATGGTATATCCCACAAAAAGAAGGTGGTTTAGGGTTACCTAATGTCAAGCTGTATTACATAGCCAATCAATTAAGACATATTCCAGATTTAATAATAGGGAATGACAACTTAATTTGGAGAGACTTAGAAATTACACAAAAAGAGATTTTTTTTTAAGGAAGACATTAAAGTTCAGCTGAAAAAGATAAATAACCCATTCTTGAAAAATACTATGGAATGTTGGAGGAACTTTAGGAAGGTTTTAAGCCCAACGGTTTCACCTTTGACACGAATAACAGAAATTAAGAGTTTCCCAGAAAATTTAAAAGGGAAGTTAAATAGGCTACTGCTTGATAAAAAAGTTATATACTTGCGGGATTTGTTAAAGCAATGCAGAGTAGACAAAGCATAAAGGAAATATTGGGAGGAAATATTTCCTGGTTGAAAATTATTCAGTTGGAAAACTGGACTAAAGAAATGATAGCTAAAGTAGGAGAATGTAGAAAATTGACCAGATCTGAAGAAATTATAGACAGAAGGAATGAAATAGAAAATAAAAAACAGAGGAAAGGTATTGTAAGTGAGATGTATAAAATATTAATTCAGGAGGATAATATAAAAAATAATAAGTTAAGAGAGATTTGGCAAGAAGACATTAATAAAGAGATAAAAAAGAAAGAATGGGGGGGAAATGTGGAACAAAAGAATAGCGAAAAATATGTCAGTGAGAGTTAAAGAAAACTGTTACAAAGCATATTGGAGATGGTATATAACACCTGTGAAGTTAAATATAATAAATAAATAAATATCTCCAATTTGTTGGAGATGTAGAAAAGAAAAAGGGGCATATTTACATATGTGGTTGGCATGTGAGAAAAGGAAATTTGAATGGAATTTGGTTTTCAATGAAATGCAAGAAATATTAGGGGGAAATTCCAATGTCCCCCCAGCTGGTATTGTTAAACATAGTTACAGATGCACAACTGAAGAAAGAGGAGGGGGAATTGGTAATTATAATGGTTACGACCGCAAGGCTGATTTTTGCTAAATATTGGAAATCTAATAATCAATTAGTAATGGAAGAATGGTATAAGGAGTTATAGAATTTAGCTATTAACGAAAAACTGACTTGTGAAATTAAAATTAGGAAAGGGCTGAGCAAGTCTAATGACTTTAGTGGAATATGGGATAAATTATTGGTATATGTATTCCAAAAGGGTAAAGTGTATACACCTGGAGAACATTCAATGGATTTCTGGAGGGAAATGGGCTGGTCAGTATCATGAAAGTTGTAATTTTGTTCAAGTTCCGAGGGGGGTGGGTTGCACGGGGTATATGTCTGTTATATTTGTTATATTTTTGTTACAATGATATGTGTTATTTTTTTCTCTTCCTTATGTTATTTTGCTGTTTTATCTGTTCTTTTATAAAATAAAAATGTATTTAAAAAATAGAAAGAAAGTGAGTACAGGAGGGGGCATGACAGAAGGCTGAAAGAGATGATGTTTTCCACTTCTCAGTACTACAATCCATGACAAACCAATGAAGCTGCAACATGGGAAAGAAAGGACCGAAGGATGGCCAACATCCCATTGCATGTAATTAACCTATAGAATTGCTGCCAAAAGAGGTGGTGTAGGCCATAGGATTAAATGGCTTTAAAGGGGGATTAGAGACAATAATACGTAACAGGTCTATCAATGGCTACTAATCCACTGCAGAAAGCAAGATCCTTTACTAAATGGGCCTTTTCTCAGTCTCAGCAGGGCTCCTCTTAGTATCCTCATCCACCCGCCCCATTTGTGCTTTTAATAACTGCATTTCAATCCGCTGTTCCTTCAACCATCTCACAACAAGATACACAAGGCACAACTCTTCCTTCCTTAATTGAATCCTGCAAACCTCCTTGTAAGGTAAATTGGGCGTGAGAGGTTAGGACTGGCCCGTGGGCACTTACACCTAAGGTAGGAATCTGAACACAGGCTTCCTTGGTGGAACATGCTAAAACTCTAGGCCACTCTGCATGTGCAAAAGGGATGTGTTTGCAGTGGAGATGTTTCCTGCTTGAGCATAGATTTACAGGGAAGAATAATGGCACCATAGATGTTGCACTTCCCATGCATGAAGAGGTAAACACTTGGCACTCTTCTTGAAGCATTGTGAATGTACCCCGCAGAGGTAGAAACTGAAACTCATATGATCCTTCTTTTTGTGGGCTCTTGGAAGTTCTGAAAATGTCAACTTAGGGTGTTTATACATGACCCCTAAACTCCGGGGCAAATGGCTGCCAGCTCCGGAGCTTACAATTGTTTTCCCCCCCAGCTCCGGAGTTTGCAGAAAATTAGGTGCGACCCCGCCCACCTAAGCGCGTCCCAGCGCACCTTTCAAGTACCTGCTCTCAGAAGGTGACAATTCCTTTATGCGGATCTGCCGGGCTCTCCTGGCTTCTTTTTGTTGTTGTTTTTTTGCCTACCGCCACTTTAAGAGAAGGAATCAGGAAGTGACGGGGCTCCCCGGCAGCTTCCACCAGCACCAGGAGGTAAGCCTTTATTCTTTTGTCCCTTTTTTTCCTCCCGCCCCTCCCTCCCCTCACGCAGACAGGAGCAAGAGGGGTGGGGACGGAGGAACAGCAACGAACCCCCAAGATCTCTGGTCCGAATTTAAGGGGCCAGCGGATCTTACGGATCGTGTGAAAAGGCCCAGAGAGCCCCTTTAAGAGGAATCAGGAAGTGACGGGGGCTCGGAGCAGCTTCCACCGGCACCCGGAGGTAAGCCTTTATTCTTTTGTCCCTTTTTAAGGCTTTTTTCCCTCCCTTCCCTCACGCAGACAGAAGCAAGGAAGTGCGGAGGGGTGGGGAGGCAGGAAGAGCAACGAACCCCCAAGATCTCTGGTCCAAATTTAAGGGGCCAGCAGATCTTAGGGGTCGTGTGAAAAGGTCCTTAGATGTGCATTTCCTCTTCTCTCTCTCTCTCTCATATAGAAACACACACTATGCCCTTTACACACGCCACAATATACTAACCTTGTCCTTAATTCATTCTTTCCCCATATATTCATAACCTAAACTATAAACTATGAGTATGATAGTTGTAATCAACTCTAATCCATCAAGATGACAGGGACCCTTTCTTGTCTCTATCCTAAGCCTCTCACAGTCTTCATATTTATACCCAAATGTGGTCAAGTCATTTTATATATCTAACATTCAGTTGCTAGCTGACTTCCCCCACCCCCCACACTTTGAAATATATGTTGTGATGCGTAGAGAGACCTGTGTGTGTGTTGTGTTGTTACAGTCGTGACCGACTCCTCATGACTCCATGTCCATGGAGTTTTCTTGGCAGAAATACTGGAGTGGCTTGCCAGTTCCTACTCCAGACGCGTACAGCACCTGGTATTCCCAGGTGGTCTCCCATAGATCCTAACTATAGCAGGGCAGCACAAGTTCAAGATCACAGAGGAAACAAAGGGAATCCTTCCCAAATGGACTGCCTTAAAAAACCCCAGAAGAGATACATTTTTAAACAACAAGGAGAAGGAAAAGGCTATATGGTCCCCACAAATACACAAATGTAGGGGTGGGTGATATCTTTTAGCAAGCACATTTCAAGTTCCGATTGAAGAATTCTGCTTCGAATGTGGAATTCCCAGTCTTTTAAAACAGCACCTTCAGAAATGGTATTATGCCATCCTTATAATTATCACACTCTAAAATTACTTTGAAGCCCCTTCCTCACAGGGCTGTGGAGTCGGTAGATAAATGTTCCGACTCCGACTCCGACTCCTACGTTTTTTTGTATTTCCGACTCTGACTCCCCGACTCCGACTCCTCTGTATTAATATGAAAATGTTTTTAATACATTCCTTGGGGGAAAGAGCCGACCCCGTGGGACCCCACAAAGGAGCACCCAGGGAGCCGGCAGCTCCCCCCAAGCTGCACACGCTGGGGCCAGTCTTCCAGGAAGGACCGGATCCAGGTGAATGCTGTGCCCCCGATCCCCACCCCGGAAAGCTGGTCCAGCAGAATACCATAGTTGATGGTATCACAGGCCGCTGACAAATCCAGGAGGACCAACAGGGTAGAGCAACCCTGTCAGCCCCCCCAGAGGAAGTCATCTTGCAGTGCAACCAAGACTGTCTCAGTTCCCCGGCACGGCCTAAACCCAGACTGGAATGGGTCAAGGACTTGTTCTTCCTCCAGGAACGACTAGATCTGGACAGCAGCCACCCCCTCGATGACCTTGCCCAGGAAGGGGACGTTGGCAATCTGACAGTAGTTGGCCAATTCGTCCGACGCCTGGGCAGATTTCTTTAGGGTGGGCTTCACCACCGTCTCCTTCAGGCAAGAGGGAAAGACTCCCTCCCTGAAGGAGGCAGTGGAAATAATGGAAGCCCACTCAGTCATACAGTAACCCCCCGCTGATTGCAGGGGTTAGGGACCCACCCCACCTGAGATCCATTAAAATTTGGCTTTTGGCGCCCGGGGGGGGGGCGGGGGGGGGGGGGGGCGCAATCGTGCACCTGTCTGAGAAGTCTTGGGGTGTTCGGGGCCGTCTCCATTCAAATGTATTGCCAATGCATTTCAATGGAGAAAAATTTCCCCATTGGAAAACATTGGCTCAATGCTTTCCAATGGGGAAAATTTCTCCATTGAAATCCATTGACAATGCATTTCCAAGGAGATTGCTGCCCCCCCCCGAGACTTCTCAGAGGGGCCCGGAGGGCGGTGCAGAGCGAACTGATCACCCCCTGCCCGGCTCCAAGCCTTTTCGGAGGGGCCCGGGGCGGCTGCGGGGAGCGACCTGATCGCCCCTGCCACCCCCCCCGCCCGGCTCCAAGCCTTTTCGGAGGGGCCCGGGGGGCTGCAGAGAGCGATCCAATCGCTCCCTGCTGCCCCCACCCAGCTCCAAGCTTTTTCGGAGGGGCCCGGGGTGCAGAGAGTGATCCAATCACTCCCTGGCGCCCACCCCCTGCCTGGCTCCAAGCTTTTTTAGAGGGGCCTGGGGGGGGGCTGCGGAGAGCGATCCAATCACTCCCCGGCACTCCCCTCTGGCTCCAAGCTTTTTCAGAGGGGCGGGGGGGCTGCGGAGACTGATCTGATTGCTCCCCAGCGCGCCCCCCGCCCAGCTTCAAGCCTTTTCGGAGGGGCCCGGGGTGGCTGCGGAGAGCGATCCAATCGCTCCCCGGTGCCCCTCCCCCCCACCCGGCTCCAAGCCTTTTCAGAGGGGGCCGGGGGGGCTGCGGAGAGTAATCCAATTGCTCCCCGCCGCCCCCCCACCCGGCTCCAAGCTATTTCGGAGGAGCCCGGGGGGCTGCAGAGAGCGATCCAATTGCTCCCCGCCCCCCCCAGCCCGGCTCCAAGCCTTTTCGGAGGGGGCCGGGGCGGCTGCGGGGAGTGACCCGATTGCCCCTACCACCCCCCCTGTGCGGCTCCTAGGCTTTTGGGGGAGCAGGGGGCAATCGCCCCCCAGTGGTGCAGGTACTGCAATCCTGCGATGTAGTGAGACCGCGGTACCTGAACCACGAAATGGCAGGGGGGGTGACTGTACTCCGTCCCGCAGATTTAATAAGCCATGCAGGGCAAGGGTCGAAGGGGGAGGCCGCCGGCCTGCAATAAGCCAGGGCCCTGGAGGCCTCAATACTATTCTTACAGTAGACAAGTCATTAATTATACCTTTTTGTGAATTGGGACATTTAAACTTGCTTTTTTAAAATTCCAATCTAAATTTAGTAGGAGTCGGAGTCGGAGTCGGAGTCGGTGCATCAAATATGCAAGAACAACTCAGACTGTATAAAACAGGACTACTGCTGTCATAAACTTTAGTGGACTTCTACTTCGATTTCAAATTTTCAAGGGACTTGGCAAATGCATAGGTTTTAATCCAGGGCAAGAAAAGAGCCATTAGGAATGCCTTGAATACCTACAAGGTTACGGTACAACCACAGAGAAAGTGTAGCTGGATCACATTCTTTTTTTTTTCATTTAAGGTCCTCTTTGGATGGCTTTAATTCTCAGGCAGGCAAATACAGTGAATAAATAACGGATTGCTATGGAGCACCACAACCAGGCTGCTTTTGTGACACATACACGTTGCCCCTCTGACCTGTCTGTAAATAATCCTACATAGTAACTACCACTAATCAGGCAAATGGCAGGCTCTTCACCTTTTTCTCTGTTTTGTGTTTTCTTTCTGTTTTTGCTTCTTACTTTGAAGCTTGTTGCTTTAACATGTAAAGTCATCCATTTTATTCCCAGCCTCTGTCAATGTGCAGTCGACTGTTAGCCGTACATATTCCCCAACAGATCATTACCTTTTCATTGATCTTGCTACCCTCTTATTTTTAGTCAAATGTGGAGAGAAAAATAGTATTGATTTTATCTCCCAGTTATTTTTGCTTTGACTTGAAAGACACTATCTGACAAACAAGCGGGTCAATGCAAACTACTTTAACTAATTAAGACCACGGGCCTAATTGCAAAATTAAGCATTTTTCATCTAACTCTAAAGTGCTCTTCCATTTTTTGTGTGGTCAGAAAATAGATATGCAGATCACACCAATTCCTTTATGCCAAAACTGCAAACATTTCTTGAAAAAGTGTGGCATTTGTATTATTCAAAAATAAAATGCTACTAAACTTTTAAACTCAAGTACCATAGCTCTTCATAACATTTATCTACAAAATTGCCAAGTGAAAGCTATCAGATAAACATTACAACTGCTGTATCTGATTTCTTCTGGACTTTTGCCAGTTAGCCTTTGCTTAGGAGCTGAACTGGAGTCTGTTGCAACCAAGTCCCTAGAAGTTCTAAATTAGCATACCCGAGCACTACATCTAACTATTCAAAACAGGAAGAAATTGCTAGAATAAGAAGACTTTGATACAGCCAATAATGTTAGGTCATGTGAGATCTTTTGGGTGCATCTCCTTGGGCTTCTACTCTTGATGATATAAACACAGTGAAATTTCTTAGTAGTAAAGATGGGACTGCCTACTTTACATCTGCTATCCTCTTCTTGCACTTTTCTCTCCCCTCCTCACTGGCTCTACCCCACACACCCATGCACAGTAATTCCCTGGGTTCTTGTTACAGCACTAATCCAGGAGGGGAGAATTCAGGAAGGAAGCATCACATAATTCAATCTTTTTCATTGGGAAACCTCACACCTTTCGGGTTGAACCACAGGAACTATTAATGTTAGGAAATAACAACAGACAGATGGATGAAGTTGGTGTATCACTATGCTGCCAGCAACTTCATCAAGTAACCTAAGAGAGCCTCAAATGTAATGTTGAAGGAATCCAGGAAAATGGTCCCAAGTGACTTCAACATCTTGTTGACCAGTTTTTGGTTCTGTGTACAGATATTAATGTTCTTATGGCCACTGGCTGAAAGCTTTAAACAACATTAAACATGTTGAGATTTCCTGTGGTCCTCTTTAGGATTATCATGGACTTTTCCAGGCTGCTATTAAATGAACAGAGCTAGGCAGATGCTCCTGTTCCAGAAACAAAGAGGGGAAGTTCTCAAACCCCACTTTAGTGACCAGATCATTGGCAGAACACAGTTTGGAGCCTGCGTGAAGGCCTACTCTGTAATGCTGATGGTGGTGAACAAACTTACTTCTGTTAGCATTAAATCTACACAGAACTGTCCAACAGAATTCTTAGGAGCGGTTGAAGATTTGCATCTGTAAGACGTACACAGTGTAGACTACTTGATAATCCATTGTAAGACATTTTTGTGATGCTTCATAGATTTAAAAAAAATCACTCCTGTCCATTCCAACTTGGAGATTGTGTCCATCTGTCTAGCAGGCATAAGTATGAAAACCTCCCTGAACTAGCTTTGTAAGATTTCAGGAATTTGAATGTCTAGATATGGGGTGGAATAGGGAGGGAGAACTATAAGCATTTCCAGTGCCCTTTATCTAGTCACTGCCCTGCTGCTTTTGTCTCTTTCAGCTCCACTGAAAAATGAGGGTTTTTTCTGGTTGTATAGTCCACACAGTTATGCAAACCAGAGAAGTGAGGACGAAGCAGAAAGATCAAAACATCTGGTTAGATGTTATGGCGAGCCCCTGTTTTCAGAAGCACAATGACAATACAAAATGGAGATTGCAGATCCACTGTAAAAGAAATATTGAAGACGTAAGCTCAGAAATGGGAGAGGATGCCAAATACCTATTATCCCAACTACCTGGTTATTTCTCCATTCCAAAAGATTTGGCTGAATCGCTTGCTAAAGTGACAAAAGAAAAGCAAAAATTATCTGAATCCTCCAATAGGAACATGTGCCTGGGTTACAGTTCTAGGATGTCAACCCTTCTAGGCAATGGTCTCTGTAATGGTGAGTGGGGCTGTGGCCCTCGTGCACATGACTCCCCCACCCGGGTGTGGAGTTGGGTCCCATCTGGAACTAAAGGTGCTGAAAACAATTATGCAGAGGAATGATCGCTGCATGTAGGGGGGTTGCGTAGGTAGGTGCATACGTTAGAAGGTACCTTTAGGGTTTGTCCACAACAACAAAACTGCTAAAAGCTGAACTATAGCCAGAACATTGCATTTCCACTTACCATAGAAGACATTACTTTGGAGCTGGTTGACTTGAATAAAAAAAATTGTACGCTGTGTCTTACCATATCTAGTTACATACCCATAATTTATTTAGCTAAAGTCATTTACTATACAAGGTCATGCAATCATGCAGACAGTGATGATGAGGAATTCTTCACATACCTAAGAAGCCTATATACTGTATTTATATTGTCCAGATTACTGTGAATCTTGGTTTCACTCCAGACATTTTTCTCCTCCAGCTTCCATAACCAGAAGCTTAACTGCAGTTTGACAAGCTGTCTAAATGAATAAAACTAGTTACGGCCCTCGTTCCATCTCCAGAGGCTGTTGGGCCCAGAGACAGAAAAGGATTTATGATGCTGACAGAATATGAAATGAAACAGAAGCAGATTTAATCCGTAGTCTGACTGTTAGAAGTTTAGAAGCTCATGGAACAGGTCAATCCCAGACGGAGATCAGGGCAAAACATTGTTTGGTGTACTGTCTGAATTAAGACTATGCCTCACGAACACCTGCATTTTTATGAAAAGGAAGGGAAACAGAAGGCACAAGATTTCCCCTGCCATCATTTATGGCACTAATGCTACTAGGAATATGAGCAATGAAGATGGAAAAGAACAACATAAGAGAAATAGCTCTTCTGCAGAATTTCTTCTCTGAGAAAATGACAGTCTTGCTTCGCCTAAATCGGCAATTTTAGAAAGTGCAATTGGCATCGGACAATGGCATATAATAAAGTTAAATAATTACATGTACAGTTAGAGCAAATTAGAATATACCTAGCTGAATGATATGCATAATGTATGCTATTTTATTTAAGTCCGGATTCAACGTGAGTAGCAGCAAGGCACAAATATACGTTATGTCAGAACACCACAGCAATTTTGCTGGGCCGAGTGTAACACAGAGATAGGTGTCACACAACTCTACTTGCACTAGCACTCCTCTCGACCACTCAACTCCCTTAGGGGTACAATGCAATTTAAAGCTCACTTCATGGGTCTTGCTCTTGATCGGTCAATTATTCCAAATCAGGCAGAATTAAATGTGGCATTTTTGGGATGTGGAATGATGTTAGCTAGTGACCAAAGTGAAACTAATAAACCAATTTCACTCACTGCCCTAGGCTGTTCTCAAAAATTGAAGTCTTGGAGAAGAAAGACTGCTTTATCTGTTTGTTGCCCAAACTCTCTTCCAATTTATTATCTTTTAATTCAATTTTTTTAAATTCAGTGGATAATTCTGGCTGTGGCTTCAATGAGAATAAAAACAGCACAAGATTATACAGCTTTCTGTGTATCTAGAAGCTGGAGAGAACATAAATTTCTTAAGAGAGAAAGAAGAGCTACTTCCTTCCACCGCTAAATGCAGAGCATTTCTCTTGCTGGCTGCAAAATTTATCTAGTAGATATCAATGCTGCCAAACCCATGTTTTAAAATCAACCTTAAACATCAACAGCAGCCACTTCAATTTACAAGAGTGTATCAGGGTAGTTTAATCTGCGATGACATGAAATATTTATTGCTCATGTTTTGTTCCTGTACACAGCACAGAAGAGTCAAAAGAATTATACAATGGCTACCCTTTTAGTTCTTTTCCCCTTCTACAAGGAAGTTTCCAATTTAGCTTGTACAGCATTATGCTAAAGAACAGATTTAAATGGATGTTGGCGGTTGCAAGGAAAGACAATGCTTTGATGTTAAATGCTACTGGTGCTTCAAAATAACCCTAATGGAATCTAAGAGGAAGATGGCTGCTTTCTTTTGACTGGACTCAAGGACGAGGTAATCTATAATTTCAAAGTTGTAGTTTTGGAAGAGGTAGCCGTGTCAGTCTATGCAAGCATACTAGGCAAAATGCAAAGAAACAAAACAAAACAAAATACTGAAGAAGGGGCATCTGGCCTGGAAGCCTTCAAAAGGGGATTGGACAGATTCCTGGAGGAAAAGTCCATCACAGGTTACAAACCATGATGGAGATGTGTCATCTCCAGGCTTAAAACCGGGGTACTTCAAGGGCCAGATGCAGGGGAGTGGTATCAGGAGACAGATATCTAGTCTCGTGCGCTCCCAGATGCATATGGTGGGGCCACTGTGAGATACAGGAAGATGGACTAGATGGGCTTTTGGCCTGATCCAGCATGGCTCTTTTTATGTTCTTAAGTTTCAAACCTAAAAAAAGTCCATTTCTGTTGACACACTGTTTTCTAGCACAACGCCTAGCTGTTTGAACAGCTTGGATGTGGAAAATTAAGAATAGATTTCAGTTTCCTTTTTTGTTTATTTTTAGCTAAACCATGTATTTCTATTCATTAGTATTTATTTGTATTTCCTCTGAGTACGCAGGTGTCGCATCCTTTATACAAATTGTACAGAGGAGTTAAATCATTACTAGCTACCAGGCTCCCTCCCCCACAGAAAAACTATTAAGCACCTTCCTGTTTGATCTGATCTGCTCCCACCCAACAAAAACTCATCCGCCACCCCTTATTCTCTACCCTTTCAGAAAATAATGAGATCTGTTCAGGGGACAATGGGTATCACTACAGCCCTAATTCCAAGCTCATCTGCCTATCACCAGCTCCCCCACTGAGTAAACAAGGGAGGTTCCTCGGCTATTCTGAAACTTCTCTTCCCAAAACGATCTTTTTTGAGCATCCACCACACATCCCCTGAAAAGTATACAGCCAAACCTTGGTGACAAATTTAAAAAAAATCAATTTCAAACAGGCAAACTACTACAAGCCATTTGAAGCAAGTATTCATTTCAAATGGGAATTTCTTTGTAATCATGCTCAAATACACAACTAGAATATGCCTGTGAAGATCCTCAGTCATCCAGTTGAATTTATCTGGAAGCTGAGTCATGGCAACTGGACTTCTTTTCTTGAGAGATCGAAATGTTTCACTGCTCATCCAGCTCAGACTGAGGAAGCTGCTTGGATAAGTAAAAGAGTTCTGTTTATATGTCACCCCATAATGCTTAAGCATTCTCTGGGCGGTTTACAATTTAATTATGCAGGCTACACATAGCCCCCCACACACACACACCAGCTGTGTATTCATTTTACCGACCTCAGAAGGATGGAAGGCTGAGTCAACCATGACTCGGCTACCTGGGATGGAGCCTCAGGTCGTGAACACAGATTTAGCTGCAGCACAGGCATTTAACCCCTGCACCATGAGGCTCTACCCTTACATAGTGTAGCAAAAAAAGCAGTCCAGTTGTCATGACTCAACTTCCGGACAAAACATACCACCCAATAGCACTTAAAGTGCTCTCTGGGCAGTTTACAAATAATTATGCAGGCTACACACTGCCACCCCCGAGCAAGCTGGGTACTAATTTTACCAACCTCAGAAGGATGGAAAGCTGTCTGAACCTGGAACAGTTACAGCATCAGTACAGCATTTTAACCAATGCACCACGAGGCTCTACACTTACATTGTAAGTGTAGGGGAACTACAACCATACTATGGAAATATGGAATAACTGTGACCTCCATCAGGGAAGGAATGACCTATACCAGTGAAATCAGGCATCTTTGTAGTACTCATGATATCAAAGAAGGTATGTTTCTCCATTCAAAATGGTGGTGGGCATCAGTTGTATCTGATATTAGTCTGGTGTTCCACTTCTGAGTTTTCTGTAGATGTCTGGCTGGCAACTAAAGCAATAGATAAGCCTTTGTTTGGAGCCAACACAACATGTACGTTTTCCAAATATTCTTTTTTCCCTGCTGCCATTTCATATTGGGCATCATTTGATTAACACTGTTATTAACATTTCCTCAAAATCTATTACTTGACAAGGTGGAAAATGGTGTTCAAGCTCTAAAGTTTCCTATCTCCTTTTCCTGTGGTGCAAATGGAATTATGAGTGAGCCTTTTTAAACCTCACTCCTGGCTCAGTGTTTCACACTTTGGAGTTCTGTGGAGTAAACCAGAAGATTCTAGAGCAAACCTGTATGAGAGCTTGGAATTCAAATAGCAACCTCTATCATCAACAGTCAGATTTTTTAATTTATTTATTTGCTTCATCTCTAATTTGGAAAAAAAAGTATATGCAGATTTATTACCCAAGACAACTAAGTGCTGTTTCAGGTCATCTTCAGATTCTTTCTTGTATTACAGTGGTACCTTGTACGGTATAAAGGAATTAATTTGGTCCAAATGAAATTATGTAAAGCAAATTTTCCTTTATACAAATTTCCCATAGGAATGCATTGAAAACAGAGTAATCCCTAATCGTGACCATTTTTATGTTGTACGGATTTGCCCCATAGGCGATTCTGTTAAGCAAATTTCCCCTATCTCTGGATTTTTTTAATGTTGTACAGATTTTATGCTATACAAACCGTTTGTTATACGAGGGTCAACTGTACTTATTAGGGCCATATTACCGCAATTGCAATGTGGGACTGAGGTGTTGATTCCAAACCACCTATGTAATGATGCAGATTAATTTAATGAGTAACTTGCAGAGATGTGAATAACTGATTAAGTTGATGTTTGGTACAGTTATGACTCATTAGTTGGCAGTCCTCTTCCAGTTACTTGGCATTAAAAAGCATTGCATATTAACAAGAAGGGATAAGATTCATCCCTTTGAAAGATTTCTAGCACTGCTTCTTTTTCATATAATCATCATTATGTTCCAAAATGTCAACTGCTCATCAGAATTCCAGTCAGCTCACTGTGATATTGAGCCAACAAACAAACCCAACAATAATGAAGAGATAGAGCAAAAGACATTCAAAACAGTAAAGATAGTTCCTATTCCACCTACACTTTTCTAAGGCCATTATGACCATTATTACTCAAGTTTCCAAACCAATTCATTTTATAAAATCAGGATCGAACAAAGAAAAATAAGGTGTGCTTGCCAATAGCAATTCACTCCATGTTTTCTGGCAAACCAACCAACTATGACTTTTGGATTGACAACCCAAATTGTAGTGGCTTTAAATTACTAGAAGAAAGGAAGGCTTCTGAGAGGAGGGGAGACATCACATCAGGAGGGACTGACAGATGTAGACCAAATCATCCTAAAGCTGAAAGTATAAAGGGGTAAGTTATTTAACATTTCTCTGTTTGCAAATTTAGAAAGTGTGCATATATATCCAAAATGCCAATCTGTATATACTTAAACCAATGATTGTTTTATACATCATAATATATACCTATATATAATGTCTACCTGGAGCGTGCAGTCATGTTGCTATTAAAAATTAAGACCAGAATAGAATTTAAAAAAAAAAAACTGGCAGTGTCTTCCAATTCACCCACCCCTGAACCCTGAGAAGTCAGTTACAACTCTCCCTTAAGACTCAAGAGCATCAACTTAATTTAAATACCACCTAACTTGCAAACCCTGTGATCACATCATCTGAATTATGAATGAACTAACAGATTTGAACTCTGAATGATCTCTCTCTGCACGGTCAGATACTTGTTGCTGATACATATAGCTACGGGTTTAAACTGTTTCAAAGGCAGGAGCAATAAATGCCTCCATTTATGATACATAGGGTGTGAAGGGAAGGGAATATACTTTATTCAATAGAACACCATTTTATTCACCAATCTTTTGCAGCACAGGATATTAATACTTGCTCATGCTCACTAGTACAATGGATTCTTAATAAATGCAGCAGACATGGCACGCTACGTTTAGTTCCCAGCATCTTTTTCTGTGAGCAACATCCAGGGTTACTACTTTATGGGGCAAATCATCTTCCATCTCCAACTGCCCAAGGATGAGGATTAAAGACAGTATAGCATAGGTCACCTCTATTCTGCAGCAGCACAGATATACCTAAAGTGCATATCAAATTGAACGAGTGAAATACACTGACTGGCCACGATTTGGTCATACAGTATGAATCCAGGATGTCTTAGAGGACATTGAACTGTACACACACAAATAAATGCATGCAGGTATGTACAGGCATTATACTTGACCAAAGTGCTCTGCTTTATATACCGCCCCATACCGCTTCAAGTAGTCTCTGGGCAGTTTACAATTTAATTATGCAGGCTACACATTCCTCCCGCCCCCCACCCCCGCAAGCTGGGTACTCATTTTACCGATCTCGGAAGGATGAAAGGCTGAGTCAACCATGAGCCTGCTACCTGGGATTGAACATGAGCACAGTTTTACCTGCAGTACAGGGATTTAACCACTGCGCCATGAGACCCGTGTGATACATGTATCAATAGGAGGTCAAAGAACAAGTACAGATGGATGGACAGCTTTCAAAACAATGACTGACAATTAATAACTATACAATTGTAATTTTCATCTTCCAACTTCTATGCCATTAACACTTTCAATAAATTATAACAGAATACCAGTAAACACACCAATAGTCTTTTATGGGAGATGGGTAACTGGGCTTTTCTTTTCTATCCCAACAGGATCCTGATTCCTTCACAGAGTGACTTAGGGACTACTAAGGCACAAAATGCCAACAGGGACTATACTAAAAGAATTTATTTATTTATTTACAGGACTTTTTAGCCATCCCATTACCAAGCAGTCTCTGAGCAGCACACAACAATATATTAAAACAATGAAACAACATGTTAAAACCATCAAAATAAAAACAGTTAAAAAAAATCAATATACAAATAATACAATTCTGCTACTCATGTGCCCAGCTAAAAGAACATTAGTTAATTAAAATGCTGCCTAACCAGGAAGGTCTTTGCCTGGCGCCGAAAAGCCAAAAGCGTCGGCGCCAGGAGGATCCCTGTTGGGAGGGCATTCCAAAGTTGGGGGACAATGGCCGAGAAGGCCCTTTTTCGACATGCCACCCCCCTCACCTCTTTAAGGGATAGCAAATTCAGCAGGGCCTCCTGGCCTGATCTTAGCGTATGGACAGGCTCATATGGAAGAAGGTGATCCTTTAGATAACCAGGTGCTAAGCCGTATAGAGCTTAATATGTAAGCATAAGCATTTTGAATTGTGCCTGGGGCAGCAACTGGAAGCGTAAATTTTTCAGAACTAGCGTAATATGAGTCCTTGCGGTGGCATCACTCACCAGCCGTGTGACCCAGTTTTGTACCAGTTGCAATTGTCAGACCGTCTTCAAAGGCAGCCCCACGTAAAGTGTATTACAACAGTCCAATCTGGTTGTTACCACAGTCCAATCCGATTGTTACCAGTTAACATGTGTGACTGTTGCCAGGCTCCACTCATCCAGGTAAGGGTGAAGGGCACCACCTTCTGGACCTGGTCAGCCAGGTAGGAGCAAAACCACAGTAGATCAGTGCCTCCCACTCGTATCCCAGCCAATCTGTCCAGAAAAACACCATGGCCGATGGTGCTGGAAGCCGCTGAGAGGTCCAGGAGAATCAACACAACACATTCCCCATCATTCCCATGACAAAGGTAATCAATCACACAGGGCAGCCAAGGCAATATCTGTTCCCCAAATAAACTGTGTGCTTAATTTTCCTAGTTACTTCATTTTTGGAAGGAAGAATGAGCAAACAAATTAGTGCAACCTGCTTTCTTTCCAAGGATTTAATATTAATTATATTCTGTTCATTCTAGCTGTTTCCTCTTAACAGTGATGGCTCATGCCCATTAGAACAGTAGGACTACGATGGGCATTACAATGGGCGACAGTATGCTATTTCAGACATACACATGATCAAATCCACAAGTTAAGATACCACAAGTTAGATATTAAGCCCCCTGTCTCTCTTGTTTGCATACACATAGAGCTAAAAGGATTTTGAGACTCTGGCTGAAATCCTATTGTTTAGCATCCATCGCAGGTCACAATCAGAGTAGATCCACTGAATCAGTAGAATTTACAAAGAAGCTGCATCACCAAATCCACTGATTCAATGGCCCGTCTCTAGTCTCAATCACAACTTGACAGTTTCCACTACAGTCGTACCTCGTATAACTGAGGGTTTGTATAACGGAAAATCCGTACAACGAAAAAAAATATCCAGAGGTAGGGAATTAGCGCCACCTCCATTCACCAGATGGAGCTGAGGGTGCACCTGAGTGAGAGAGGTGTGTGTGTGTGTGTGTGTGTGTGTGTGTGTAAGTGGTTGCGAAGGCAGCGGCAGCAGGGCGAGGAGCCCAATGGCCAGGGTGGCGGCGGGGTGGGGTGGGGTGGGGGCGGGTAGTCCATGGTGGCCCATCGTGGCGGCGGAGGTCATGGGGGGGTAGGGGTGTGAGGGGGGGGGGCTTTCTTATCAGGGCCGTCTTGGTGGCCATGCTGGTGTTCTCCACTGTGCTGCTGCTGCTGCTGCCTCAAGTCAAGCTGTCCAGGAGCCCAGGAAAGCGACCCGCCCGCAAGCTCAGCCCCCAGGGGTGGGGTGGGTTGGGGAGGGGTGGGGTGCCGATGCTGCTGCCAACGCCACCGGAGCCGCCCTGGATGGCCACTGGCTCAGACCGCCGCGGTGACAGGCGAGAGCATGCGGCGATCGGGGTTGGGCTGGGCGGGCGCTGGGCTTGGGATCCTCCTTGTATGGACGGATGGACAGACGGGCGCACGCACACACACACACTTCCGCGGACGCCCCCACCCCCTGCACTGCCCCCTCCCCGAACAGGCATGTGCCAGGTTGGCTCCGGACCTTCCCAGGTCTTTCATTCTCCGGCAGGTGGGCTGGGGGGCGGGGATCAGAGGACGGGGAGAGGACAGATGGATGGAGGTGCGCGTGACTCCACGGCGGGACTGAAGGAGAGCAAAGGATTATAGCGATGGTGATAGCCGCCGGGATCGGGCGCTTCCCTTTCTCTCTCCATCAGAGGGGTGGAAAGCCCTCCTGGCCAGCCCCCCCTGGCCAGCCCCGTTCCCTTCTCCCCGCACAGTTGGAAGGCATTTCCCTTACACACACACACACACACACACACACACACTCTTCCGCGGCCGCCCCCACCCCCTGCACTGCCGTCTCTGCTGCTGCTGCTGCGTCTTTGCGCGGCAGGATCCGCAGCCTCTGGCTCTGAGATGGAGGAGAGGGAGGCGGCGGAAGAGAGCGAGAGCGAGAGCGCCTGAGCGAGCGAGGGAAGGGGAGCGGCCGCCGGGATCGGGCGCTTCCCTTTCTCTCTCCATCATGGCTGAGCCGCAGGGTGGTAATGGTGCCGTCTTTCCTCCGGCTGGGTTGCCCCGGGAGGTCCGCGAGCAGCTGGCCGAGTTGCAGCTGGAGCTCTCCGAAGGTGCGCGGCACTGGGCCGGAAAGCCCCCGCCCCGGAGAGGTCTCCTTCCCAAGCCCCGCCACCCACCCCACCACTTCTGCAGGGGGGTGGAAAGCCCTCCTGGCCAGCCCCCCTGGCCAGCCCCGTTCCCTTCTCCCCGCACAGTTGGAAGGCATTTGCCTCACACACACACACACACACACACACACACACACACACACTTTCGTGGCCGCGGGGGGCGGGGATCAGAGGCCGGGGAGAGGGACGGTGCGGGGGTCCCCTCTCTGCCTCTCCCCTCCCCCCACTGATGTTGTTGTCGGAGGAGGAGGAACAGCCACTCACCCCCCCAAGCCTGGCGGCGGCAGCGCACCCACTCATTCCCCACCCAGCCTGGCAGTGGCGGCGCGCCCATTCACTCCCCACCCGCCAAGCTCCCCAGCACTAATGTTGTTGGTGGCGGAGGAGGAACGCCCACTCGCCTCCCCAAACTCTGTGGCCACTCGCCTCCCCCCACCCTCCAAGCTCCCAGCAGTAGCATTGCAGGAACTCCCGCTCCCCCCCCCCCACAAGCTCCATGGCAGCGGCACATTGGACAGCCCTGGTCTTGGGTATGCATTGGAACAGATTAAATCTGTTTTCAATGCATTCCTATGGGAAATTTCAATTTGTACAATGGAAATTTTGCATAACGTAATTTAATTTGGAACGAATTAATTACATTATACAAGGTACTACTGTATGTTGAAAAAGAAAATCAACTGCCTCCTTCAAATATGAACCACATTTCTGTTGTTATACACTGTCATTCTCTCCTGACTTATGGCAGCGAGGTTCCGTGGTTGAGCAGGTCTTTTAATCCAAGCTAGTGTGGCAAGCAGAGTGTTGGACCGGATGACTCTGTGAGTGGCTGAAAATGTTCTGTTTGCTGCCCTCACCACCAGAGTGATTCACTATCACCAGCTCCTTAAAGAACCATGAAACTAATCTGGCTTCACTCCATAGGGGAAGGTATTCAGCCACAATTTATGTACACCACCCCCTCAAAAGGTCCAACAGGGGCTTCAAGAGGATCTGTTGAACCTCATTCCTGAAGAGGTGAGTGGAAAATCCCCATGAGGCATTGGGAATTAGATTTAAAAAAAAAAAGCTTATTTACACTGAGTTTACTGGAGCTTGCTCCAAAATAGATGAAATGCCTAGAATTACAGCATTGGTTTTCTTTATAGGACTGCAGCAGCAATATCCAGCTGCTTTATGTTCTCGCTAGTTGTAAATCTTCCCCCACCCCACCCCCGTAACTGTGTGCTTATTTTTTCCAACTACTTCATTTTTGGAAGGGAGAATGAGCAAACAAAATCTGAAGTAAAACCGTGGCTTGGATCAGACCTTCTGCAACTGGTTAAACTGTACAGTAAAACACAGGGAGGCAACCTGGGCAGGTAATATTTGCTTGCTTGTTTGTTCATTTATTTAAGCATCCACATATTATTAGCCAATACATCCATTTGTGTGTGTTTTTCCCTCTCAGCCATCCTAGAGACAATTCAGGGTGAAGCCCGTTATATATCAAACCCCACCAGAGAGCCTGAAAACCTCTTCTCCATTACATCTGGGAATTCCATGCGGATGGACATGGCTTACCACACAGACACACATTTTCTTCTCTGTCTCTATTGGAGTGTGTGTGTTGTTTTTGTTTTATGTACCATCTTGCCTGATGAAGAGATCTGAGCCTCTCTAAATGTTGTATGCATTGTATGTCTTTTATTTTTAGTTGTCCTAGTGCTACGGATTAAACCCCTGAGCTGCTTGGATTGTCGAGTGAAGAGTCAGCAGTTCGAATCTGTGTAACGGGAGTGAACTCCTGTTGCTTGTTGCAGCTCCTGCCAACCTACTAGATTGAAAGCACATAGAAACATGAGTAGATAAATAGGTTCCACTTCGATGGGAAGGTACCTGTGTTCTGTGCACAGGTACATTCAGTAATGCTGGCCTCAGGACCACAGAACTACAGCTACAGAGAATGCTGACTCTTCAGTTTACAAACAAAGATGAGCACTGGCCCCTTAAGTCATGGGGAACCTTTCCCTGGTGAAAGTATTGCTGTATTGTGGGCCTGAGAATTTGCATTGAGACTTTTTAGAACTATTGTACATTTGTCATTTCCAGGTTCAGATGCCAAAATCAACAGCATCCCATGGCACAGTGCATAAATTGTAGTACTGCAGTCAAGCTGCTCCACTCACAACCAAAGGTCAATCCTGATGGGTTCGGGTATCCAGCTCAACACTGATTCACCCTTCCATCCTTTAGAGCAGTGGTTCTCAACCTGTGGGTCTCCAGATGTTCCTGAACTTCAACTCCCAGAAATCCCTTTCAGCACAGCAAGTGGTGGAGGCTTCTGGAAGTTACAGTCCAGGAACATCTGGGGACCCACAGATTGAGAACCACTGCTTTAGAGGTTGATAAAGCACGTGGGTAAGGTCAAGTGGGGAGGTCAAGTGTTGTTTGCATAATTACAACATTACAAACTGTCCAGCATGTGCTCTAGTACTATAGGACAGTGTTGGTGAATCTATGGCACAGGTGCCAAAGGCAGCACGCGGAGCCCTTTCTGTGGGTACCTGACATCACCCCCTCACAGCCATGGCACTTCCCCCTCTGCTCAGAACAGAGAGTCGGGTGAATGGGGAGGCAACGGCTTGTGGGCTTGTTCATAGCCCCCGTTTACTCTCCAGCCATGCTGCTCTGGGCATCCCAAAAGCCACTGCCCCCTCTTCAACTGGATCTCTGCACAGAGCCGTTTCAAGACCACCAAAATGACTCAGTGCAGAGAGCCAGTTGAAGGAGAAGCAGTTTTTTGCGGGTTCGTACATGGCCCCCGTTTACTCTCCAGCCACGCCACTTTTGGGATGCCCAGAGCAGCGTGGTTGGAGAGTAAACTGGGGCTATGAATGAGCCCACAAGCCACTGCCACTCTCCCCTGGCATTCCCGATGGTGTAGCACCTCATCCGTCTCTCTCTGCCCAGGGAAGAGGTAAATGGAATGATACTCCTTGGAAAAGCAAGGATCAAATAGCAGTTTTTTCAATTTCCCTCGGCCACAGCAAGGGTAGCCCCCAAAGCATTTGTAACCTGGAGTACCACTGTATTCAGGTTAAATTGCTTTGTTGGCACTTTGCCAAAAATAAGTGGGTTTTGAATCATAGTTTGGGCATTCGGTAGTCAAAACACGTTATAAGAGCAAAAACAACCAGATTGCCTTGAGTACAAAGCCACTTTTATTAAAGGGCTAAGGGGTATTTGCTCCCTAACGTCAGACAGTGATTTCCTTTGAGATGGCCTCATGATAAGTGGACATGCATTAAATACAGCTCGTGGTTTAAGCACAAGACCTACTGAACTGCTTTCTTAATTCTGGGGCAGAATTCTACAACATACTGGAACTCTACAAAAGAATAAAGCACACTTAACAGACTTCAGGATGCAGATTTGTGAGTGACACCTTATAATATACAGGACTTCTCTCTGAGACAGGCTTAAATAGCAAACCCTTCTCCTTTGAATGTGGTCTTCCTCAAAACACTCAAATCAAGATGGTGCGGAAATGGTCTGCTGTGTGCCATATAAAAGACAGTACATTACAGTAATACTTTGGTTTGCGAGCATAATCTGCTCTTGAAACATGCTTGTAAAACAAAGCACTTCTTTATCAAAGCAAATTTCCCCATAAGAAATAATGGAAACTCAGATGGTTCATTCTGGGGGCCCATAGACCACATAATGTGCACACAAAATGCCAAAACTCAAAAAAGAAGATGGCTAGAAGTCTACATCCAAACCAGGGTTTAGGTACCTGTCTGCAGAATCTGCTCTGCTTGAGATTTGTAGCCCTATACACACTTTACTAGCTGCCCCATGACTACAAATGGTTTAAAAAATAAGAAAGGATGTTGAAACAAATTAAATAAAAATATAAATATAAGGAAAAATAAAACCCTAACCTGAACTCTCTTTTGAAAACATTTGTGGATAGTGCAAGGGAGACCTCTGTTGTTCTCTTCTCCCCCTAGCTTTTGAGACGGAACATTCTAGACAATCCATCACAATCCAGCGGGGGGGGGGTGAGAGACCATTGGCTCACTTGAGATCACGTGACCTGCTCCAGTGCTCATATTGCACAACATTGCTAGTTGATCAAGGCAAAATTGATAAAAAATGTTTGCTCATCTTGCAAAGCACTTGTAGACCAAGACACTCGTAAACCAAGGTATTACTGTATACTGCTCTTGATTCTTTTATTTATATGCAGTTTTTATCCATTTATTTATCACTTGATACAATTACATTTCTCTTCTATCATTCAGTACATAGAGACTTTCTTTTTCCCAACACCAATATTTTGATCTGTATTTGAGGAAGGAAGTCTCGTATTTATAGGGTGAGGTGCTAATGAAACTGAAGCATATTTTGCCCTTTTCTCAAACCAAAGTGTGCAGCTGACCTCTCTAATGTTTACTTGGGTTATTCATTAAGGCACAAATAGGCTGGCTCAGTGTCCCCATATGCTGAATTTGGGAAAGTGATTCTACTGCAAGCAAGAGTTGAGTCAGCTGCATTAATTATTATGCTTGGTGTGGGGTGGGGTTAATCTACTAATGCAAAATATACATCAAAAACATGCTATTTTCTAAATAAATACTTCTTCTCTACTGAAGAATGCTGGCAAAATACTGTCAGTGCAACAGCTCTTATTACTTGGTCATGCTACTGTTATAAACATGCCATATAATGGAGCAAGAAAGTAAGGATTAAGCATCTAAGCCACTCAGTAATACAACAACTGCTTTCTAGGCCTTACATTCACTTGTCTCCTAGTTTGTCACTTACATCAAAGGCCCCTTTAAAATAAAGGAACCTTGACTATTTTCTTCTAAAACAGCATCCCACTGGGGAATGCAAAAGGGAAATATTACTTGGGCATGAAAAGAGAGCAGGGAAAACTTCTCTCCTTTTTTGGATTCTAGCTTCCAGAATTGCCATCCACCACAGCCACTAATCATGTCAGCTGAGAGATTCTGTGAGTCGGCGTCCACCACAGAAATTTGGTGGCCACTGATCATGTCAGAAAGCTTTTGACTAAAGAATAACCTCCCCCCCCCCAAAAAAAAAGGATTCTGAAGAAAAATAGTATACATTTTTGGAGGATGAAGGGAATACAAGTAAGTAAAAAGAGCTTGAATTATCCGTATTGCCACTGCTGGTTGTAGATAATAAGAAAATAAATCACATGCAAAATAAATGTGTAATGTATGGTTATATAAGCCATGTTCTTGGTAAACAACAGAGATGGGCACAAACCTTGGTTCAGAGGTTCATGTTGGTTCATATGAACATTAATAATTTCTGTTAATAATAAGAAATTGTTAACTTTTTTAAAAAAAAATCTACAGCTATAGAGATAATGCCTTGGCATCCAAAATTATTTTTCTTAAAAAATAAAATAAAAAACAAATTTAATTTAAATCAGATTTTTTATTTAAATTAGTTATTCATCACACAAATCACAAAAACCTTTATTGGCATGAAATATAAGAACAGATGCAGCAAAACATAGAATAAAAAGGTAGGAAGTAAATAAATAGATAGATAAAAGATGGTTAAAAGGTTGAGTTAGAAGTCGGCCTTGGACCCAAACTAATTATTAATATATAAAATGGTGGCCAAATATTCTGCCACTGAGACTGTCAATTCAGGAAATTTGTCCTCGAGAAGACGCTTTGTTATACTCTCTGGGGATCCAGAGAAATTGGAAATATAAGGGGTCAGAAACTGAAGGCAGGGCTTGTGGTGGGTGGGACAGGAAAGGAGGATATGAGAGGTTGAGTCAGGTTCCAGTAAGCATAGTTTACAACAGGGGTGCCCAAACTTTTTGTAAGGAGGGCCAGATTTGGTGGCTGAGAATGTGTTAGGGGCCGGTTGCTCCCTGACCCTGGCACCCCACTGCAAGCCCCACCCACTGACCCCTTGCAACCCCACCCGGAGGAAGGAAAGTGGGGACCAAGGGAGGGGGGCAGGAAGGGGGGAACAAGGAAGGGAGGGAGGGTACACATACGCCTAGCTTCACAAGGTTCCCGGTGATGCCGGTGGCGGCGGCCCACCTGCACGCCACCCCCCCAAGCGCGCCCAGCCCCATAAGCTTCCCGGCGGTGCTGCTGGTGGTGGCCCACCCCCTTGCCCGCCCACCCAGCCCCACAAGCTTCTGTTCACACCGGCCCGCCCAGCGCCTCAAGCTTCCCGGCGGTGTCAGTGTTGTCGGAAGATTTTTTTAAAAATGGGGTGAAGAAGAGGGAAGGAGGGGCAGGCCAGCCAGCCATGGGCCACTCAGAATGGCCTGATGGGCCGGATTTGCCCCCCCCCCCCCCGGGCCGGACTTTGAGCAGGCCTGGTTTACAAAGTCTATTCTCAAATGGGGCGTTGTGATATCTTCCTGAGATAACTGCCGAGGGAAGGATGTTGCATCTAGCAAGCATGGAAGCACGGCGCAGACATGGATTAATAAGATGTTTCATATAATTTGCTCCTACTCCTGGAATTGGCATCAAACCATAAAAGTGAGGAGAACGCATTGGATTAAGCTCTGATGAAATGGTTTGGCACTCTTTGGCGCACAATTTTAAAGATTTGGGATTCTTCACAGTTGGTTAAAGAGTCTAAATTGATTCCAATATGATGAATTTTGGACTGGATGAATTGATACCATTTTGAAACATAAGAATCCCTTAGTAGATCGTATAAAAGGCAGTTGGAGTCAGGGCAAAAATGAATATGTAGGCAAAACTTGATAGTGGCTGTCCAAGCAGAGGTTGATGGCAAATGGAGTCCCACTTCGTTAGCAATAGTATAAAGGCTGATCATATTGGGAACACCTAAGATGCGACAGAGGAAAGTGGCAGCAGTCCGGTCGATTTCAGAGTCAGCAGCTGTAATCCAAATCGGGATCCCAAATAGGAGCTGCTTTAAAATTTTCGCCTGAAATATCTGGAGGGCAGCAGGTACATATTGGTTCCCGGTGTGG
>JAHTLZ010000074.1:11150202-11179860 GCA_023846285.1 Phrynocephalus versicolor | reverse complement strand
CAGAGTAAGTAGGGGGAGGAGCTTTATCTTTAAATACTTGCTCCCAGCAATCTCCCAGTCCCTTTTCTTGCAGACAAAGCAGAGAGGAAGCACACGGCCTGAGAGCACAGAGTAAGTAGGGGGAGGAGCTTTATCTTTAAATACTTGCTCCCAGCAGCACGCGCCTGACAGCGCGTGCAAACTAAAAAAAAAAAAAAAAAAGAAAAAAGAAAAAGAAAAATAATTACAAAAAGGATATTTGAGTCCCCAAGCCAAGCTACTCCTAAGGAGTTCCTACACACATTAGTCTTATTAGATTTAAAAAAAAATAGTGTAAGTTTACATTTTTGAGACCTTCAATACATTTTATTGCACTCGTTAAAATGGAGTTGGAGGGAGCAGCTGTAGTTTCCTGTAGTACTTGTGCCATGTTTGTCATTTTGACAGAGCGTGTACAGAACTACATTTGCTGCAAGTGCAAACTGGTTGCGCTTTTGGAAGAGAAGGTCCAGCAGCTAGAAGCTCGCATATCGGACCAGCAACACATTGAGGAGCTTGAGAGGTTCCTGGACAGAGCTGAACAGACTATCCAGGTCAAAGAAGAGACAGGGCACACTTCTGAGGAGGAAGTCACTGCCCCAACTCAGGAGGTAGATGGGTGGAGGAATGTGACTCAAAGGAGTAGAAGGCCAAGGGATCGCTCAGAGAGTCTCATATTGCACAATCAATTTGAGGCTCTTTCCCTCAGCACACCTCATGAGGCACACATAGAGGAAGAATTGGTTCCACCGGAGGATCTCTCCCTCATCACTATTGATGAGACACAAGATCAGGTACATGTAGATGAACAGGCTGCAGGAGAGAAGCTTCTTGTACTAGGGGATTCTATAATTAGAAATACAGAGGGATGGATTTGTGACGAGCATGATAACCGGATGGTCACTTGCCTGCCAGGTGCAAAGGTTGCAGACATCACGAGAAATATAGATAGCTTGTTAGAGAGAACTGGGAAGGAGCCAGTGGTCATGGTACATGTTGGTACCAATGACGTTGGGAAGGCAAAGTGGTCAGTCTTGGAAGCCAAATTCAGGTTGTTAGGTAGAAGATTGAAGTCCCGGGCTTCCAAGGTAGCATTTTCAGAGGTGCTACCTGTTCCTCGTGCAGGACCCGCCAGGCAGGCAGAACTCAGAAGCCTCAATGCGTGGATGAGGCGATGGTGTCGAGAGGAGGGCTTTAGATTTGTCAGGAACTGGAGAACATTTTGGGACAAGCCAAACCTGTTCAGGAGGGATGGGTTGCACTTGAATCAGGATGGGACCAGATTGCTGGCACTCAACCTCAAAAGGGCAGCAGAGCAGCTTTTAAACTAATAACTGGGGGAAAGCCGACAGGAGCTGAGTGGCATCCGGTTCGGAACACATCATCCTCGGGGAATGAGGTTGAAGAAGGTAGAGAATCACATAGAGATGGCGTAGCAGGTATTAGCACTGGGAGAATAACGGAATATGACAGTTTGTCTACTGATAATAAAAGCTGTGCGGGAGAAAGAACAAGGCAGCAGCTGTTGTTGCGGGACCCACTGTACAGGTGCTTCTATGCCAATGCTCGAAGCCTCCGAGCAAAGATGGGAGAACTTGAACATTTAGCAGCTAGGGATAACATAGATATAATAGCAATAACAGAAACCTGGTGGAATGTGGAGAACCAGTGGGATACAGCAATCCCAGGCTATAAACTCTATAGAAGGGATAGAGAGGGGCGGGTTGGAGGAGGAGTGGCCATCTATGTCAAAGAAGGGGTAAAATCCAGCAGAATGGAGATGGACAGAGGGTCTGACTCCACCATAGAATCACTGTGGGTTAAACTACCAGGTCCAAGGAGTGATGTGATCGTTGGAGTATTCTATCGTCCACCAGATCAAAACCTTGAGGGGGACCTTGAAATGAGGAGAGAAATCATGGAGGTGGCTAAGAGGGATAGGATAGTAATCATGGGGGACTTCAATTATCCCCACATTGACTGGGCCAATGCGAGCTCCGGGCAAGAAAGAGAAATTGGGTTTCTTGACTTGCTGAATGACTGTGCCTTAGAGCAACTTGTCATGGAGCCCACCCGAGAACAGGCAACTCTGGATCTAATATTGTGTGATACTCAGGACCTGGTCAGGGGTGTGAATGTCACTGAGCCTCTGGGGAACAGTGACCATGCTGCAATTACCTTTGCCATGCATGTCGGAGGAAGAGTGTCAACCAAATCAGACATAAAAACCCTTGATTTTCGAAGGGCAAACTTCCCTCAGATGAGGAAAATAGTTAGAGAGAAACTGAAGGGGAAGGTTAAAAGAATCCAATCTCTTCAGAGTGCATGGAGCCTGTTTAAAACAACAATAATAGAGGCCCAGCACAAGTGCATACCACAAAGAAAGAAGAGCTCATTTAAGTCCAAGAGGGCACCGGCATGGTTAACGAGTGGAGTTAGAGAGGCTCTAAAGCACAAGGAGAGGTCCTTCTGTAAATGGAAATCCTCCCCAAATGAGGATAATAAAAAGGAACACAAACTCTGGCAAAAGAAATGTAAGAAGATGATAAGGGAGGCAAAGAAAGACTTTGAGGAACGAATGGCTAGCAATATAAAGGGTAATAATAAAAGCTTCTTTAAATATGTTAGAAGTAGAAAACCTGCCAGAGAACCAGTTGGCCCTCTGGATGGTGAGGGAGGAAAAGGGGAGGTTAAGGAAGACTTGGACATTGCAGAGAAATTGAATGAGTTCTTTGCGTCTGTCTTCACGACAGAGGACCTTGAGCGGATTCCGCTGCCTCAGCCGCCCCTCTTGACTAAAGAATTAAATCAAATACAGGTTAAAAGAGAGGAGGTTTTAGGACTAATTGATAAATTGAGGATTAACAAGTCACCGGGCCCAGATGGCATCCACCCAAGGGTTATTAGGGAACTGAGAAATGAAATTGCAGATCTCTTAACGGTTATATGCAACTTGTCTCTTAAAACGGCCACAGTGCCGGGGGACTGGAGGATAGCAGATGTCACACCAATTTTTAAAAAAGGAAGGAGGGGGGACCCGGGAAACTACAGGCCGGTTAGCCTTACATCTGTCCCAGGGAAGATGGTGGAAAGCCTCATCCAAGAGAAAATCTTAAAACACATAAAAGATCAAACCTTGCTGAGAGAAAATCAGCATGGCTTCTGTAAGGGTAAATCTTGTCTGACAAACCTCTTAGAATTTTTTGAAAAGGTCAACAGGCACGTGGATTTGGGTGAACCGGTTGATATAGTCTATCTGGATTTTCAAAAAGCTTTTGACACAGTCCCTCACCAAAGGCTGCTGAGAAAATTGCACAGTCAGGGGATAAGAGGGCAGGTCCTCTTATGGATTGAGAACTGGTTGAAATCCCGGAAACAAAGAGTAGGTGTCAATGGGAAATTTTCGCAATGGAGAGAAGTGAAAAGCGGTGTGCCCCAGGGCTCTGTCCTGGGACCGGTGCTTTTCAATCTGTTCATAAATGACCTGGAGACAGGGATAAACAGTGAGGTGGCCAAGTTTGCAGATGACACAAAACTTTTTCGTGTGGTAAATACCAGAGAAGATTGTGAAGAGCTCCAGAAGGATCTCTCCAAACTTGGGGAGTGGGCTGAGAAATGGCAAATGCGTTTTAATGTAACCAAATGTAAAGTAATGCATATTGGGGCAAAAAACCCAAACTTCGTTTATCAACTCATGGGCTCTGAGTTATCCGTGACGGATCAGGAAAGAGATCTTGGTGTGTTGGTGGACAGCTCCATGAAGGTGTCTCCCCAATGTGTGGCAGCCGTGAAGAAGGCCAATTCCATGCTAGGGATTATCAAAAAGGGGATTGAAAATAAAACAGCCAACATTATAATGCCATTATACAAAACAATAGTAAGGCCCCACCTGGAGTATTGTGTACAATTCTGGTCACCGCATCTCAAGAAAGACATAGTGGAACTGGAAAAGGTGCAGAAGAGAGCGACTAAAATGATTACCGGGCTGGAGCACCTCCCTTATGAAGAAAGGCTAAAACATTTGGGCCTCTTTAGTCTGGAAAAAAGGCGCTTGAGGGGGGATATGATTGAGACGTACAAAATAATGCAGGGTATGAGTAAAGTGGATAGAGGGAAGCTCTTCTCTCTCTCCCAAAATACCAGAACTAGGGGACATACACTCAAATTGAGGGCTGGGAGAGTAAGAACAGACAAAAGAAAATATTTTTTCACCCAGCGCGTTGTAAGTCTATGGAACTCCCTGCCACAGGATGTGGTGATGGCATCTGGCCTGGATGCCTTCAAAAGGGGATTGGACAGATTCCTGGAGGAAAAGTCCATCACAGGTTACAAACCATGATGGAGATGTGGAGTCTCCAGGCTTTAAACTGGGTTACTTCAAGGGCCAGATGCAGGGGAGTGTTATCAGGAGACAGATATCTAGTCTCATGCACTCCCAAACGCACCTGGTGGGGCCGCTGTGAGATACAGGAAGCTGGACTAGATGGGCCTTTGGCCTGATCCAGCATGGCTCTTCTTATGTTCTTATTTTATGCTATACAAACCGTTTGTTATACAAGGGTCAACTGTACTTATTAGGGCCATATTACTGCAATTGCAATGTGGGACTGAGGTGTTGATTCCAAACCACCTATGTAATGATGCAGATTAATTTAATGAGTAACTTGCAGAGATGTGAATAACTGATTAAGTTGATGTTTGGTACAGTTATGACTCATTAGTTGGCAGTCCTCTTCCAGTTACTTGGCATTAAAAAGCATTGCATATTAACAAGAAGGGATAAGATTCATCCCTTTGAAAGATTTCTAGCACTGCTTCCTTTTCATATAATCATCATTATGTTCCAAAATGTCAACTGCTCATCAGAATTCCAGTCAGCTCACTGTGATATTGAGCCAACAAACAAACCCAACAATAATGAAGAGATAGAGCAAAAGACATTCAAAACAGTAAAGATAGTTCCTATTCCACCTACACTTTTCTAAGGCAATTATGACCATTATTACTCAAGTTTCCAAACCAATTCATTTTATAAAATCAGGATCGAACAAAGAAAATAAGGTGTGCTTGCCAATAGCAATTCACTCCATGTTTTCTGGCAAACCCAACCAACTATGACTTTTGGATTGACAACCCAAATTGTAGTGGCTTTAAATTACTAGAAGAAAGGAAGGCTTCTGAGAGGAGGGGAGACATCACATCAGGAGGGACTGACAGATGTAGACCAAATCATCCTAAAGCTGAAAGTATAAAGGGGTAAGTTATTTAACATTTCTCTGTTTGCAGATTTAGAAAGTGTGCATATATATCCAAAATGCCAATCTGTATATACTTAAACCAGTGATTGTTTTATACATCATAATATATACCTATATATAATGTCTACCTGGAGCGTGCAGTCATGTTGCTATTAAAAATTAAGACCAGAATAGAATAAAAAAAAACAACTGGCAGTGTCTTCCAATTCACCCACCCCTGAACCCTGAGAAGTCAGTTACAACTCTCCCTTAAGACTCAAGAGCATCAACTTAATTTAAATACCACCTAACTTGCAAACCCTGTGATCACATCATCTGAATTATGAATGAACTAACAGATTTGAACTCTGAATGATCTCTCTCTGCACGGTCAGATACTTGTTGCTGATACATATAGCTACGGGTTTAAACTGTTTCAAAGGCAGGAGCAGTAAATGCCTCCATTTATGATACATAGGGTGTGAAGGGAAGGGAATATACTTTATTCAATAGAACACCATTTTATTCACCAATCTTTTGCAGCACAGGATATTAATACTTGCTCATGCTCACTAGTACAATGGATTCTTAATAAATGCAGCAGACATGGCACGCTACGTTTAGTTCCCAGCATCTTTTTCTGTGAGCAACATCCAGGGTTACTACTTTATGGGGCAAATCATCTTCCACCTCCAACTGCCCAAGGATGAGGATTAAAGACAGTATAGCATAGGTCACCTCTATTCTGCAGCAGCACAGATATACCTAAAGTGCATATCAAATTGAACGAGTGAAATACACTGACTGGCCACGATTTGGTCGTACAGTATGAATCCAGGATGTCTTAGAGGACATTGAACTGTACACACACAAATAAATGCATGCAGGTATGTACAGGCATTATACTTGACCAAAGTGTTCTGCTTTATATACCGCCCCATACCGCTTCAAGTAGTCTCTGGGCAGTTTACAATTTAATTATGCAGGCTACACATTCCTCCCGCCCCCCACCCCCGCAAGCTGGGTACTCATTTTACCGATCTCGGAAGGATGAAAGGCTGAGTCAACCATGAGCCTGCTACCTGGGATTGAACATGAGCACAGTTTTACCTGCAGTACAGGGATTTAACCACTGCGCCATGAGACCCGTGTGATACATGTATCAATAGGAGGTCAAAGAACAAGTACAGATGGATGGACAGCTTTCAAAACAATGACTGACAATTAATAACTATACAATTGTAATTTTCATCTTCCAACTTCTATGCCATTAACACTTTCAATAAATTATAACAGAATACCAGTAAACACACCAATAGTCTTTTATGGGAGATGGGTAACTGGGCTTTTCTTTTCTATCCCAACAGGATCCTGATTCCTTCACAGAGTGACTGAGGGACTACTAAGACACAAAATGCCAACAGGGACTATACGAAAAGAATTTATTTATTTATTTACAGGACTTTTTAGCCGTCCCATTACCAAGCAGTCTCTGAGCAGCACACAACAATATATTAAAACAATGAAACAACATGTTAAAACCATCAAAATAAAAACAGTTAAAAACAATCAATATACAAATAATACAATTCTGCTACTCATGTGCCCAGCTAAAAGAACATTAGCTAATTAAAATGCTGCCTAACCAGGAAGGTCTTTGCCTGGCGCCGAAAAGCCAAAAGCGTCGGCGCCAGGAGGATCCCTGTTGGGAGGGCATTCCAAAGTTGGGGGACAATGGCCGAGAAGGCCCTGTTTCGACATGCCACCCCCCTCACCTCTTTAAGGAATAGCAAATTCAGCAGGGCCTCCTGGCCTGATCTTAGCGTATGGGCAGGCTCATATGGAAGAAGGTGATCCTTTAGATAACCAGGTGCTAAGCCATATAGAGCTTAATATGGAAGCATAAGCATTTTGAATTGTGCCTGGGGCAGCAACTGGAAGCCAGTGTAATTTTTCCAGAACTAGCGTAATATGAGTCCTTGCGGTGGCATCACTCACCAGCCGTGTGACCCAGTTTTGTACCAGTTGCAATTGTCAGACCGTCTTCAAAGGCAGCCCCACGTAAAGTGTATTACAACAGTCCAATCTGGTTGTTACCACACTCCAATCCGATTGTTACCAGTTAACATGTGTGACTGTTGCCAGGCTTCACTCATCCAGGTAAGGTTGAAGGGCACCACCTTCTGGACCTGGTCAGCCAGGTAGGAGCAAAACCACAGTAGAGCAGTGCCTCCCACTCGTATCCCAGCCAATCTGTCCAGAAGAACACCATGGTTGATGGTGCTGGAAGCCGCTGAGAGGTCCAGGAGAATCAACACAACACATTCCCCGTCATTCCCATGACAAAGGTAATCAATCACACAGGGCAGCCAAGGCAATATCTGTTTCCCAAATAAACTGTGTGCTTAATTTTCCTAGTTACTTCATTTTTGGAAGGAAGAATGAGCAAACAAATTAGTGCAACCTGCTTTCTTTCCAAGGGTTTAATATTAATTATATTCTGTTCATTCTAGCTGTTTCCTCTTAACAGTGATGGCTCATGCCCATTAGAACAGTAGGACTACGATGGGCATTACAATGGGCGACAGTAGGCTATTTCAGACAAGCAATCATACACATGATCAAGACCACAAGTTAAGATACCACAAGTTAGATATTAAGCCCCCTGTCTCTCTTGTTTGCATACACATAGAGCTAAAAGGATTTTGAGACTCTGGCTGAAATCCTATTGTTTAGCATCGCAGGTCACAATCAGAGTAGATCCATTGAATCAGTAGAATTTACAAAGAAGCTGCATCACCAAATCCACTGATTCAATGGCCCGTCTCTAGTCTCAATCACAACTTGACAGTTTCCACTACAGTCGTACCTCGTATAACTGAGGGTTTGTATAACGGAAAATCCGTACAACGAAAAAAAATATCCAGAGGTAGGGAATTAGCGCCACCTCCATTCACCAGATGGAGCTGAGGGTGCACCTGAGTGAGAGAGGTGTGTGTGTGTGTGTGTGTGTGTGTGTGTGTAAGTGGTTGCGAAGGCAGCGGCAGCAGGGCGAGGAGCCCAATGGCCAGGGTGGCGGCGGGGTGGGGTGGGGTGGGGGCGGGTAGTCCATGGTGGCCCATCGTGGCGGCGGAGGTCATGGGGGGGTAGGGGTGTGAGGGGGGGGGGCTTTCTTATCAGGGCCGTCTTGGTGGCCATGCTGGTGTTCTCCACTGTGCTGCTGCTGCTGCTGCCTCAAGTCAAGCTGTCCAGGAGCCCAGGAAAGCGACCCGCCCGCAAGCTCAGCCCCCAGGGGTGGGGTGGGTTGGGGAGGGGTGGGGTGCCGATGCTGCTGCCAACGCCACCGGAGCCGCCCTGGATGGCCACTGGCTCAGACCGCCGCGGTGACAGGCGAGAGCATGCGGCGATCGGGGTTGGGCTGGGCGGGCGCTGGGCTTGGGATCCTCCTTGTATGGACGGATGGACAGACGGGCGCACGCACACACACACACTTCCGCGGACGCCCCCACCCCCTGCACTGCCCCCTCCCCGAACAGGCATGTGCCAGGTTGGCTCCGGACCTTCCCAGGTCTTTCATTCTCCGGCAGGTGGGCTGGGGGGCGGGGATCAGAGGACGGGGAGAGGACAGATGGATGGAGGTGCGCGTGACTCCACGGCGGGACTGAAGGAGAGCAAAGGATTATAGCGATGGTGATAGCCGCCGGGATCGGGCGCTTCCCTTTCTCTCTCCATCAGAGGGGTGGAAAGCCCTCCTGGCCAGCCCCCCTGGCCAGCCCCGTTCCCTTCTCCCCGCACAGTTGGAAGGCATTTCCCTTACACACACACACACACACACACACACACACTCTTCCGCGGCCGCCCCCACCCCCTGCACTGCCGTCTCTGCTGCTGCTGCTGCGTCTTTGCGCGGCAGGATCCGCAGCCTCTGGCTCTGAGATGGAGGAGAGGGAGGCGGCGGAAGAGAGCGAGAGCGAGAGCGCCTGAGCGAGCGAGGGAAGGGGAGCGGCCGCCGGGATCGGGCGCTTCCCTTTCTCTCTCCATCATGGCTGAGCCGCAGGGTGGTAATGGTGCCGTCTTTCCTCCGGCTGGGTTGCCCCGGGAGGTCCGCGAGCAGCTGGCCGAGTTGCAGCTGGAGCTCTCCGAAGGTGCGCGGCACTGGGCCGGAAAGCCCCCGCCCCGGAGAGGTCTCCTTCCCAAGCCCCGCCACCCACCCCACCACTTCTGCAGGGGGGTGGAAAGCCCTCCTGGCCAGCCCCCCTGGCCAGCCCCGTTCCCTTCTCCCCGCACAGTTGGAAGGCATTTGCCTCACACACACACACACACACACACACACACACACACACACTTTCGTGGCCGCGGGGGGCGGGGATCAGAGGCCGGGGAGAGGGACGGTGCGGGGGTCCCCTCTCTGCCTCTCCCCTCCCCCCACTGATGTTGTTGTCGGAGGAGGAGGAACAGCCACTCACCCCCCCAAGCCTGGCGGCGGCAGCGCACCCACTCATTCCCCACCCAGCCTGGCAGTGGCGGCGCGCCCATTCACTCCCCACCCGCCAAGCTCCCCAGCACTAATGTTGTTGGTGGCGGAGGAGGAACGCCCACTCGCCTCCCCAAACTCTGTGGCCACTCGCCTCCCCCCACCCTCCAAGCTCCCAGCAGTAGCATTGCAGGAACTCCCGCTCCCCCCCCCCCACAAGCTCCATGGCAGCGGCACATTGGACAGCCCTGGTCTTGGGTATGCATTGGAACAGATTAAATCTGTTTTCAATGCATTCCTATGGGAAATTTCAATTTGTACAATGGAAATTTTGCATAACGTAATTTAATTTGGAACGAATTAATTACATTATACAAGGTACTACTGTATGTTGAAAAAGAAAATCAACTGCCTCCTTCAAATATGAACCACATTTCTGTTGTTATACACTGTCATTCTCTCCTGACTTATGGCAGCGAGGTTCCGTGGTTGAGCAGGTCTTTTAATCCAAGCTAGTGTGGCAAGCAGAGTGTTGGACCGGATGACTCTGTGAGTGGCTGAAAATGTTCTGTTTGCTGCCCTCACCACCAGAGTGATTCACTATCACCAGCTCCTTAAAGAACCATGAAACTAATCTGGCTTCACTCCATAGGGGAAGGTATTCAGCCACAATTTATGTACACCACCCCCTCAAAAGGTCCAACAGGGGCTTCAAGAGGATCTGTTGAACCTCATTCCTGAAGAGGTGAGTGGAAAATCCCCATGAGGCATTGGGAATTAGATTTTTTTTTAAAAAAAAAGCTTATTTACACTGAGTTTACTGGAGCTTGCTCCAAAATAGATGAAATGCCTAGAATTACAGCATTGGTTTTCTTTATAGGACTGCAGCAGCAATATCCAGCTGCTTTATGTTCTCGCTAGTTGTAAATCTTCCCCCACCCCACCCCCGTAACTGTGTGCTTATTTTTTCCAACTACTTCATTTTTGGAAGGGAGAATGAGCAAACAAAATCTGAAGTAAAACCGTGGCTTGGATCAGACCTTCTGCAACTGGTTAAACTGTACAGTAAAACACAGGGAGGCAACCTGGGCAGGTAATATTTGCTTGCTTGTTTGTTCATTTATTTAAGCATCCACATATTATTAGCCAATACATCCATTTGTGTGTGTTTTTCCCTCTCAGCCATCCTAGAGACAATTCAGGGTGAAGCCCGTTATATATCAAACCCCACCAGAGAGCCTGAAAACCTCTTCTCCATTACATCTGGGAATTCCATGCGGATGGACATGGCTTACCACACAGACACACATTTTCTTCTCTGTCTCTATTGGAGTGTGTGTGTTGTTTTTGTTTTATGTACCATCTTGCCTGATGAAGAGATCTGAGCCTCTCTAAATGTTGTATGCATTGTATGTCTTTTATTTTTAGTTGTCCTAGTGCTACGGATTAAACCCCTGAGCTGCTTGGATTGTCGAGTGAAGAGTCAGCAGTTCGAATCTGTGTAACGGGAGTGAACTCCTGTTGCTTGTTGCAGCTCCTGCCAACCTACTAGATTGAAAGCACATAGAAACATGAGTAGATAAATAGGTTCCACTTCGATGGGAAGGTACCTGTGTTCTGTGCACAGGTACATTCAGTAATGCTGGCCTCAGGACCACAGAACTACAGCTACAGAGAATGCTGACTCTTCAGTTTACAAACAAAGATGAGCACTGGCCCCTTAAGTCATGGGGAACCTTTCCCTGGTGAAAGTATTGCTGTATTGTGGGCCTGAGAATTTGCATTGAGACTTTTTAGAACTATTGTACATTTGTCATTTCCAGGTTCAGATGCCAAAATCAACAGCATCCCATGGCACAGTGCATAAATTGTAGTACTGCAGTCAAGCTGCTCCACTCACAACCAAAGGTCAATCCTGATGGGTTCGGGTATCCAGCTCAACACTGATTCACCCTTCCATCCTTTAGAGCAGTGGTTCTCAACCTGTGGGTCTCCAGATGTTCCTGAACTTCAACTCCCAGAAATCCCTTTCAGCACAGCAAGTGGTGGAGGCTTCTGGAAGTTACAGTCCAGGAACATCTGGGGACCCACAGATTGAGAACCACTGCTTTAGAGGTTGATAAAGCACGTGGGTAAGGTCAAGTGGGGAGGTCAAGTGTTGTTTGCATAATTACAACATTACAAACTGTCCAGCATGTGCTCTAGTACTATAGGACAGTGTTGGTGAATCTATGGCACAGGTGCCAAAGGCAGCACGCAGAGCCCTTTCTGTGGGCACCTGAGATCACCCCCTCACAGCCATGGCACTTCCCCCTCTGCTCAGAACAGAGAGTCGGGTGAATGGGGAGGCAGTGGCTTGTGGGCTTGTTCATAGCCCCCGTTTACTCTCCAGCCATGCTGCTCTGGGCATCCCAAAAGCCACTGCCCCCTCTTCAACTGGATCTCTGCACAGAGCCGTTTCAAGACCACCAAAATGACTCAGTGCAGAGAGCCAGTTGAAGGAGAAGCAGTTTTTTGTGGGTTCGTACATGGCCCCCGTTTACTCTCCAGCCACGCCACTTTTGGGATGCCCAGAGCAGCGTGGTTGGAGAGTAAACTGGGGCTATGAATGAGCCCACAAGCCACTGCCACTCTCCCCTGGCATTCCCGATGGTGTAGCACCTCATCCATCTCTCTCTGCCCAGGGAAGAGACAAATGGAATGATACTCCTTGGAAAAGCAAGGATCAAATAGCAGTTTTTTCAATTTCCCTCGGCCACAGCAAGGGTAGCCCCCAAAGCATTTGTAACCTGGAGTACCACTGTATTCAGGTTAAATTGCTGTGTTGGCACTTTGCCAAAAATAAGTGGGTTTTGAATCATAGTTTGGGCATTCGGTAGTCAAAACAAGTTATAAGAGCAAAAACAACCAGATTGCCTTGAGTACAAAGCCACTTTTATTAAAGGGCTAAGGGGTATTTGCTCCCTAACGTCAGACAGTGATTTCCTTTGAGATGGCCTCATGATAAGTGGACATGCATTAAATACAGCTCGTGGTTTAAGCACAAGACCTACTGAACTGCTTTCTTAATTCTGGGGCAGAATTCTACAACATACTGGAACTCTACAAAAGAATAAAGCACACTTAACAGACTTCAGGATGCAGATTTGTGAGTGACACCTTATAATATACAGGACTTCTCTCTGAGACAGGCTTAAATAGCAAACCCTTCTCCTTTGAATGTGGTCTTCCTCAAAACACTCAAATCAAGATGGTGCGGAAATGGTCTGCTGTGTGCCATATAAAAGACAGTACATTACAGTAATACTTTGGTTTGCGAGCATAATCTGCTCTTGAAACATGCTTGTAAAACAAAGCACTTCTTTATCAAAGCAAATTTCCCCATAAGAAATAATGGAAACTCAGATGGTTCATTCTGGGGGCCCATAGACCACATAATGTGCACACAAAATGCCAAAACTCAAAAAAGAAGATGGCTAGAAGTCTACATCCAAACCAGGGTTTAGGTACCTGTCTGCAGAATCTGCTCTGCTTGAGATTTGTAGCCCTATACACACTTTACTAGCTGCCCCATGACTACAAATGGTTTAAAAAATAAGAAAGGATGTTGAAACAAATTAAATAAAAATATAAATATAAGGAAAAATAAAACCCTAACCTGAACTCTCTTTTGAAAACATTTGTGGATAGTGCAAGGGAGACCTCTGTTGTTCTCTTCTCCCCCTAGCTTTTGAGACGGAACATTCTAGACAATCCATCACAATCCAGCGGGGGGGGGGTGAGAGACCATTGGCTCACTTGAGATCACGTGACCTGCTCCAGTGCTCATATTGCACAACATTGCTAGTTGATCAAGGCAAAATTGATAAAAAATGTTTGCTCATCTTGCAAAGCACTTGTAGACCAAGACACTCGTAAACCAAGGTATTACTGTATACTGCTCTTGATTCTTTTATTTATATGCAGTTTTTATCCATTTATTTATCACTTGATACAATTACATTTCTCTTCTATCATTCAGTACATAGAGACTTTCTTTTTCCCAACACCAATATTTTGATCTGTATTTGAGGAAGGAAGTCTCGTATTTATAGGGTGAGGTGCTAATGAAACTGAAGCATATTTTGCCCTTTTCTCAAACCAAAGTGTGCAGCTGACCTCTCTAATGTTTACTTGGGTTATTCATTAAGGCACAAATAGGCTGGCTCAGTGTCCCCATATGCTGAATTTGGGAAAGTGATTCTACTGCAAGCAAGAGTTGAGTCAGCTGCATTAATTATTATGCTTGGTGTGGGGTGGGGTTAATCTACTAATGCAAAATATACATCAAAAACATGCTATTTTCTAAATAAATACTTCTTCTCTACTGAAGAATGCTGGCAAAATACTGTCAGTGCAACAGCTCTTATTACTTGGTCATGCTACTGTTATAAACATGCCATATAATGGAGCAAGAAAGTAAGGATTAAGCATCTAAGCCACTCAGTAATACAACAACTGCTTTCTAGGCCTTACATTCACTTGTCTCCTAGTTTGTCACTTACATCAAAGGCCCCTTTAAAATAAAGGAACCTTGACTATTTTCTTCTAAAACAGCATCCCACTGGGGAATGCAAAAGGGAAATATTACTTGGGCATGAAAAGAGAGCAGGGAAAACTTCTCTCCTTTTTTGGATTCTAGCTTCCAGAATTGCCATCCACCACAGCCACTAATCATGTCAGCTGAGAGATTCTGTGAGTCGGCGTCCACCACAGAAATTTGGTGGCCACTGATCATGTCAGAAAGCTTTTGACTAAAGAATAACCTCCCCCCCCCCAAAAAAAAAGGATTCTGAAGAAAAATAGTATACATTTTTGGAGGATGAAGGGAATACAAGTAAGTAAAAAGAGCTTGAATTATCCGTATTGCCACTGCTGGTTGTAGATAATAAGAAAATAAATCACATGCAAAATAAATGTGTAATGTATGGTTATATAAGCCATGTTCTTGGTAAACAACAGAGACGGGCACAAACCTTGGTTCAGAGGTTCATGTTGGTTCATACGAACATTAATAATTTCTGTTAATAATAAGAAATTGTTAACTTTTTTAAAAAAAAATCTACAGCTATAGAGATAATGCCTTGGCATCCAAAATTATTTTTCTTAAAAAATAAAATAAAAAACAAATTTAATTTAAATCAGATTTTTTATTTAAATTAGTTATTCATCACACAAATCATAAAAACCTTTATTGGCATGAAATAGAAGAACAGATGCAGCAAAACATGGAATAAAAAGGTAGGAAGTAAATAAATAGATAGTTAAAAGATAGTTAAAAGGATGAGTTAGAAGTCGGCCTTGGACCCAAACTAATTATTAATATATAAAACGGTGGCCAAGTATTCTGCCACTGAGACTGTCAATTCAGGAAATTTGTCCTCGAGAAGACGCTTTGTTATACTCTCTGGGGATCCAGAGAAATTGGAAATATAAGGGGTCAGAAACTGAAGGCGGGGCTTGTGGTGGGTGGGACAGGGAAGGAGGATATGAGAGGTTGAGTCAGGTTCCAGTAAGCATAGTTTACAACAGGGGTGCCCGAACTTTTTGTAAGGAGGGCCAGATTTGGTGGCTGAGAATGTGTTAGGGGCCGGTTGCTCCCTGACCCTGCCACCCCACTGCAAGCCCCACCCACTGACCCCTTGCAACCCCAACCGGAGGAAGGAAAGTGGGGACCAAGGGAGGGGGCAGGAAGGGGGGAACAAGGAAGGGAGGGAGGGTACACGTACGCCTAGCTTCACAAGGTTCCCGGTGATGCCGGTGGCGGCGGCCCGCCTGCGCGCCACCCCCCACGCACACCCAGCCCCATAAGCTTCCTCGCGGTGCTGGTGGTGGTGGCCCACCCCCTTGCCTGCCCACCCAGCCCCACAAGCTTCTGTTCACACCGGCCCGCCCAGCGCCTCAAGCTTCCCGGCGGTGTCAGTGTTGTCGGAAGATTTTTTTAAAAATGGGGTGAAGGAGGGGGAAGGAGGGGCAGGCCAGCCAGCCATGGGCCACTCAGAATGGCCTGATGGGTCGGATTTGGCCCCCGGGCCGGACTTTGGGCAGGCCTGGTTTACAAAGTCTATTCTCAAATGGGGCGTTGTGATATCTTCCTAAGAGAACTGCCGAGGGAAGGATGTTGAATCTAGCAAGCATGAAAGCACGGCGCAGACATGGATTAATAAGATGTTTCATATAATTTGCTCCTACTCCTGGAATTGGCATCAAACCATAAAAGTGAGGAGAACACGTTGGATTAAGCTCTGATGAAATGGTTTGGCACTCTATATCCCAGATTCTTTGGCGCACAATTTTAAAGATTTGGGATTCTTCACAGTTGGTTAAGGAGTCTAAATTGATTCCAATATGATGAATTTTGGACTGGATGAATTGATACCATTTTGAAACATAAGAATCCCTTAGTAGATCGTATAAAAGGCAGTTGGAGTCAGGGCAAAAATGAATATGTAGCCAAAACTTGATAGTGGCTGTCCAAGCAGAGGTTGATGGCAAATGGAGTCCCAGTTTGTTAGCAATAGTATAAAGATTGATCATACTGGGAACACCTAAGATGCGACGGAGGAAAGTGGCAGCAGTCCGGTCGATTTCAGTCGGCAGCTGTAATCCAAATCGGGATCCCAAATAGGAGCTGGTTTAAAATTTTTGCCTGAAATATCTGGAGGGCAGCAGGTACATATTGGTTCCCGGTGTGGAAGTGGAACCGAGAGACAGCAGACAGTTGGTTATTGGTAGCTATTATAGCAGCCTTCCGATGGTGAGACCAGGTCAGTTGGTGGTGGAACAGGAGACCCAGATATCTGAAGGATCTCACTTGTTCAACAGGTTTCCCGTCGACTTTCCATGAAAGAGGTTTCCATGATTTGGAAAATATCAAGATTTTGGGTTTCTCGGTGTTAATAGTCAGCTCATTCTTAGAACAGAATTCTGAGAAAGCAGACAAAAGACGAAGGATTCCCAGTTTGGAAATAGAGAGAAGCACAGTGTCGTCAGCGTAAAGTAGGATGGGAATAGGAAGTTTATTCAAACGTGGAGCATGACCATCAAATTTTGCTAAGTAGCCTGGCAGGTCGGACAGGAAAAGATTGTAAAGGGCGGGAACAAGAAGGCAGCCCTGCTTTACCCCTTTAGTGACTGGAATCTTAGGGGTAAGGAGGCCTTCATGATTTAGGCGAACTTGAAAGCTGTTCGCAGAATGGAGCTGGCGAATCGAAAATAGCAAGCGGGGGTCAATTCCCATATTGGTAAGTTTGGTCCACAGAAGAGATCTATTGATCAAGTCAAAAGCTCCTCGAAGATCAATGAATGCTGCAAATAATTTGCCTTTGTAATGTTGGGAATATTTCTCCGCCAAGAAGGATAGGATGAGAGCATGGTCAATTGTAGAGTACCCAGAACGGAAGCCCACCTGTTCTTTGCCTGGAAGACTGAATTTGGACATCCAGTCAGATAGGTGATGCAATAGATGTTTGGAGTACAACTTCCCAATCGCTGAGAGTAGGCTTATGGGTCGATAGTTTCTGGGTATTTCTGGGTTGCCTTTTTTTAGGGCTGGAATGATGATTGAAGATAACCACGAGTCAGGGAGTATCCCAAATTTGTCCACAAAGGTAAGCAGGCAAGATAGAGGTTCAGTCCACCAGAGTGGATTAGCTCTTATGAGATCAGCCGGAATACCATCTGGGCCTGGAGCCTTACCAGACTTCATACTGGCTATGAGTTCAATAATTTCTTCTTTGGAAACTGGAGGCCAGGCAGGTTCATCCGGGGGCATTAATAGATCGGCAGAGAGGTCTGGGAATATCGAGTCTGAGAATAGGTTTGAATAATGTACAGGTCAGTCTGAGGCAGGGATTGGTGGGGTTAGAGCTGCATTGGAGAGGTGGTTCTCTCGTGAGACCAAAGCCCAGAACTCTTTCGAGTTCTTTGAACGGGTTGCATATAGCAGTTGTTCAGTGCATGAGTGTGTCTTTTCTCAACTAATAAAGCTTGGCAATCCTTCTTGGCTTGGAAGTAGAAGGCTGATGACTCAGAAGAATAATGGGCGCGTAACCGTTGGTAAAGCCAGCGGAGTTTTTTCTTGGCAGCCCAGCATTCATGATCGAACCAGGGAACAGCTCCCTTGGATGTCCTAGGTAAGGAGGGTGCAGCTGGTAGATTGAATAAGGAATTGATAGCTGATTCATATGCCTGAATGGCCTTTACAGGAGAGGCAGCTAGGCAGCAGCTGTAGAAGACCACTCAGCGAATGAGTTCTGGAGTTTATTGGTCCATCTTAATCTTTGGTGATGGAAGTGGTGGGATTCAGGTGTATGCTCCAAAGGAAGGTGGGAGGTCAGCTGCAGGGACATTAGAGTGGGAAAATGATCACTTTCAGAGCGAGTGCCAATCTCAAAGTCAGCAACCTGGAAGGGAAGTTGGGAGATATGAGAAAGCAATCCACAACACTAGATCCTCTGGGAGATAGAAAGGTGAATTCTCCATGAATATCACTGGCAGTGGAGACATTGAGGATCCTAAGATTGTGTCTGGCGCACAGATCCACCAGGTGGGAGGCCGATTGGTTGATCACAGAGTCTTTGGAAGATCTGTTGACTTGAAATGGGGGAGGAATCAGATTAACGTTATCCCAGTGCATATAAGCAGCAAGACTGTCGTTGTTAGCACCCAATCTGGCATTCAGATCATATGCAATAATCAGGGAGGCTAAAGGGTGATTAGTGGTTAGGGAATCGATGTAATTCTTCAGATCATTCCATACAAGAAAGGAAGAGCTGGACTCAGAAGATGGAGGGACGTAAATATTTAGCAAAAGTATCTGTTCGGAAAGGCATTTAAGCAGGAAAGCTTGAGCGTATGGGGGCTTGTCCGAAAGTTGGTGAACCATGATATTGGAAGACCGATTCAACAAACAAGAAAGGCCTCATTAATCATGAAATTAGTTTTTAATTATGTGGCATAGGGCTGTATTAATCCATTCACAAAGTCATGCTCTCTCAGGGGTTTCTGATTATTTGGGGCAATTTTTCTATCTTGAAGATATTATCAAAGATGCTTGGTTTTGCTATTTTCAAAACTGTGCATTTGGGTCTGCAACGATAACATGCCTCCTTCATAACAAAAATGTTATAAAATAAACATCAGAATTGAGAAAAAGACCTTAATCCCATTGTTCCTCTGCAAAACTATGTACACAGAATCAACCTCCTTACGTCTTAAGTACTATGTTTCAAGAAGTTGAATGAATAGAAAGTTGTTTGGAATGGAATAGGTCTGCACAAGGAGCAAAGTTTGAGGAGGGAGGCCCAAGCAGTAAAATGAAAGTGAAACCTTTTGAGCACAGTTCTTCACATCTTGACATTTTTATGTTTATAGCTTTTATGTTTATAGATCAATAGAGGCCAGGCCCATTCGAATGTCGCGGGCGCACTCACTCAGGGTGGCCACGCCTAGGGAGGCGCAGAAGTCGGCAACACGTAGCCACACCTTCTCGGTTGTTGCCCCTTCATTATGGAATCACCTACCTAGTGAGTTGCGCCTTGCAGCGTCCCTGCCCACCTTCAAAAAGGCTTTAAAAACTATGCTTTTTAAGGAGGCTTATGGTGACCTCATTTCTATTTAATCCTTTTTTTTTGTGTGTGCCCGCTGCTGCTTGTTGAGGGTTTTCCTTCTTTTGCCCTTATTGCTGTCCCTTCACTGACATTTTTATTACTGTTTTATCTGATGTTTTTATCTGTAAACCACCCAAAGTCCCTCTGGGAAATGGTGTGGTATAAAAGTGTAATAAATAAATAAATAAATAAATAAATATTGCAGTGGGCCCTCGTGTAACATATGGTTTGTATAACATAAAATCTCTACAACATAAAAAATTCCAGAGATAGGGGGAATTTGCTTAACAGAATTGTCTATGGGGCAAATCTGTACAACATAAAAATGGTTGCAATTAGGGATTACTCTGTTTTCAATGCATTCCTATGGGAAACTTGCATAAAGGAAAATTTGCTTAATGTAATTTCATTTGGAACGAATTAATTCCTTTATACAAGGTACCACTGTATTCTCACTCTCCCTTGAGGAGAAAAACCTGTAATGGCAGCAGGCTATAAAAGAGACCCAGTTTGGGAGTATTTTTCTCCTTCCAATAAAGTACAACAGAACAGTTGTCCAAATATGAATGATTAACCTATTAAACTGGAGATAGTTCACCTTGCAACAATTTCATAATTATCTGTCTATGTATTTCTCGTGGTATATAACCACCAAATCAGTAATTTTGAGACTACACTGGTGATTCAGAAAACACTCTGATTCAGCTCAAGACATTTTCAGAGCTTGCTCAATTCAGCTTGTTTGCTTGTTCGATTTATATACCACCACATTAGTGCAAGCATTACATTGGGAGATTTATACAAGAGTAAAACTTACAATCAGGATGGATTGGATTTTAAATCATGATTTAAATTTAATAAATCAGATTGTTTGATCATTCAAATTTTTTAAAAATTAAACATTTAAATCACAATTTACATCTTGATTTAAATAAGTTCAATGTAAAATGTATTGATTTTATCCACCCTGCTTATAATGACCCACCATAGAAAACAAATTCAAAATATATAGCAATACATCGGGTTTGCATCTTTGTGTGGATAAGAGAATGTATGACTTTGACAAACAAATGACTGCTCACAATAGGATGACATGTTGGAGCGGCATGGGTTTTTGTGTGATAAAAAAGCAAAAAAAAACCATCAATACTTCAATAACCACATACCGTAATAAGGAAGTCACTATTACAGGTTTGAGATAAGAAACAATACCGGATCTATCAAAAGATTCTAAGATAGCTATCACCTATGGAGGCTTTTTCACAGGGAAGTTGAATAGTTCCAGCTAAATGCTTAAAGTATTTCGACTTACTACAATATAATGGGGAATAAAAAGGAAAAAAAAGAACTTGAAGATCAAACTACAGGAATGGGTGGGCGAGAACACAGTGGTCATCAAGATATGCAAGAGATCGGAAAGAAGGTTTTTATGAGGGGAAATGCATTTGATAAAGTGTTATTAGATACAGAAGATAAATTAATAAAAAGAGTATATGAGTATATATTAGGAAATTAGGATGAAAGATGTAGTTAAAGAATGCATGATTAAATGGATGCAAAATGTAGGGCATAATATGGACAATGACTACTGGGTACAAATTTGGAAAAGTACCATAAAAATGGCAAAATCAGTGAGTTATAAAGAACAAATATATATCAAATGTTTTATAGATGGTACAGGACACCAGGAAAATTAGCCAAAATGTACCCTAATATATCTAATGCATGTTGGAAATGTAAGAAACAGGAGAGAAATTATTACAAAAATATTTTCTGTGATTATACCTTTTAAACTAGAAGTGTTTTTGTTGAATATTATACCAGAAGTGGCAGAAGTAAAGAAGAAACATGTAATCTTACATATAGTAACTGCAGCAAGGACATTACATACAGGAGATTGGAAGAAGGCAGTTGTCCCCAAGAAAGAATTGTTAGAAAATATTTTGGAGATTGCAGAAATGGACATTTTAACAGAGATTTTTAAAAGACAAACAATGCAAAGCACAAAGAAAATTTGGGAACCAGTATATAAATGGATGCATGATAAGCTTGGAAAACCACCTGGAAAAATATAAAGCTGTAAAAGATGTTAAATAGACATGGAAAGCAACAAGGACTATTTAGGGTAGAAGATATAACAATAGTGACGTCATTACTATAATAAGGATGCATTTTTGTGCCAACCTTCTCCTTATCTCCCCCCCTTTCCAATTATCTTACCTCTATCTGTTATATACAGTAGTTACTAAAAGCAGCTTTAAATAAGTCTCTTTGTTACCATCTTTCAAAACACAAAAAGGGAAGGAGCCCAGTGTGTTGCTGTCTGCATTTTTTCCCGAGATTTGGGGCCACAATTTTAAAAAATGTGATGATTATAAGGCAATATCTTTGCCTAATGACCAGCTACTTCCAGTGGGAGAATGACTTCTATGAACAGACAGATGGAGTTGTCATGGGGCGCCCCCTCAGCCTGGTAATAGCAAACTTTTTCATGGAACATTTTGAAAAACAAGCTCTGGATGCAGCACCCTTCGCACCTACAGTCTGGTTCTGATACATGGATGACACATTCATAATTTGGAGCCACAGTGAAGATAAACTGGAAGAATTTCTAAACTACCTCAACAATAGCCACCCAAATATACAATTCACTATGGAAAAAGAAATAGAAGGGAAACTCCCATTCTTAGATGTCACGGTCATATGCAGACCTCCAATTAGGACACAAGATCTTCAGAAAACCCACCCACACAGATCAGTACCTACATAAAAATTCCAACCATTACCCATGACCAAAAAGAGGCATAATCCAAACTCTTGAAGATCGTGCAAACTGAAACTGTGAAGCTGAATTCCTTAATACTGAATCCAGCCAGCTGAATTGGGCTCTGAAGGCAAATGGCTATTCCAAGAACAAAATCAAAAGAGTCATCAAACCAAAAAAACAACACCAAAGAAGAAAAACAGCCTCCTACAAAGTATTTCTGCCATACATAAAATGAGAATCAAAGAGCATGAAAGACACTGCAGATTAAAACAGCCAGAAAAATCAGCAGTAGCTGAACATACCCTGAAACAAACTGGAAACGAAATCCTCTTACAGGACACAGAGGTACTGGACAACACTACCAATCACTATGTCAGACTACACAGGGAAGCCATTGAAATCCACAAACATAAGCACAGTTTCAACAAAAAAGAAGAAAGTCTAAAAATTAACAAAGCCTGGCTTCCAGTACTAAAAGCTGTAGAGTTCAAAAGGTCAAAGCTTAATGATTCCCCACACAGCCACAAAGGTGATCAGTTCACACAATAGAACAGTTAACAACACCCATCTATGATCATTGCTACCCCTGATATCATTGAAACTTCTTAATTCCTTCATCACAGTACAATGACTAACACCTATTTTATTTATTATTTATTTATTTGTTATATTTTTATACCGCCCATCTTCCAGAACAGAACTCTGGGCGGTTTACAAAGGATAAAACCAACATCAGTGACATATATATTAAAAAAAACAAGAAGAACTAGTAAAATAAGGAGGGAAAACCCTCCAGGAGAAAGGCGGCACGGGCGGGATAAAAAGAAAGAGGGGGAAAAAGGAATTAAATAGAAAGGTTGCCATATGCCTCTATAAAGAGTAAGGTTTTCAATGCCTTTTTAAAGGCGGGCAGGGACTGTGCTAGGCGCAGCTCACTTGGGAGGTGGTTCCACAACGTTGGGCTCACCACAGAGAAGGCACGATTTCCACGCCTCCCTGGGTGTCGCCACCCTAAGTGAGCGCACCTCTGCCATTCTAGTGGGCCTGGCCCCAGTTGATCTCTGGGAGATACGCTCCAACAGGTACTCTGGTCCCAAGTAGTGGAGGGTTTTGAAAATCAAAACCAGGACCTTGAACCTTATCCGGAGGACAACGGGCAACCAATGCAGGCAAGCCAGAACTGGGGTGATGTGGTCGAATCTACGAACACCCACCACCAGTCTGGCCGCCGCATTCTGCACCCGCTGGAGCTTCTGGACAAGGGTCAAGGGCAACCCCACATAGAGGGCATTGCAATAGTTGATCCTCGAAATCACGAGGGCCTACACAACTGTCCTCAGGGAGGATTCATCAAGGTGCTGGGAGATTTCGGAGATCCTGCGGAGTTGGACAAAAGCAGCCCTGGAGACCGCCATCACCTGGGCTTCCAGGGAGAGGGCTGAGTCCAGGACCACACCCAGATTCCTGGCCCTGTCCGTAGGCTGGAGGGAACCCCCCCAGTCTAGGGAGGGGGCCACTGTACCCAGAGGAGGGCGCCCCAAAGAACAGAACCTCTGTCCTCTCCGGGTTCAGCTTGAGCCGGTTCGTCCTGGTCCATTCCAAGACTGCCTCCAGGCACAGGTCGAGGGAGCATACTGCCTCCTCTGCAGAAGAAGAAAGGGAGAGATAGAGCTGCGTGTCATCAGCATACTGATGACAGCGAACTCCAAATTTCCTGATGACCTCCGCCAGCGGCCTCATATAAACATTGAACAGCATGGGGGAGATTGCCGACCCCTGGGGCACCCCACAAGGGAGTGTCCAAGGAGCCGACAAATCATCCCCCAGCTGAACCCGCTGAGACCAGCCGACGAGGAAAGAACGGAGCCAGCAAATAGCAGAGCCCCCAATTCCAGCCTCAGCAAGCTGGTCCAGCAGGTTACCGTGTTCGACAGTATCAAAGACTGCTGACAGATCAAGGAGGATCAACAGGGAGGAACACCCCCTGTTGGCCTCCCTGAGGTCACTCTGCAGAGCGGCCAGGGCAGTCTTGGTCCCCCAAAGCGGCCTGAATCCAGACTGGAAGGGATCTGATGCAATTTTCCTCCAGGTATGACTTGAGCCATACAGCAGCCACCCTCTCAACAACCTTGCCCAGGAAGGGAACAATGGCAATCGGATGATAGCTGGACAACTCGTCCAACGCCAAGCCGGGCTTTTTCAAAGTGGGCTTCACCACAGTCTCCTTCAAGCGGGAAGGAAAAATTCCTTCACTATTTTCCTGCATACGACAAGTTTCCTCAACTTTAAAAACCCCATCTCACTCACTTTATAACCCAGAGAGAACTCCTAGTTCCCTGAGCTCCTTGTCCTCTGAAGATGCCAGCCACAGAGTCTGGCAAAACATCAAGAAGAAAAACTTCCAGAACACAGCCAAACAGCCTGAAAAACTCACAACAACTATAGGATCCCAGCTGTGAAAGCCTTTGAGAATACATTAAAGCGATGATTCCTTATATTGTACTGCATTCATGTCATCCCTTGGTAGAGCAACTTTTGACAGTGAGGTCTAAGAGGAGTTTAGAGCTCATAACCAGAACCTTGAATTGAGCATAAAGACTGCCAGGGAGCCATGCAAGGCATGCCAAATTGTCCAATTTCTGGTAATCAGTCCCATTGCTGTGTTTGGACCTGCTGAATTTTCCATACTTTTTCAAGGCCAGCCCTACGAACAGAGCATTATGGTAGTCTAGCTTTGAGAACACCAATGTGGGAACCACTGTTGCTAGGCATTTCTTATCCAGGTAGGGGCAGAATTAAGCAATCAGTCCCATTTAGGAAATCCAAAGCTTTGTGATCATCACCTATCATTGGGAAAGCATCAAAGGGAAAATACATTAATGAACAGCGAAACGTTTCTATCTCTCAAAAAAGAAGTCCAGTAGCCATGACTCAACTTCCAGATAAACTCACCTGGATGACTGAGAATCTTCGCAGACATCCAGGCATGTCCAAACGTTGGCCCTTCTGATGTTTTGGACCACAACTCCCAGAATTCTAAGCTTAGACTGCCAATGGCAAAGGACTGTGGGATGAATCCATTCACTGGATAATTAAAACAAAAAATGCAGAAACATGCACACAGCATCAAAGATCTGGGGAACAACCAGGCAGCAATGTCTTCTAAAAGATGGCTCTGTCTTAACCCTATGTTGTTTGTCATGGCAGATTGACTGGCCTCCATAGACTCTTGCATTCTTCTACCTTCTCTCTGTTCAGCTGTCCCCAATGACATTTATAGGGAGCAAACCTGAAATCTAGTGCAACAAATTAATCCTGCACCATGTTCTATCCTTCCTATTGCAGCCAAGACTTCCTTTTTTGAATTTAGGTGATCAATAGTGGAGCAAGAAATAAATCATATGGGTCATCTTCTGGAATTAGTCTCTGTGTTTGGACCATCTCAGTAACCATAGAGATATCTCTTTTGGAGGAACTATGAAGGTTAACTAAAAGAATTCCTCTTCTTCACTGTATTTGCTTAGCATGTCTATCTGGCTTTGTTACAGAATAAAAGGAGGTTTTAGAGGGACATTTTATACATTGATGTCAAACCATTAAAAAGAAGTGAAATTTGGAACAAGTCTCATAATTACACCGAATAAGGATGCAATCTTATACACTTCTAAATAGGAAGAGGATATACTGAACTTTGCGGAGCTTTACTTTCAAGTAGATTTGTAAAGGATTTCATTGTTCATTAATAATCCCTTAATAACACTAAGGATTTTGTCCAAATGTTAGAAAAAAGCAGAGATATTTCAATCAACAAATGAGAAATTAATGGCCAATTTATAATTAATATACTAAATTGACATACTAAATGAAACTTAAAGAAGACTGGAACACATCATGAAAAAACTGAACAACAGTTTTTTAGTATTGTCACAGAAATATTGAACTAGGTGACATAAACTGAAGTGATTGATTTAAAATTAAATTTTTATTTGAAATAGAATAGTGAAACTGTCTAATGGATGGAGAAAGGGGTAGTATATGATATGAACAGAAAACAAGTATTTTATTCCTTAAATATTTTAGCACCTACACAAAAAGTGTTTTATATTCTATTGATATAACAATTATGTTCTCAATAAAAAACATCTTGCAGGATTCAGCTGGTCTGTCTGCCCCTGACACCCTACTCATTACATCTATACTAATATGTGTCTGTTAACCAGAGTATAACTTTGATTCACCAGGGAAACATCATAATATCCCTAAAAAGTCTTCTGGCACCCAAAGACTAACAAGTTACCAGTAGCAAGCAACAGTCCAGAGTCCAGTTAGATATGTACATCAGTGTAAGGCATACTGCAGTGGTAAACCACCTCTGGGCAAGAAGTTCAACATGACTAGTAAACAAAAAAGTTTTGAAGTCTTAACTTCTTAATAAGCAGCAATGTGATGTTGTAATTTACACCAATTAATTTACATGGGCATAGTTCAGGAACAGGAACCTACACACTGAGATATTATCTCTCTTATTAGTTCTTTCCTACATAACTTTAGGAAAAAGTTTATTATTGTTCCTAAAAACTTCTGGTGCTCTCTCTCTCTCTCTCTCTCTCTCTCTCTGTGTGTGTGTGTGTGAAAATATGCCAAATTCTAAATTAATGCCCTTCTAGAATTCGTAATCTGAATAGTTTTATGTGGTAACAACAACTACACTACAGTTTATCCAACTTTCCTCCAATAGTGCCAGTTGCAGTTTCCTCAGGCACTGGTGGCTGGTCAGGACTAATTAATTCAGTGATATATAGAGCATTCAAACTGTAGAGGCTGTCCTTGTTCCCATTTGCTGTGCTTCAGAGAACACAAGTGCCAACAACTGAAGAGGAATCAGATGTTACTTCCATAGTATGTGCTCCAGCCGCCTCAGCTCCTATTTCTGCAGTTCATCAGACAGAAGAATGGAACTTGCCATTTGGTAAATAGTAGAATTAGATAATTCAGTCATATAAAACTCTTAGAATATTGCAGAACACCTCAGCTGGAAAAGTGCTAACCGCTGCGTGAGGGCGGCCTGGAGCTTGAGTGATAAAAGTCTGGTGCATTTAGCATCACAGGTTCAGCTCGCTGGCATGACAATCAAGATGGCAGCTGTTTCCCTTGTGTATGCAAATGTCCATGAAAGAAAGCTGTTATTAACTCAAATTATTTTAAAACTTGGGCATGCTTGTGGCAAATGAGAGCTACATTTGTAATTACCGACTTCCTGTCCCAAAATGTATTTATTTTTCGTTTTGGTGCTGTGAATAGGCATGCAAGTGACAGCGCTATTAAATAGAGGACTGCTATTTTTTTAAAAAAAATAAAATAAACCTCCGGAGACAAGAAAGGAGGCTTTCCCCAATCACTGCCAGTTGGACCATTCTGTTCTTGTTCCTGAAAGGGCTCCTCCATTTATCTCCTGTCACTTGGAGATCCTTTCAGCATCTTAAAAACACTCCACGCCATTTATAGGAAAAATTTTTCCCCCCAGAACAAAAATGTTAACATTCATTAGGAGCAGAGAGGAGTCTGCAGTGTGAACAATTTGCTTTCAGGAAGTACCATATGGCTGCCCCTAGGAAAATGCCAACATGTTTCGACTCTACAGCTGGGCTGTGGTCCTTTTTATGCATTGTGCAGATGGCTGCAGCTGACACCACCACTAAAACCGGTCTCAAATACTTCAGGAGGATCATTAGAGCAATTAGTTATTAAATACAGTGGCCACTTTTAGAAAGCAGGCTTTAGTCCTTGGCATGTAAATGCACATATCTGGCCACAACAGGACAGAACAGCTAAATGGGAGGTGGATGAGAATGAGGCTTATGTAATCTAGTAATGTTGGTATGGTTGCTTTAAGAAAGAGGCCAGGGAGACTGATTCAGTAGAAAGGTAAGCTGTGGAACAAGAACGGGGAGAAATTGGCAAAATTTACTTTCTGCCCTCTGGTCCCATTGAGATAAGCAGAAAGTCACACCGACTTACTTTTGTGCCTTATCCTTATATAACCAATTGGTAAGAAGCTATGCATATAATGAGAAAAGTGCACACATTTATACCAAATTACACCCTTAAGATCATGAGAATGTAATGAGACAAAAAAACATTGTAGAAAATGTTTAACTGAGTACTATTAAGCAGAAATTTAGAATGCAGCTGTCAGAAACAAGAGTTTTGCCAATATAAAGAATAATTATCAAAGGCTTCCTCTTTTTCAGCCACTTAAGTGGAAAAACACTGTATACACAAATGCCTCCCAGAAAACATTTCCCCCCCCCCCACACACACACACCATGCTAATAATTCAAGTGTCTTCAATTACCTTTTACCGAAACAGGACTGAAGATGTGAGTGTTTATAAAACAACATCCTCTCTATGGCACCTTCCAAAGGAAGTCGGGCAGGCACCATCAAGCTAAAGGTCCCTCACTTAAGGGCTTTTTACACGACCCCTAAAATCCGATGCAAAGGGCTCACAGATGCAGAGCTTAAAATTGTTTTCCCACCAACTGCTGACTTTAAAAAAAATAAGTACAACCACGCCCACTTAAGCACATTTTACAAGTACCTGGCCTCGAGGAGGTAAAAAAATTTCCGATGCGGATTTTAAATGCCTGGCTGTCCTCCGTCTTCTGTTTGCTTTTGTTGTCCGTCCCCCCCTTTAACAGACAGATGGGCTTCCAGTCCTCCTACAACTAGCTGCTGCGGACGGCAGGAGGTGAGCCTGAATTTTTTTATCCCTCCCCTCACCGCAGACAAAAGCAATAGAATGTGGGAGGGTGGGAACACAGGAAGCAGAACAAAACCCCACAATCTCGGGGGGGGGGTCTGAATTTAAATTGCCAGCAGATTTTAGAGATCGTGTAAAAGCAGCTTTAGTTTATTGCTTGGCATTACTGTCATTATTTTTAGTTATATCTACATCCCACTTGCCTCTAATGGTAGAAGCTGACTGCATATCCCCCTAGTTTATCCTCAGAACAACCACAAGTTACATTATTCTGGAGCTATGAGAACATCCCAAAGCAGACCTCCTCCACTCCCCATGCTCAGCGCTCTCCTAACTCTCAACAACAACAACAACAACAACAACAACAACAACAACAACAACAAACACTAGATCAGGGGTGTTCAAACTTTGGCCCTCCAGATGTTTTGGACCACAACTCCCAGAATTGCAAACCTTTATTGCCTGTTCCACCAGCAAGTTAGGACACTTGGATGGAGTCCACTGTGCTAAAATATTTTAAAATGAACATTTTATTCTGTTTTATTATGTTTTTAATTTTATTTGTATTGTGAGTTTTAATATGTTAACAGTACAGTATTTGTTTAATGATTTTTTTAAAAACATTTTAATAATTTTTATTTGGCTCTTAACTGCTTCTTTTAATACTGTAAGCTGCCTTGGGTCCTTTAAGAGAAATGCTGCACATACATACATACATACATACATACATACATACATACATACATACA
>JAHTLZ010000074.1:11134187-11144705 GCA_023846285.1 Phrynocephalus versicolor | reverse complement strand
AGACAGACAGACAGACAGACAGACAGACAGACAGACAGACAGACAGACAGACAGACAGACAGACAGACAGACAATGTGAGGGAGGTGAAACAGATCCAAGGAGGAAACACTACCAGACTACTAGGCTATGCTTAAATATGCTACTTTTCCATCAAAAACATTTACTTGGATTTATTCCAAGTAAAATTCTCAAGAGAGTGGGCTCAACAGAGATATTTGAAATCCTGCCATAATAACTCTCATTTTGTAACATATAAAGCAATAATGAGAATTTTACTATCTAAATGTAATGAACAGTTTTTGTGATATGGAATTGCCAGGTTTCATGATGCCTCTGTTCCAAGCCAACATGGGAAAAGCCATTCTCTTTGATACAACAAAAGAGTTTTTTGAGTTCAATGCATGCACTGCAGACAGAGACAGCCAAGTGTCCTACATCCTTGATGTGAAACCTGGCCATACCACTCTATAGGATAAACATTCAGGTCTAAGGTCTTCATATGGGGATGTAAAGAACTACAGATCTTATGGCTAAACTGGATCCACCTAGAATATATTACGAAGATACCCACTTCTTCAGTTCCTGCATTTCATGCTTGGTTAACATCTAGCCTTTCAGAAGACTTCTGCTGGCAACTTTATGTGTGTGTGTGTGTGTGTGTGTGTGTGTGTGTGTGTGTGTGTGTGTGTGTGTGTGTGTGTGTGTGTGTGTGTGTGTGTGTGTCAAAATCTCACTTTAAAGCATCAATTTTGTTGGATAAATGTATTACACAACTTTTTAAAAAAAAATCATGTTGCGACCACATGGCTGTATGTCTTTTTCTGTTCAAATCCAGGTTATGCAGCCTCTGATCTGGCACAAGAGAGAAACAGGCATAATCTAGGTGCCTTGCCAAGCCATGGATAGATAAGGAAGCTGGGGTGTGGAGTCTGACCTGAAAAACCAACATATACAGAAATCCACAGCTATGCCCCCTCAAAATGCTGCAAAGCTCAATATCAATGAATGTCTTGTATAAATTAATGGTTTTCAATTCCAAGACCATTGCTTGGAGCCATCTATTGTTCCCCAGAAAATGTCTTTCTCTCCCATCTTACTGTAGGACGGCAACTAAGGTCAGAGGGAGATTAGGTGAATGTGTGTGGCATGTGTAGGTGTAAAGTCATAGGATTTGCTAATCAGATAGTCCCAGAACCTCAACCCTGTGACTCCTGCCCTCGTCACACCACTGCAATTATGACTGTTACTTGCCTCCAGAGCATGCTGCAACACTCGAGATAGGAACGAACTTCTGAAGCTGCCAAGATGGAAAATAAGAGCAGACAAGCCACTCAAAAGTATAGTTTTCCTATTGTACATTCTGCACTATGATCAAAATACATTATGGATAATACACTAGATAATCCTAACTCCATAGGGAAACCAGCCAAACCCCACAAGCTACTTCATAAACAACTGGCTGACTTTCCTAAAGAACATTTAAGTTACGTCCAACAAAACAAGAGTCCCTTGATGGGCTCACTATGTACAAATCTTTATTAAAATGCAACGGCCAAAAAGATATGATTTTGAAGGGTTTTTTTCCAGACATCTAGAACTTCTTGGCAAGTCGCAAGTGGAAGCCACAGAATTATTCAGTCTGCTTTTCATCACCCATAAACAATTGTAAATCCTTAGAATGCTCAAGTAGTTGGATGTTCCAAAAAAGAAGCAACAGCAGCAGCTGTCATGGGACTGACCGCTAAGATCAGTATGTGGTATATTTTTAAGCAAACAATTTCCTTCCATTGAAATAAAATGGCAAAGCACAGCATTACATGCTAAGCTTTAAGGCAAAATATGTTATCTCTAACTAGAGCAGACCCACTAAATGAAGACTTCATTGTCCCACTGATTTAACCCCATGTTTCCAGACAGGAGATGGAATCAGCCACCATTTCAACAATGCTGGAATTCACATGGCTAACTTAGGATAATTCATTCATTCATAATATTTTATCTGGGCTTTCTCCTTACAAAGGACCAAGGGTGGCTTACATCATTAAAAGACACTATTTTAAAGTTAACAACAGTGAGCATACAATTACTACCAGTAAAAGTAGCAGACAAATACCATATTAAAAAGCATAAGCTACACCAAAACACATTCAAAGCCGTAACACAAACATCTTTTTTAAAAAACTGATTCAGGTAGCTGGTCACTAAGAGAAAACTCACCTGAAGAGAAAGGTCTTCGTCGATATTTCTTTATCCTCACTCTCACACTGGGTGACAAGATATTAACTTTATTTTCAAGAAGACCAAACTACCCAACAGTGTATGAGTAACCTGATTCCTTACAAATAAAAGAATGCTTCCGAATTTAAGAAAATGTTTATCTTATATCTGCAAGGATGATTAAATATGTATTTTACCATATCACATAACAAATTCATTAGTACATTAGCGAAGAAACATTGTTCTGTGCTGAAATAAAATAACAAAATAAAATACATTGTTTGGTACAGAAAGCCTCTATGCTAGCCCCAGGCACAGCAAGATATGTAGCAGGAATCACAGATTAGCACCATATTTTTACAAACCTTGACTTCTCCAGCATATCAAGAGCTGTGTATCCCTTCCTCCCTCTCTGCTTCACATCCTGTGTTTTCTACGCCTGTACAATTTATTTTCATTACTCTCCACCTACATATCTGTGTGTTATCATTATGACTGAAGTTATTACTCATTATACTGTTAATAACATATTTCTTTCTTTGACAAAGAGTTTCTTCACTTTATATTCCTTAGATATAACCACATGACATCGGTATATTGCGTACCTGTAGGGTGGTACTCTCAGTCTCAAACAATATAGGGTAGTCTCCCAAACAACAGAGGCCCTCTTGATGTCTGTTAGAGTGTGGAATGTTAGTGTTGCAAGCAACACACATCTTAAATGGAGGCAGAAATGCCATAAAATAAGGGAAAGTTCTGAAAATTGCTCGAAGATGACTATGACGCAGATAGAAGGGGAGACTAACAAAACGTTACCTCTCAGCGCAGCAGTAAGAGGGAACTGAGGTGTTTCGGCGGAAACGCTCTTTCTTGCACATGCCCAGTGCGAGGGGGGCAGAGACTAATGAACTTTCCTATTGCTAGAGAAGTCTGGGCCTCGGACATGCGCGCTTGGGAAACCCATCCATGTGGCTTCACGAAGGCCACGAAGAACGGAGGAATTTCCCTTACAAACGCCTCATCTAGTTTTTGGCAAAACTCAAGCTCAGATCCGGGGGCTTTGAAGGATGCTCTTTTTCTGAGCTGATGTGACAGACAACTCAACATATTAAAATTATGCTTTGGAGACCAGCTTACCCTTCCATGAATGGAAAAGCAGTTTTCATTCATGGAAGGAACCAGGGTCCAGAGAAGGACATTGCAGGATGAAGATGCTTCAGCAGTGACTTCTAACAATTATTCCACACCCTATACACATGCAAACTCGCTGCATCCATGAATTCCCTTCCCAACAATATTTTGGAATGGCTCCCAACCCTCGGGAGCAGATTTGCAGGAGGGCAGGGAGACCGCAAGACAGAGAAAGAGTTTGTCAAACTCACTAGCCTTTCTACATCTTAAGTGGACTTCTGCTCAGTACAAGGGTTGATAAAGCTTGGTTTTCAGTATACAAACCCTCAGGATGTTGTTGGATTGTTGTTACTCCATATAATCCCTCAACACTAGCTATGTTACCTGGAGCTGATGTAGGCTGTAGTTTCAGAACAACGGGAGAGACCTACTGCCCACCCCCATTTAATAAAAGCAAAAGCAATAAACATGTTAGAAGATAATCAATCAAAATACAGATTACAAAGTGTTGAACTGAGGAAAAATCCAGATAGGATGAGAGAGAGCTAGATGCCACAACATCCATCTTATGGAAAAGATATATGTTCCCAAGATCAGAGTTCATGTAAATAATACTTGATCAGCACATAGACTTGGATTGCCTCCAATACAAATGGTGCATGCATGCATTATTTGCTGGGTGTTTTTTTCCCCTTTCAGATGTGAGGGGTTTGAATTTCTCCCATACTGGAATTATAGCCCTGAGGGCTATAAGCTAAGATTCCGGGCCAGAATTTTTTTTGGCAGTGAATTTTGAACTTTCTTGCCACACTGCTGTCCGCTGGGAGCAAGTGAGGATGATGTGCCTAAATCAGTGATGGCGACCCTTTTAGAGACCGAGTGTCCAAACTGCAATTCAAAACCCACTATATATATATATATATATTTGCAAAGTGCCAATACAGTAATTTAACCTGTATACAGGTGGCTATGAAGGGGCGATGTCGGGTGCCCACAGAGAGGGCTCCGAGTGCCACCTTTGGCACCCATGCCATAGGTTCGCCATCACTGGCCTAAATCTTAACTTTGAAAGCATTCCTAGGCACTGCTCTACTGATCAAGATCTTAGCCAGTTTCACTTAACTGATATTAGTGCATTATAGTAGCAGCAGAGAGAAAAGGACAGATAAAATTTGAGGGAGAGACGTCTGCTTTGTGGAAATTTGAGGAAGGAGCTAGAGGGAACTGACTTTCTAGATGAAAGGTAATGTTAGACAAAAACATTCAGATGAGAAGTGTAGAAGCTTTCCTAATTTTCAGTAACATTTGTGGTACAACAACCTGGACAAAACACTGTGGCTGTTTCTTAATAAAACATATTATCATTTAAGAACATTCTCTTCTTATTTGGTTAAAACAGGTAATCTGCAGATGCATCCGTATGACTATTCCACATTCTTATTAGAGATGTGCCATTCTGGTTGGTTTGTTTTATGTTTTTTTTTCCTGGAGAGTTATGGGAATTCCACCTTACCGACAGATACCTAGAGAAGTGGCTCTCATGACCTGACAAAAAAGCCTAAGATAGAAGAGAGAAAAATATTGTTTATATACCACCCCATAAGAGTTTGAAGCATTCTCTGGGAAGTTTGCAATTTAATTATGCAGGCTATACACACACACATACCAGTGAGCTGGGGACTCAATTTACTGATCTCGGAAGGATGGAAAGCACAGTCAGACTCTCAAACTAGCAACCTGGGGTAGAACCTGGGTCATGAGCCGAGTTGTGGCCATAGTACTGCATTTTAACAACTGAGTGATGAGGCTTGCACAGAGGTTTTGGAGACTAACATAGGCCTGGTTCCACCTAGCTCCACCTAGTTTTCTGTTTAAAAGATAGCACCCAAGCAGACTGTCAGGAGGGGCTCCAGAAATGAGAAACTAATGGTTTCCAGCTGATAACCCTCTCCCGCACTGCAAAAATACATTCTTTAAACACAAATTTACTCACACTGTCAGTACAAAATATTTGCAGTGGCAAAACATGACCTAGCAAGAACTGTTTTTTTAAAAAAATAATGTTCTTAAGATTACATCAGTACTTACTAGTACACATTGTTTAAAGGCTGTTCTGGACTGTCATCTAGTAACAACGATTGGTATTAAATTTACAATTCACTCTGCTTGATCCCATGATTTAAACGAAGACCACTGTTCCTTTATCTTGATAGATCACTGATATCTTTTGTATAATTTGGCTTCTATGACTGAGCCAAATTTGAACCTTGGTCTTTCAGTGCCAAATTAAAACCTCAATGTACATTGCACAATGATGCATAAATGCTCCAGAAATGCTCTGAAAGCCCAAAGTACACCACTGTTTACTAATATACATTCACATCCACATGTGGCATCTGCCACCTTGACAGTGCTGTTTTCCAGTGATGCTCATGGATACTACCTGAATTCAGGAGTTGTTTGCAACTCGCATGTATGTTGCAATGACAGGTCAAAAGGCGATTTACAAAGAAACAGTATTATGCAACAAGTAGTGCTCTTAGAAGTGAAAGCTTGAACTTTGCTCCTTGAGAGAGTTCGTGATGTGTCATTAGTTGCCCAGTGATTCACTGACCCAGAACACTTTGAAAGTGCCAAGTCAAATTACTGACATTAACCAAAACAAATAACATTTTACAAAGCATAATAAATGTGCATACTAATAGGAACTCATTCTCTTACTGAATCCAAAGTAGCACCAGAGAAAAGGTGTCACCAGGATGGCTGGAACTCTTGCATCGAGTCTAGTATAAAGACACACAAAATGCGAGAAAGGGACAAAAGCCACTCTAGGAAGATTAAACATGTGGGCAGAAGTTTCACAGCATGCACTAAGATCCACAAGGTATGCCTTTTAAATAAGGTTAATGCAAATCAGAGACTTGCTTCTTGACAATCACACAAAAAAAGCTTGCTATTCTTTCAATTGTATCATCTAATGTGGAAGAGAGCTTACATCAAACTCTATCCAAATCTGATCTTCCATTTAATTTTAACAAAACTGGATCAAGAATTTTTTTGCCTAGCTCCTTATGTAAGGGGCAGTACAGGAACATGTGGACAACAATGTCCACACTGCCCAGTTTGCAAGAGCATCACCTCTTGTCATTTATTATTTATTTATTTATTTGTTATATTTATATCCCGCTTATCTACTGGGTACTCTAAGCGGCTAACAAAAAGGCTATAAAGCCAACAAAATACAATAAATAAACAGACAGACATACCTAAAAACACCCTAGACCCTGTTAAAATCAAGTGAAACCTCGAGTAAAACACAAATTACGATGGCGGGGAAAAAAAATTAAAAAAAAATTAAAAAAAAAAATTAACTGTCGCCAAAGGCCTCGCGAAAAAGGAAGGTTTTCAGCGCCTTTCAGAAGGCCAGCAGGGACTCTGCAGAGCGCACTTCACTGGGGATGGCATTCCAGAGGCTGGGGGCCGCCACCGAGAAAGCCTGGGTCCGAGTGCTCGTCCTCCGGGCTTCCCGAGGCGTGGCGACCCGAAGCAAGTGCGCTCGCGCCTGCCGAACGGGACAGGCCAAAGTTGACCGCTGAGCGATACGCTCTGCCAGGTAGTCCGGTCCCAAGCCATGGAGGGTTTTATAAACTAAAACCAAGACCTTGAATCTAATCCGGGCTGCAACGGGCAACCAGTGCAGGCGGGCCAGGACTGGGGTGATGTGGTCATAACGACGCACACCAACCACCAGCCTGGCCGCCGCGTTCTGGACCCGCTGCAAGCGCCGGAGAAGATTCAAGGGCAACCCCATGTAGAGCGCGTTACAGTAGTCCAGCCTCGAGATCACCAGAGCTTGGACCACTGTTCTCAAGGAGTTCGCGTCGAGGTATGGGCGGATCTGGGCGATCCGACGGAGATGGAAATAGGCGGACCTGGTCACCGACGCCACCTGGTACTCCATGGCAAGCGCCGGGTCCAGGAACACACCCAGATTCCGCACCCTCTCCGCAAGCTGGAGGGGGACACCCCCCAGACAGGGAAGAGGGCCACCGTACCCCGACGGCGAGCTCCCGAAGAACATAACCTCCGTCTTCTCGGGGTTGAGCTTAAGCCTGTTCGCCCCGGTCCAGGCCAGTACGGCCTCCAGGCACCCGTCGAGAACTTCCACAGCTTCCACAGCAGAGGTGTTAAAGGAGAGATAGAGCTGCGTGTCATCAGCGTACTGATGACAGCAGACTCCAAAACTCCTGATGACCCCCGCCAACGGCCTTACGTAGATGTTAAACAGCATGGGGGACAGAGACGACCCCTGTGGAACCCCACAAGGGAGGATCCAAGGAGCCGATAACTCCCCCCCATGCTGTACGTACTGTGGCTGGCCCTCCAGGAAGGAACGGAGCCAACTGCGAGCAGTGCCTCCGATTCCGACCTCAGAGAGCCGGTCCAACAGGATACCGTGGTCGACGGTATCAAAGGCCGCTGACAGATCCAGGAGGACCAACAGGGATGAGCAACCCCTGTCGGCCGCCCTGAGAAGGTCGTCTTGCAGGGCGACCAAAGCTGTTTCGGTACCCCGGCGGGGCCTGAACCCAGACTGGCAAGGATCAAGGCACTGCCGATCCTCCAAGTATGACTGCAGCCGGACCGCCGCCACCCTCTCGATCACCTTGCCCATAAACGGGACATTGGCGATAGGACGATAGTTTGTCAGATCATCCACCGCCAGGCCAGGTTTTTTCAGGATGGGCTTTACCACCGTCTCCTTCAGACGAGAGGGAAAAACCCCCTCGCTGAACGAGGCGGTGGCGATGGCAGACGCCCATTCGGCCATGGTCCCTCTGGCAGCTCTAATTAGCCAGGCAGGGCAAGGGTCGAAAGGAGTGGAGGCAGGCCGGCAATGCGCCATAGCCTTGGAGACCTCGACAGCAGAAACAGGCCCAAGCGCATCCAACCGAGGCGACGAAGGCGGACCAGCAACTGGGGATGGCGGGACAGGACCACTGCAACCGGAGTCAAAGCCAGCACGGATGGCCTCAATCTTAGTTCGAAAAAAGGCTGCGAATTGCTCGCTACTGAACTCAGTAGGAGGAGGCCTAGCCAGACTAGGATTGCTGAGGTCCCGAACCACCCGGAAGAGCTCCGCCTGGCGGTTCGAGGCCTCAGCAATTCTCAGGGAGGTGAAAGATGTTCTGGCCTCCCTTATCGCGATGATATAGCGACTAGACTGGGCGTCAACAGCAGCCTTACTCAACGCCGTGCGGGATTTCCTCCAGCTGCGCTCTAACCTCCTCCTAACCTGCTTCATTGCCCTAAGCTCCCCCGTGAACCATGGGGAGGGCCGGGCTCGGCAGCGGAGGAGGCGCTTGGGGGCGATCCGGTCAATGGTGTGGGCAGCTGTTTCATGCCAAAGATTCGCCACACCCTCGGCCGGAACGTCAGTCACTCCACCAGGAAGACCCCCAAAGAGCTCACCGAACCGCTGGGGGTCCATGAGCCTCCGGGGGCGGGCCAAGATGGCAGGCCGATGGTCCCCGCGGGGAGGAGCCGGAATCGCCAGGGAAAATGACAGCAGGTGATGGTCTGTCCATGACACAGGAAGGGAGACAAGGTCCCCCACCTCCAGACGCGAATCCCCCGACATGGAGGTAAACACCAGATCCAGGGTGTGACCAGATCTGTGGGTGGGGCATAAAACGTGCTGGGACAGACCCATGGAAGCCATGGATTCCATGAACTCCAGAGCTGCACCAACAAGCCCACCATCCGCATGCACGTTGAGGTCTCCTGCAACCAAAAGGCGCGGGGATCTCAACAGTGCAGCGGAGATGAACTCTGTGAGCTCTGGGAGGGATTGTGCAGGGTTGCGGGGAGCTCGGTAGCCCAGCACAATGCCAAATCTGTCCCGCTGTCCCACCAGCAGATGAAGTACCTCCAACCCCTGGCTAACCAATGTCGAGGCCCTGCTGACGTGTAAAGAATCCCTGTAAACGATTGCGGCCCCTCCCCCCTTTTGACCCCCCAACCTTCCCACTCCCTCTACCAAGTACCCGGGCGGGCAAAGGAGAGAGAGAGAAGCCCCCCCCTCCGTGCCCACCCAGGTCTCGGTGATGAGTGCCAGGTCGGGCTTCCCATCCACAATGGCATCATGGATGAGAGGGATCTTGTTATGAACCGACCTGGCATTCATCAGGATACAGGTAAGGTTGGGGGCGCTGGTGGAGTGACTCCCGGGCACGTGGCAGAGAGCCGAGAGGTCAGAACGGGGGACAGACACGAGTTGTCTGGCCCAAGTTCTTCTTGTCTGACGTACCCAACGGCTTCCAGCGTACCGCCCACGGCCCATCACCGTTGGTATATGAGCCCCTGCATTCATGGCGGGGGAAAAAAAAAAGAATTACACTAACAATAAAAATAACAGAACAAAATGCACTAAATTACAAATTACAAGCTACGAACAACAAGATACAACAACAACAGCAAAATAGAAAAAAAATAATACTAAATAACAGTAAGAATAACAAAACAATAGTGCACTAAAATTACAGAATTACTGACTACAAACAGCAAATTAAGGGCTAACCGCCAGGGCAAGTGGAGAGGGACAGGGTTGAGGACGCAAAGATGGTTCACAGGCAGTGAGTGAGCAGCGATGACTGGTCTGGCAACTGATATCATGGGTGGGTAAATACAAACAGAAGGTGGGAAATCAAATGAAAGGGGGGGGCAGTGGTGGGGGAGGGGAGGGGACACTCACGCCCGTCTGGCAGTCGTCCGCAGGTCAAACTTGGAACGACCACGGCATCCAAGAAGTCATCCAAGTCCCTAAGTCCCCCTCCATGGCCAAGGCGGGCCCCCACAAAAATTTAAAAACAAACATAACAACAAAAATAAAAACATGGCAGCAGCAATAAAAATAGCGAACGCAGCCGAGGCAAACCGCTGCTGCTGCCGCCCGCCATCTTGTGTCGAAAGACTGCTCTAGGGAGCAGGAGCTGGAGACTTCCAGGCACAGACCCACCTCTAGCCAGGCACAGTCCCAGGTGGAACAAGGGAAGGAGAGGTTTCTCTGTGGAGACTCCAGCCGGTCTTATGAGCCCTTCTCTAGGAAGCAGGAGCTGGAGACTTCAAGGCACAGACCCACCTCTAGCCAGGCACAGTCCCAGGTGGAA
>JAHTLZ010000074.1:11102902-11134177 GCA_023846285.1 Phrynocephalus versicolor | reverse complement strand
CAGGCACAGTCCCAGGTGGAACAAGGGAAGGAGAGGTTTCTCTGTGGGATACCATTAAATCTGCCGAACAAAATTGCTGGTGGCATAACATTACATCGAGTCAATAAAAAGGCTCTACGTTTTTGAGGAGATTTAAAGAATTATGGTGCTGGAAAGGGGGTGCCCTGCCCTGCCTGCCGCCCCCTCCTCTTTTGAGTTGCGGAACAAGAGCAGGGCTGTCCAATGGTCTGCACGTGATAAGTGTGTTGGACGCACAGGGCATGCCTCCTGCACATTACAGCTGCGGCTGGTGCAAGTGGATGGTACCTTTCCTGCCATGGGGCCGAGAGATGGGGGTGTAATGCAAAACCATCTGCCAATTCGGAGCAAACTGTCTCTGCTGCACCTGCTGAATGGAAATGTGACTGGGGCTGCCTTGGGAAGACCGCTGGCTGGAAGGGAGTCAGGCTGCTCTGTCGAGAGCTTATTCACTGGGCAGCCACCAGTGCTTCTGAAATCCTGCTGGGAAGGGAGGCTCAGAAGGCCTGTAACCTCTGGCTTCCCCAGCCCACCTTCCTGCCTGCCAGGGCCAGCTTCAAATGTGTGTGTGTGCGTGCGTGTGTGTGTGCGTGCATTTCCAGGGGAAGGGGACAGACCCAAGGCAGATGGGAGCTAGCTGTCCAAAGGTTGTGCTCAGGAAGAAGATTGGAGAAGTGGCAAGAAGCCAGGAGGGGGTCCCAAAGGGAGGTGCCATCGCGGCCCACACACCCCTCAGCCCCCTTGCGATGAAGCTGAGTGACAGTCCAGAGCAAACCCATCCAGGGCTGTGATATACTTGCTTAGTTCTTTTTAATATAATTTACCGTTCGTAGCTTGCTATAATAACTTCCTATTCGTAGCTTTGGATATTGTCCGTGAAAATTTTCAGTCAACCAGGTGAGTTTATCTGGAAGTTGAGTCATGGCTTTACTGGACTTCTTTTTCTTGAGAGATAGAAACGTTCCGCTCCTCATCCAAACAGCTTCATCACTCTTTGGATTTTTTTTTTCTTTTAAATGATGCAAACAACCTCGAGTCTTTTTAGGAGAAAGGTGGGATATAAATATTTTTTAAAATGAACAAAATTATTAAACTGGAGTTTTAAAAAAAGATGTGCAAGACAAATATCAAGGACCTATGAACCAAGGATACATCCACGGTGTGAAAAGGATGTGTTGAATCTAGAAAGTATCTGTGGAGGATTAGAAATGTAATGTTTGCTTTACCTGTGAATGGCAAGAAACAATGCTTGCAGATCATGAACATGATAACACCATGGGAAGAAGCCAAAGGGATAAAATGAGTTTACAGCTGGGAAAATTATACAGCTTCTTTCTCTGTTCGTGGGCAATCCTGTCTTGCAAATGTAGCTCTCAGTAAACATCAGCAAGTTTTAAGCAGTTGTTAGCGTGCCTACCGGACCACGAAATCACACATGCATACATGCACGCACGGCAGATAATCAGTCTAAATAACATGCTACCCCCATTAGGGCCATAATTAAGTCCATACACACTGAACCACAATATAGATGTGTAGGTCGGGCACACAGTGGTAAAGATGAAGAACCATCTGAGATTTAGATAAATGTACAAGTTACTGAAGTTCTATAGGAGTCATAGATATTTACTGTGGTATATTTATATGATCATTTGCTATCTTTATTCTCATATTTTATAGCTAAGGAGAATTGAATGTACAGAAGAAAAATAATGCAAAGAAGTCTCAGAACTGAAAACTATAGTTCCCCAAGTAACTATAACTCTGCCATGCTACACATATAGGAAAGGATAAATTTCACTGCAAACATGCAGCACAAAGGCTTTCAGCTCTCAGGGAAGACTGCATTATAATTATGGTGAGTTACAGCCTGTGTGAATCCTAGCTAACACATTCATATCATCAGAACAATCCTTTTATTAGACGTTTTCATTTCTCCTTTATCAGATAAAACTGTTTTACCACCACAAAAACAAGAAGAAAACATTTAAGAACAGAGTCACACAATCACAAATCTTCTACTACACAAATTATTGCTGACAGCCTAAGTTTTTTTTTTTTCTGGCTCATCTTGCGGCACTTAACATTATTAACAAATGAATGCAAAAGTAGCAAACTTTGGAAGAATTTAGAAAACCTCTTGTATGAAATATTTTTTCTCTTTTACAATGAGGGAAAGCGTTCTTGGGACAATGTTTCTACTCAGTTCAAGTGTCAGGAGCAATCTAATATTAAGATCCACTGCTAATGGAAGTGCAGTACACAGAGCGTAGTGATCAGCAGCTGTGTGTTTAATACAGGGTGCATTTTCACATTTTTGTCTTGTTTTTTAAGTTTATAAATATGCCAAATAGTGCAATTCCATATGAAGGTTACTAAGGCATTAATATAAATTTAGGTTTGATATGAAAGTGAATACTGTATTGAATATATTATACACACACACACACACACACACACACACACACACATGGCAAAACACCTTGTGTACCTGGAGGGTACACAAAAAGAAACACATGGTTTTCTCTCCTCTACAATTTTAGTTCTTCAGATGTTAATTCACAATCTGTGTTTTTGTGGATTAATTGATCAACACATTTCAGTTATTACAACAAAAACAACAAAAATAATAAACTTTATTTTTATGCTACCTTGTATAAAGGAATTAATTTGTTCCAAATGAAATTATGTTAAGCAAATTTTCCTTTATACAAATTTCCCATAGGAATGCATTGAAAATGGAGTAATCCCTAATTGCGACCATTTTCCATAGGAATGCATTGAAAATGGAGTAATCCCTAATTGTGACCATTTTTATGTTGTACGGATTCATCCCATAGACAATTCTGTTAAGCAAATTCCCCCTATCTCCATAATTTTTTATGTTGTACAGGTTTTATGTTACACAAACTGTTTGTTATATGAGGGTCCACTGTACTTATACAATACTATAAAAACAATACTAAAAGCAACTACAAACATAACACCCAGTAGCGTTCAACTGGATTTGCCATGCATATTGGGTGGCCAGAAAGACGAATGTAAAGCATAACTGCAGAATGTGAATTAATGTTCTTTTGAGCAACACTTTTTAAAATAAAGATTAATATCATCAATTTTTATAATGGCACTGAAAGGAACTACAGAGATTGGTACCAGGGGACTAAGTGACGTATCTGGAAGAGTGTTCAAGCGCTGATTATTCATTCGTCTTCTAGCACCCATTCATAGGATACCTCCTTATGTACTACAGGCCATATTTCCCATTAGACACAACAATACCATAATAATCACTAATCTAATGGCTAGTAACTGGCATACACCAGGCATGAAGAAAGGTGTTGTGAAAAACCTCAAAGCTACGGAGATCGGGATTGGATTCCCTCAAGGAAAATCACCCCACATTCCTTTGTCAAAATACCGGCCTTCTATATCAATTTCAAAATGAAGCCTTTCAAAATTCTTCTTCTTAATTGCTTAATTGGACAGCAGTTTGAATCTGTCAACAACTATAAAAGGAATAACCCAGTCCTTTTAAGAGAGCAGAGCTAACCTTTTTAAAAATGTAAACAATGGTATAAGCAATTTCATTACAGTGTTATCTGGCTGCTAACAGAACCTTGTGTTTTTTGCTTTCGTACAGTATTAGTCTCTTGTCATTTTGGTCGAGGAAAAATATTACATTCCCTTGAACAGCATGTGAAAGGATTTCTAAGTAGCGAGGCATCTATAATGACACTGAAACGTTTATAGACAAATAAAATCAAATTGCCTGGGTTTGTTATTCTGAATGTCTGGATCATTTTTAATACATCTCTTTGGAACAAAGCTTACATGCACTTTAAGGGAAAGAAACTGAACAACCTATTGGGATTAAACTCCAAGAGTGTTCGCTGTGGAAACATTCTCAAAGCTCAGCTGTTCTCAAGTGCATGTGTTAAAGGTCCATTTACTACTTGGAGAGCTGGTTTATGGAAGGAAAGTTCCAAAACTGGGTATACAGCAGAACAGTAATCAGCCAAAATCAGCACCCCATTTAAGCAAGTGATCATACTCTAAATCAAGTTGGGTTGCTGTTTTTAGCTATACTCGGTGCTTACTTAGCAATAGAAATACGAATCTGTGAAATGAAAAGGTTTTACGCTTCCAGATGTCTTGCACGCGTTCCTTTATGTTCACTTGCCAAATGTATGTTACTGTGCAGAGAAGCCAGGAGCTTTGGTTCCAAACCCCAGCGCAAGTCCTCATTGCCGGCTGCCTCCCTTCCCTACAAATATCCTTTCCTTCAGGAGCACTAAAGCACAGAACTGCAACCCCAGTTAAGTTTTTAAAATTCAGTTAGCCAGATGAGTTTGGGGCAATCAACTACATATGCATTCATTTACTTACATGAAAGGGCAACAGTTGGTAAGCAAGCAGTACACTTTCATTGCTTTTAGACTTGGCATACATGTGTTCTAGCAAGCAACCCAGAAGACAGATGCACTAAATATAGAACCTAAAGTAACGCTGGACCTGGTCTAAATCCAGCTGTGAGTTCCAGCTTGAGGATACCTGCTAAATGAATGGGGGATGGTATGTCAACACTTGTGTCAATCATGGGGATTCAGTGAGTCTACACCAGCTGAAGCTAGTAATTGGATTGAGGCCACTCATTTTAGTGAGTCTACTTTAAGTATGACTGAGGATAGATCCCCACCCATTGTTTTAAGAAACTGCTGGTCAATCAGTCTGTCTGTCTACCATAACCTACTAAATCCTGTGTGTTACCCTAATTAGTCTGTCTAGCAGATAAAGGTTTCTTATCGGTTGTGGAGCTCCATCCAAATTATGATAACCTTAACAGGGTTTTCAAAGGGAATGAAATATTTGTGGAGTAATTTTACCAGTGCCGCTCCCCAAACATTAAATTTTCATGACTGCAAAATGATTGGAATCCAGGTTTCCTGAATCCTAGTCTGTTCCTCTATTCACCTACCACTTACAGCAACCCTTTCCGGGATGTTTTAGATATGTAGTTTACTATTCTCTTCTTAATGAAGACCTTAGGTACTCTGCAGCTTGTCCAAGGCTACATAGACTGGTTCTTTATCCAGGAGGCAAAATAAACATCAAACATACTGTTAGTCCAGTTTTTAGTTACAGTATGAACTGAAGTGCAGTTCAGTCGAACATTTGGAATGAACATTAATTTCAACTTTTGAGTTAAAAGTTAAAATTTATTTTCAGTCTAATTTGAAGACTCAATGTCAAAGTTCAGATCAATGTCAAAAGCACACTTAAGCATCTAAATGAACATCATAAAGCTTTCTACCTTCAGTTAGGAAAATGAAAGCTAAATTGCTGCATCAATAATTATAACAAAATTTTACTGAGGGTTCTTTGTGTTGAATTAATGAGAAGACCAAAAACAGCAAGAAACCTAGGTTTTTAAATTAAGAAGAAATTAAAGAACCGGCAGGCCAACTCAAAAGAAAGGACTGCTACATATTACAACATTATAAACTATATCCTAATTTTGGGGATCATATTACAAAACATGTACACTATAGCCTAAACTTTAGACTCGCCAGTCAAAATGGGTGATCTAAATTAGCTGTTGTATATATTGCAAGTGAGACGCACATCGTAATGAAGAATTACTTTGGGGACAATCACTGCATGAAGTCAATAAAATACACGGAAGAAATGTAATTCTGGGAAAAGAACAAGTACCATCATTTTTTCCTGTTTCCAAGGCTTCATGCTTGCCAATGCCTTGGGGAAACAAGACACTCCTCTTTCATCAGTTTATTAATTCTCTTCCATTCTGAATAGCTTATTTCAAATGTTCCACTGTGCATATTAAAAAAACAAACACACACCTGCAATTCCTTCTTTACTACCCACAAGCTTGAGAAGGTAAAATTCCCTGATACCTCTTCAATGCATGGGTCTTCCCTTCAGCTGAAGCAGCTTTCCCTAATTTAACTTAGAGAGTCATCCCAATGCTGCTGTTCATGTTGGGCGTTAGCCACACTGGAACTTCGCCATTTCATATTTACTGGATAAAGTAATTGTCAGTCCCTATGCTGACACTGAGTCAGATGCGCACTAAAGCAACTTGTTGATGTCTTTCAGAAAAGTTAAGAGTAAACAGATTTTTTTTCAAGAACACAGTGGAAAAGTCTCTATAATTGTGTCTCATGAGCAAAATGAATTTTACTTCTCAAGTGTTTCAAAAGCAGAACGTCAAGAAGGCTTATCCAACACACAATGCTTTAGGTCAATACTTTTGGCATCTCTGTTCTTTGGTTATTTCTCTTCCTTTAAAAGGGATTATGTGTACGATTCCTTCGGGCAGCTTCTTTATACTCCACTTAAAAAGAGAATTCAAATCCAATACTGAGTGGGATTTTACAACCCCTATAAGCTACAAAAGGTGTGACCAAGAAAATTAAAACTTGGCACTTGTTTTGTGAAGTTGTGCATGAGAAATTAATTTATGAAGAATTTATCTTGATTTTGTAGTAGTTATTTGTTTTCAAAACAGATTTTTATCCTACAAAGCTATCAAAAAGTAGTTTGAAATCAACTTTAAACTACAAAGTAAATCATCATCCTGTACTGTCAAGTCCATTCTATCTTGTAACAACATTTTCCAGGTTTTTCCAGGTTCATTATGCATAAAACTGATTTATCATTCCCAGGACTGTGCAATGTAACCAAGGACACACTGGCTGGCTCGTCTCACAGGAGGTGCAGTGGGGAATCAAACTCCCAAACTCTGGCTCCATAGTGAGATACATAAGCCATTAAGCTAGCCGACTAGACAAATTAAATACCTAAACCATATTAACCCATATTCAGCCTGCAATAAAAATAATAAAACAGCACCAACCAGAGAATGCTAGTTAAAACATACTGTAGTCCAGTAAAATTAATCACCTGCAAATTGCCTTCAGAAAACCTGGTCACAGGTTTTGGACTTGAGAGACTACAGGTGCAATTGCACAGGGAGGGGAATGCGCATTCACTCACTATGAAGTTGTAGCAGGGAATTTGGGTCTGTTCATGGCTTTCTTTGTAAACCAAAACCAACACCGTGAACCTTATTCAAGAGGTAATGGACAGCCAGTGCAGGCAAGACAGAATTGGGGTTATGTAATCAAATCTGCCTGCACCAACCACCAATCTGGCTGCCACATTCTGGACGTGCTGGTCACCGAACCAGGTTCAAGGGGAGCACCATGTGAAGCATGTTGCAATAATCTATCCTTGATATAACCAGCATCTGCACAACCATCCTCAGGGAGTTCCCATCAAGTTACGGGCGAATTTGGGTGATAAGCCTAAAATGGTAAAAGGCCGACCTGGTCACGGCTGCTACCTGGGGTTCCAGCGACAGTTCTGGATCCAGGATGATGCCCAGATGCCTCACTCTTTCAGTCAGCTGGAGTGGGGACCCAGCAGACTCCAAAACTCCGAATGCCCTCAGTTAGCAGCCTCATATGGATGTTAAAGAGCATAGGGGAGATCGCCGACCCTTGAGGCACCCCACAAGTGTGTATCCAGGGAGACAAAATCCTCCCGCCAAACTCACTCTCTGGGCTCGGCTTTCAAGGAAGGACCGGAGCCAGCTCAAGGCTGGGCCCCAGATCCACTCCTCAGAGAGCCTGTCCAGGAGGATACTGTGGTCGATGGTATTGAAGGCCACTAACAGATCAAGAAGGACCAACAAGGTAGAGCAACCCCTGTTGCCCCCCCCTCAATAGGTCATCACCCATGGGAACAAATGGACAAAAAACTCAAGGAAGTTGGATATCTTCCAGTTATCTTGGCTTCCATCTCCATGGCGATGATGTCATCAGTGGCAATGTACGAGTAACGGTGAATGGTTGTGTTGGAAAGAATTCACCAGTGTGCTTTGCAACAGACAAATGCCAATATGTCTCATAGCTAAGATTTGCAAGATAACTGCATGCCCTGTTGCATTGTCTGGCACAGAGTGCTGGGCAGGAACAATGGGCGGAGGAGAAAGCAGTATTCATACCATGGAAATGTCAGTGTTCCTTTGGATATTGAACATTTCCATACTCAATCATGTCACAAATGATACTATCTGACAGCAACTAGGTGTGATATCAATTACAGAAGATGAGAGAAAGCCAGCTTCGCTGATATGGACATGTCCTCTCAGAGCAGCACCTTCCACCATTACCGAAACTGCTTACCATATGAAAATTGATGACCCGCGGAATGTAGGTAACCAAAACAGAGACGGCAGGACACTGCCAATAAGGACATACAAATAATCAGCCTGAGTCCTGAAGATGCAGTTGATCAGGCAAAGTGGCATTTCAAGATCTGAAACGTGGACCCCACACCCTAACCCTAAACCTAACCCCACACCTGCAGAAAAACACTATGAAGAAGCGCAAATCAGCATTCCATAAGGCAGCTATAAAAATGAGGGGACCCCAACAAAAAAGTATAACTGTGAAACTGGACGCAGATAGGCACCATATTTGACTTAGATGTAGCAAATTTGGGTAATTTGTACTAATCGTTTTCAAGTTAGTTATGATTTTTTTTAAAAAAGGTAAAACTTATTTTTAAAAGTACAATATTTTAATCCCCTTTCCCCTGTGCACCTTTTAAAGAAGTTTAGAAACAGCCCTGATAATTGCTTTGTGTCCGGGTGAGATGCAATTGAGTGAAAAAATTCTTCTCCAATTTTCCCTTGTGAGGTGTCATTTTGTGAATGGTAGTGAGTCCAGGACAGTATCCTGCAGAGCATCTTTGCTGTTGTCAATATTCAGGCTCGCCTTTGCTATGTAAAGCTCAGCATCCTTTTTTTATCTGCTGGCAATGTGGGCACCATATTATGCAGAAATATCAGGCCATTGCCTGGTTTTCTGAATTGTGGAGACAGAAGCACACTATTCCACTTTCATCAACCGGAAGTTTTTTTGAAGAACTGAATTCATCTCTTGTTCTTGTCTGCCTTATGCGTCTCTGCTCTAAGCTATCCCAAAACAGCCTAAAATATATTCCATTTCTAAAGCTTCCTAAGAAGTGGAAACTGGAAAGGAGAGACAAGACTGTGCGTCATCTACATTCCAACGAAACACAAGTAAGATTACAATACTGTGCCTGCTTTGTGCAGGAGTGAAGCATTTCCTTTCTCCACTTGCATTGCTGATTCCTTCCTACTCCCCACCTTCCAAGGGCTGCAGTCTGAGAATTTGGGAAAGTTGCTTGCAGGCACTGTAAACAGACTCCTGTATCTCTTGTTCTTACTCATTATAATCATGAGCAATTAGCCGGGTGGGGTTGACTGGGTAGATGAAGGCAAAGAAGTATCAACTGGGACTTAATTTGTGCTTCAACGGCATAACATATTAAAGAGCAAACAAATCAGCTGCGTATTTGTCATACCCATGCGGTTAACCAAGTCTTTGGCAAACAGGTAATAAATGTCCTCTGCATTCCCACTGGCTGTCCTAACATTCAACAACAGCACCCCGAGCCCTGGGGAAACGATAGCAAGACCACCCATGCCTCCAAAACTAGAGCATGGCTTAATAGGAAATGGATGCTTAGATATCAAAATTCACCCACCACCCCCATCTTAACTGCCAGTGCTGTTTCCCAATCACCACTGTCTCTGTGCATATCTCCCCATTTAGCTATGGCAGCCTTTCCTCTCAAACAAACCCTGAGGCCATTAAATTGTTAGCCAAGTCTCCAATAAGGAATGCTACCAACTAAGAGATCAAACAGGATCAAGCAATCAAGCAACACCCTCTCCTGCAATCCTTCAGCCAACCAAGCATGCAATTAATTATAACCACAGACACTCATAATCTTCATCCATATACATATGAATATACATTAAGTGATTCCATCTGCAGTAAATCAGTAGTATAAAAAGGGTTCCTCTGGGAGGAAATCCATTAGCAATTGAATTCAAAGCTATTATACACTCTTACTTCCTGATGGTTAAAGTACTTATGTGTTGTTGTTTTTCTCTGTGTGTCTGACTTTTAACTCTCTCTAGAAGTGGTCCACCGCATCTGAACACAGAAAATTGGTTTCTTAATGTACTTGACTAGGAATGTTACTCTGTCATGTATGAAGAGGTTAATCCTGTCTCTGGATATTAAACTGTGAATAAATGTTTAACATGTTTTCCTTTTGTTTTTCATTCCCCCCCCCAAAGAAATATCAGCAGAGAAATTAAAACATGACCATCTCTTTCACCTCAGAAATATATGTCTATATACTTTGGTAGATAAAATGTTCCTCCAGGTTTAGTTAAGGAAGAGTGTGTATTTATGCACAATGATCTGTTAATTAGTGTTAAGTTCAATTTCTAGAATCAGGCTTTTGCAACTGGATACAGAAGCTGATCATCTCAAACTAATGCTACATTTAACAATAATGTTCACCTTGTGGCAAAAGAAAGCAACAACCCTGAAATATGCACAACCAAGAGTTAAAATGGTGGGTGTGATCTACTGATATGTGGTTCATATGTAGCATCTGAGACATGGCACATCAGAACTGAACATAACGTGGAAATTATGATTAGATGAAAAGTGTGAAAAATGCAAATTACTCTGCAGACAATGCAGTTCCTTCTAGGATGCTGAGTACAGCTGTATAAAGTGCTTTCAGAAACCAAATCACAACATCAGTCTGAAATGACAAACCCCTCCTAAAATTTAGAATTTAAATATTGCTAGCTCTCCATTCTAAGGCTTTCCGCTTTACCTAGTGCACAGCCTTTATCTAAAATGCAAGTTTCCAGCAGGCTGAGTGGTTTTTCTTGGGTATACCAATCCATACTGACGTTTTAAGTGATAAGCCCTAAATACATAGGCACGTGGGCTGATATATTTTTCTTCCCTAAGAATGTGAACAGGATGGAAACAGCAAGAAGAGGCAAGGAGAGAGACAGAAAGAAATTGCCTCAAGTCACATTCCTACATATAGTTGGCATGCATCCAGTTTGTGGTTGTGATAAGAAATATGTAATCCTATTATGTGGAGTAGAGGCAGAATGTAGAAATAGTTCTTGGAAATGGAACTTCTCCGGTAAGATTATTCATTTCTGCCATAATAGTTATACCACCAGATCTAGGCTATAAGTCTTCTGACAGTTGACTGTCAGAACAATTCACCACACAGCACTACAGTGTCTTTCTTACCCAGACACAAAGAGCATACTGCATATGTATTAACTTGTAATTTAAGCATTAATTTTTATTTCTTCTACCAGCTGCAAAGAACCAGAACTCGAGGCAGGGAACTGGGCAGAAAAGACGATAAAGGCATTCCCCCCTCCCCCCGAATTTTTAAGAATAGTAGAAAATCACAGTTTCTTGTTTAAAATCTCCTCCTCCTTCTAAAGAGGAATACAAACTCCCCATCCCCCTAAGCAGCAACAGCATGATCCCACTGCCTGTTAGCGCTAAATTCCCTTTACTTACTAATAAGGGCTATGTAGCCATGTCTGTGAAGATTCTCAGTCATCCAGGTGAGTTTATCTGGAAGTTGAGTCATGGCTACTGGACTTCTTTTTCTTGAGAGATAGAAACGTTTCGCTGCTCATCCAAGCAGCTTCATCAGCTGTTTAGATGAGCAGCGAAACATTGCTATGTAGCCATATATTAACAAAAGTAAAACGATCTCCATCTCTAAGTGTCAAAACATCCTTCCTCTCTAAACCCAAAGCAGCCATGAGCCAGGCTGTGACAGGTAACGCAGCAGGAGCAATAGCCAAACAGCATAATGGACTCTTCCCCATGCTACAGCATTATGGGACAGTCCAAAAGCATTTCCCATCTCCCATCTTTACTCTGCCTGGTTCAAAACCCTTGTGACATTGTGTTCTTTCACCATGTGGACAGAGCAGGCACACCTGGGTACACGAGTGATGCATTCATCTCCTATTCCCCTGAGTAGTCTGGCACAGTGACTTTGCATGGAGGGACATGTCCCAGCAGGCCTCATACCTGTAGCAATGAGAATCAAAACCCCAAAATATCTCAAGTGTTCAAGGAAACAGTGCCGGTGGATTTTGAAAGCCAAGCATTTATACTAGGGCTAAGCATCGTTCTTGGTTTCGGACCACAATGCCTTGAATCCCACAAACAGCTGTACTAAACACTAATCTCTAATTCGGAAGAGGAACTCAAAAGACATTCCTCGTATTTATTTATCAATTCATTTTTCTCCCCATAGGGGTTTTCAAGGCTACTCACAACAACAAAAGCTATATGATGCTAACTAAGTTTCAAACACTACACAAAAGCTCTTTTGGTGCTTAGTAATTATTTTAACAGTTTAACTGTTCAATTTGCTTTCAAGCGATATCAGCCACCTTTGAGCATTATTTTAGTGGAAACACGGGGGCAGGGGGAAATAACATAAATAAATTAAAATCAAAGAATTGTTGGGAAATGAAAACAGAACCAATAATTCTTATTTCAGTATGTTTGTACTCAATATCTGTGCCAGGACGGCAAACCCATCTCCTTCCAGATGCGGCTGAATTTCAAATTCTACTTCCCAAAATGACTAGGACTGATGGAGACATTCAGAAGGTTTTAAGTTTTGTAGGTCCACTGAATCAAGGGTAAATCCAAACGATTCAATAAGTCTACTTATTGACTTATACGGACTGACAACTAGGTATAGCTCTTCATTTTGACCTGCTGAATCAGTATTGAAAACATCGGCATTTAGCCTAGCAGAAATGCTACAAAGCCTTGGAAATCCAGATAGTTGTAGTTGCTTTAAGTATTTCAGAAACTGGCAGAGTTCTAGAATAACAGCCTGCAAAAAAACCCAACCTTGCTTCTAAAAAGAATTCATTTTGTAGGAATGTGCTATATGCAGTATAATTGTATCTACAGACTCAAATGAAGAATAGAAACTTCAGCTCACTAAGCAATTAAACACAGCATCAGTTAGCCTTTGCATTTGGTTTCTTAACAGAAAAAGTAAATATCAAGTCCAAAGGCATGCATGCCAAAAAGAAAAGAAAAAAGAGTAGAACATACATGAACCAACACAGAGAAGTAAAAAAAAAAGGTGCTGCAAGAACACAGAATACCGACAAACCACTGAAAAAGGATGCAAGGACAAATCACGGTGAAAAATGAAGCAACGATGCAAATTCACTATAACACCATGAGTATGAACAACTATCATTTATTTCAATCACAGTGCATAAAAATGATATCATATTTCAAAAGTAAAGTAAAATAAAAACAAGTTTTTATGACAGAAGCTTTTGGGAACATCTACAGATAGGGCTACAGTCTCTGAAAATTGATAATAAATAAATGTTTGCTTGTCAGTTAAGTTGCTAGAAGATCTCTGGTTTCTGTCACAACAGATTAAGGCTGCCATCACCTTGGGAAAACTGAAACACAGTCCTTTTTTAAAAAAAGTAGTCCTACTATCTTCCTTAAGCGGGCCATAATTCTTTGACAGATTGCGAAGGGCACATCTTATCTGCATGTACTGGAAATCTAAAGGCTGAAAAATCATCATTACCACAAGCAGACTTACCTCACCTTGAAGAAGACTTAAAATGCATTAACCCTATACAGTATCTTCTCCTACCTGCATGGCGCCAGTTAATATTTTATCTTTTAGCTGTCCGTTATAAAATAGGCTATTAGATAGAAAGGCCTGGACCTGACCTGTTTTCAGCCGGCTTTCTTATAACCTTCCAGTCAAATTTATCACCACCTGCACCTCAGAATGTTTATCAATTGCATAAAAACATTATGTTATTTGAATAGTAATGGTGTTCTACAGCCAAACCAGTAAGTCAAATGTGTCAACATGTCTGGAGAGTAATATTGCTTTATGAAAGAGTATGTTAAAACCCTTCTGCTGGGGTAGATTTACATGATACTTTCAGTGAAAGATATAGCCACATGCCCACTCTTTAATAAATAACAATAATAAAAGTAAAACCATTGGCCAAGTTGTTATTATTATTGATGTGGCACAGGCAACTGATAAATTTGACAATAAAAATATTATATTTGCATTGCAGGAACTCCTCCTAACCATGTAGTTGTAATGTGAACCCAAAGCCTCCAACCATTTAACTACTTGTATTTATTATGACTGATTCCTGCAACATCAACAGAGACCAGGAGCTTGCAAAAGTGCATTTTGTGAAACTTTATGAAGTCATGGAATCCTCGGTCAGGGGAGTATGAAGACATACTATAGCTCTCTGTTTCCTTTTATTACCATAGAAAACCATCCATTCTGATTCTGAATAGTCTACACAGCAAACAAACAAAAAAGTCATGTTATTTAACCAAAATTAAAAAGTTTATCAACTGTTTCCCTTGGATCCTAGATAAATAATAGAGGTTTGGAGGCATGCAGCCATTAAAACAAACAAAATCAAAACTAGACTATGGGTGATACCTTCATAGGCTGCTAGTAGAAACATAAAAAGTTGCTGAGCTTTCGAGAGCAAGCCCTCTTTTTCAAAGCAGGTATATGAGTCCAAACATGGCAAGGGATGTAATTTGCCAGAAGAGAGTTCTTAAAAGTTCACTTGGCAAGATCCACGCCAGGCTTCTTCTTAGAAGGCACAGAGCAGCATGGTCTGAAGGGGATGGACTTTACAGGCCAATTCAAACAAAGAGTGGCATGGTATGGGCACCTCCCTCTTGCTGACAACCATCATCTCTCTATTGCCTCTACATCATTTGCATACAGTTTCTCAGGCAAACGCCTTTAATCTCCTTGTGAGCTCTAAAAACTGCAAGGAAGAGCTCTGGAAGAAGGGCAAATAAGAATGGGGAATGACAGGAGAAAATGCCTAATCCCCAAAAGAGGCAGGAAACATCTGACCCTCAACATCAGCAAATACTGATGGAGACAGAACAAATTATTTGAATCCAAGGAATAAAATTAGCTCCTGCCCAGATTTATTAGGACCACACTCCTGTTCTGAACTGTTTTTCCATACTTAAAAATAATAATCCACATAGGCTGGAATTCTTCGATTCAAACTGTCTGGAAATGAATAAAAGTCTGTTCCTTCCCAACAGGAGTATAACTGTTCCAATAGTAATCATGCCGGTCAAGCCTATTCTGACCTATGAAAACCCGCATGGGATTTTCGAAGGATAAAGTGCTCAGAAGGGATTTGGCAGTCCCTCTCTATATGCTGGGGGCTGCATGGCTTGCCCCAAGACCACACAGGTGGCGTAGCACTTAATCCCATCACCCTTAGACACTAGGGATGATCTTGTTTGGCCCTTTTCCTGGAAGGCACAGTGGGGATTTGACCTCCTGATCCCTGGCTCTATAGGCAGATATGCCAACCCACTGAGATATACCAACTCTTGATGATGATGATGACGACGACGACGACGACGACAACAACAACAACAAACTTTATTTCTATGCCGTCTTTCTCCCCAAAGGGACCCAAGGCAGCTTACAACAGTACAATTCAATTTAAAAATTGAAATAATAATGGCAACATTTAAAAACAATAATAAAAAACACTATAAAAACAATACTAAAACAGCAGCAGGAGAATTCAAAGCCCCCCCCAGCCGATAAAACTGAATATTAATATGTTATAGATGAAAAAAAATGTAAAAAGCTGGAGGCTCAAAAGGCTTGCCTAAATAAAAAGGTCTTAAGGCCTCGCTTAAATGTTTCCAGGGAGGAGGCAGTTCTTAGCTCAAAGAGGAGAGAGTTCCATAGTATCGGTGCCACTATTGAGAAGGCCCTATTTCTGACTGATGCCCCATGCACCTCCCTGGACGGTGGCCCTTGTAGACAGGGGACATAATAGAACCCTGTGGCACCCCTACTGGGGTTGCTTACTTTTTTCTGTTCTCTGAGTAAATGTTTAAATTCTCTTTGTAGGTGTGATGACAAGAGCCTCCCCACCCCAAATAATTAGCAAATTCTGCTTCACCCGACTGGAAATGAAGAGGGAAAGCTTCCATGAGAAAAGATGCTACAACATGTTTATTAATAATCATGGGCTGTCAACTCAAGGATACAAGTGGTTTACTATTTACTACTTCTGCAGGTGCCCTGAGACTGTGCAGCTTGCCCCACAGTCTGGCTCTGCTGCATGAAGTACAGTGGGGAATCAACCCCCCACCACCACCTCTGATTTCACAGCCAAATACCCAAGCCACTGAATTATCCAGCAGCCATATTATGGATAAGGTCTCACTACTCGGCAAAAACTATGGACATTTATCTTCCATTTCATTGAAAAATCACTGCACTGTACAAATGCTCCCTCATGGAAGTTTTGGACACTTAATCCTAAATTCAATGTAATACCAAGCAAGTGAAAATCTCTAATAGCGCTGTTGTCCCGGATGACATCCTTCTGTAAGCTGTCACACAAATAACTAGGCAACAATACCAATAATGAATACTATGCTGGGACTAATTCTAAAAATATGGAAGTTTCCCTACTTACTTGGCCTTAGTTTCACTAATACATGGTCTTACAAATATTTTCTCAGAAAAAGGTCCCAGTAAATTCAGCAGGACTTACTCTCAGATAGGTTAAGTAAGATAGCATAGAGAAGTAAGGTAGGATTCACTGTAAACACCTTCACTTTGGGTGTTTACAGGGAGTGCTGAATAGAAATCATTATCTCCACAACTGCTCTCTTTGCTTTTAACTAGATATAACACCACAGTGAAGACATACAGATTGCTCGATCAAAAATTACATTGCCTAGGATAGTATATAGGATTTAATTGCAACTCAACATTTCATCAGCATGTCTGCTCAGAGGTGTTAAAATGGTGATTTTAAACTGCCTTGATTTACAATAGGTCTGTATAGATTTCAAAAAAAAAATTTGTTTTCATCTTTAGGATAGAAGACAGCTACAAGAGATGGAGAATAAAACACTGCTCAGGATCAAGCACACAAATAATAAAAAATTATAATTCATGAAAGGCTGCCTCCCTTTAGTATAGCAGGATCAATTAAAAAGAACAAAAGCAAATGGAACACTTGCTTACGGAAGATAACAGAATTTGTGTAGTTTAGGTTATAAATCAGTTCACTCTTACCCAGGAATAGAAATGAACCAGGGTTACCTACGCATGCCTATGTGTATTATTGCACAGCCAAGATGTGTATATACTTATATGTTACTAAAAATAAGAAAAAAAGATATTTTAAAATGGTGAAGGGAACCAAAGAGGTGCTATGTCCAAAAAGATAAGTTACCTACCTGTACCTCTGGTTCTTCGAGTGATCACTCTGTTATTCCACACATTGGGTTAATGTGCGCACGCGCAGTAACTTCTCAGAATCTTCTAGATCTAGCTAGATAAAGAACAGCCCTCCCCTATAAAAGGCCAGGCTCTGCCCATCTTACCTCAGTTCCACATATCCGCCGCTGCCAAAGCTAGCAGAACTGACGTGACGCATAGTGGGGTAGGATGGGCGGGTATGTGTGGAATCACAGAGTGACCACTCGAAGAACCAGAGTTACAGGTAGGTAACTTATCTTTCTTCATCGTGGTCCTCTGTGATTGCACACATTGGGTGAGTAACAAGCAGACTTACCGGAAGGTGAGACGTCACGGCAGCACAGAGGAGAGTACAGCCCGGCCAAAGGAAGCATCGGAACGGGCACGCACATCCACCCGGTAGTGTCTGGCAAAGGTCATGGAGGAAGACCACGTAGCAGTCCTGCAAATATCTGGGACGGAAATCCCTTTTAGAAAAGCCGTTGAGGTGGACAGGGCCCTAGTTGAGTGGGCTCGTATGGTCGTTGGTAGAGGTGTATGGGACAGTTCATAAGCCAGCTTGATGGTCTTAACAATAGTCTTAGAGATGGTCTGAGAGGACATGGGCAGTCCGGACTTGGGGCCATCAGTGCAGATAAACAGAAGGGGTGAACGTCTGAGGGCCGCTAAACGGGAGATATAGTAAGATAGCGCCCGTTTGACATCCAATGAGTGCAGCATGCGCTCCAGCGAGGATGAGGGGTTTGGAAAGAAAACTGGGAGGAGAATGGGCTGGAGGTGAAAAATTGACACCACTTTGGGCAGGAAAGACACTTCTGTGTGAAGTGTAACTTTATCCGGATGGAACTGGATGTAGGGTTTGTCCGCTCTCAGGGCGGCCAGTTCGCTGGCTCTTCTGGCCGATGCTATGGCGACTAAAAACAGGGTCTTCGTGGACAAGAGGCGGAGTGATGCGGATGCCAGTGGCTCAAATGGTGGTTTGGTGAGGCATTTGAGAACCAAATGTAGCAACCACTGTGGAGTTAGAGCTGTGGTAGGCGGGCGGATGTTGTGAAGGCCTTTAAGAAAAAGCTTGACATCCGGGTGTTGGAAAAGAGCAGCAGCAGTAGAGCCTGGAGGTTGGTGAGCTACAATGGCCGCAATATAGATTCATTCTCAAGGTCGAGATTGCTAAATTGGTAGAAGCCAGATGGTGTAGGAAGGATAGGAGTGTGCCAACCGTAGTAGGAGAAGCAGATAGACCATTGTTGTGGGCAAATTTCTCAAAAACTTTGAATTTGTAAGTGTACAGGGCTCTAGTTGCAGGTTTCCGGGCAGAGTGAATTATCTCCTGGATGGAGGGAAGATTCTCCATGCTGTGAGATGCAGATTGTGGAGTTCTGGATGAAACACTTGGGAGTTCTGTATGGACAGCAGATCCGGGCGGCGGGGGAGGCGGAGGTGGTGGGTGGCCATCGCCTGGAGAGTTGTGAACCATGGCTGGCGGGGCCACCATGGGGCTATTAGAATTGCATCCGCCGAATCGTGTTTCAACTTCAAAATAGTTTTGAGAAGAAGAGGGATGGGCGGGAAGAGGTACAGTAAGTGATGGAACCATGATATCATGAATGCGTTGCCCAGTGAGTGGTGACCGCGACCTGCTCTTGTGCAGTATTGGTTGCACTTTCTGTTGTGAGGCGTTGCAAAGACGTCTATGTCGGTAGTGGTCCATATGTCACAGAGGTGTTGAAATACTTGATGGTGAAGAGACCACTCGTGGATCCCCGAGTGTTTCCTGCTGAGGGTGTCTGCTAGAGTGTTGTCTTCAGTGGAGATATGGATGGCTATCGGATGGACCTTGTGGCGTATACACCAGTCCCAGAGTCGAAGAGTTAGGACAAGGAGGGGGGTGGAGTGTGCTCCCCCCTGCTTGTTCACATAATACATCACTGTTGTATTGTCCGTGGTGAGTTGGATTACATGTCCTTGTATGGTCGATTGGAAGGCTTTGAATGCCTTCATTACCGCAATCATCTCTAGTTGATTTACGTGGAGATCTTTTTGGTGTCTGGTCCACAGACCGTGCACAGTCAGTGGGCCGCAGTGGGCTCCCCATCCGTACGGACTGGCATCCGTTGTGACTTGGTGCAGTGGTTGTAGTGGTCGGAATGGAATGCCCTGTGTTAGATTGGGCACAGAGTCCCACCAGTCGAGGGACTGCAAGACCAGTAGAGGGGGTGTGAGGCGAAGCCTGGGGCTGTCGATCACTGGGTCGAAGACTGTGAGAAACCAGTGTTGAAGGCACCTCATTCGAAGGCGAGCATAACGAACCGTGGACGTCGTTGATGCCATCAGTCCTAAGAGTCGTTGGACCGTCCAATGATGCCTGATTGAGTGGACTACGTCTGTGATTTTCTGGCACCTGTCTGGTGGAAGGATGGCTCTGCCGCAGGTAGAGTCTAGTAGGGCACCGACGTAGGAGACGGACTGTGTCAGGATGAGAGACGATTTTTGAAAGTTTACTTGAAGTCCGAGAGACTGGAGAAAGTGAAGCGTAACGTCTGTGTGGTGGACAGACTGACGATAAGATGGTGCAGTCAGCAACCAGTCGTCGAGGTATGGAAAAATAGTAATGCCTTGCAGACGAAGATATGCAACTATAGGAGCAACGACCTTTGTAAAAACTCGGGGTGCTGTGGATAGGCCAAAGGGGAGGGCCTTGAACTGGAATGCAACAGAGTCTACCATAAAACGAAGGAAATTTCTGTAAACTGGCATGACAGTAATGTAAAAGTAAGCGTCTTTCAGATCTATGACCACAAACCAATCGTGAGGTTGTAACAAGGGAATAACAGTGTCCAGTGTGGTCATACGGAAACACCTTGGGGTGATAAAGAGGTTTAGTTGCCTTAAGTCCAAGATGGGCCAGCGACCTCCGTCCTTTCTGGGGACAAGGAAGTATCTGGAGTAGAAACCAAAAGGGACTTCTGGGTTGGGCACTCTTTCTATGGCGCCTTTTTCTAAGGGAGTTTGAATTTCTTCTTGCAGAGGTTGGGAGGACGCAGTAGAGATGATTCCTGTTGGTGGAGGGAAGCAGTCGAATTCTATGGCGTAGCCTTCTGAAACTACAGAAAGGACCCACTGATCTGAGGTAATTCCGGCCCAGCAAGGAAAAAAGGGAGCCCAACGTGTGGGATGGTGGGGGGGGGGTGTTCGCTGCGGAACAGGTAAGTTGTCAAAAATTCTGTCGGTTTCTCCTTTCAGGCCGGCGAGCGCCCTGGCGAGATCTTTGTCTGTTGGCGTTATATTGAGCTGTGGCCGGCTGAGTCGCCTGTGATCTTTGGTGGTCTGGTAAGTATCGTGGTTGATAATAGGATGTTCTACGCCAAGGCTGGTGAAGGGGCCTGTAAGAGGTCTGGTTGGAATATGTTCTGGCCGTTCTTCTCATTTTCTGAAGTTTGTCGAGAATATCATCCGTCTGTGTGTCAAACAGCCCTTCCCCATCAAAGGGGAGGTCTTTGATGCGTTGTCTGGCATCCTCTGGGATACCAGCTGAGCGTAGCCACGCATGGCAACGTAGTGAGATGATGGTCGCGACTTGTCTAGCAGCCGCATCAGTAGTATGTCTGGATGCTATGCGTTGTTGCTTGGTCAGAGTCATGATATCCTGGTAGGAGGCTAATGCTCTAGTGCGGTGCTCTTCGGGAAGTAGAGCTAGGAGCGGCTGCATTTTGTTCCACAGGTGGCGATGGAATGCTCCCATTGCTGCAGAGTAGTTAGCCACACGGAGGATAAAGGATGCAAGGGAGTAAAGCTTCCGACCTATCAGGTCTAATTTGCGCCCTTCCTTGTTAGAGGGGGCTGTAGCAGATCTATTCCTGGCTCTGCTCTGTGTAGCGTCCACTATAAAGGAGTTGGGTAGTGGATGCTTTTGCAGGAAGGTGGTGTCCGCCCCATGTGTTTTGTAGAGATTGTGAACGCGTCGGGCCATCGGCTGCACTGTTGATGGTTTTTCCCATGATTCTTTGATCAGTCTCAGCAGTGGCTTTATAAAAGCGAGTCATAAAGGCGCAGCTTGGTCGAGGGAGATGTCATCAAACACCCTGTTGTCGTCGTCAACAGGGGGCTGGACAACTGTAAGGTTCAGGACTTTAGCTATCTTGGTCACCATCTGAGAGTAGAGCTTGTAGTCCTCCAAAGGGGATGGGGGGTGGTCATCAGCGACATCTGAATTCGGGGTCAGGGGGTGTATTGGTGAGGCTTGATTTTGCTCCTGCGAGTCCGACTCCCCCGAATCGTAAAAAGAGTCTTCAGTATTAGGGGTGAGTTGTAAATCAAAGGTTTGTGAGTCTCTGGTCGCTTGCTTGTCAGAGTTGCTACCAGCAGGTGGAACCGGCAGCTGCGCTGCAGAATGATCCCAGTGATGACGGGAGCGAGACTCTCTGGGGGCGGTGCTATTGGTTTGGAGCCGCAGCTGTAGGCGGAACCTGTTCCGGTTGAGTATTGGGCTGGACCCGGGCGGTGGTTCGGGGAAGGTCGCCCCGTTTGCTGGGCTGCGAGGCTTGAGGTGCAGCTTGTGTGTGGTGGCTCTTAGTGGGTCGGGCTTGAGGCTGTCGTTCATGCGGAGGCGGAGTCTCCGAGTCAGTGGAGGGAGTGAGGTCTCTAGCGCGGCGCTGCCGTTTGGGTGACGGGGAGAGATCACGCACACGTCGTCGATGGCGGCGCCAGCCGCGAGAAGGGGAAGGATCGGAGGAATAAGAGTCTTCATCGTCCCGATATCCTTGAGGGTAATCCAACTAATCAGGGTGGAAATAGAGCAGTTCATGGCGGCGTGTTCGCCTTCGTTGAGCGGGACGGCGCCTCGGGGTGGAAGAGTCAGTGTCGGAGGAGTCCACCTCGATATGCCTAGTTTTAGCCTTCTTCTTCCGTTGCGGGTCGGTGTGGTGGGATGCTCGCCGCCGGCGGGTTACAGAGGCAGGGTGTGTGTGCCTGCGTCGAGGGGACACGGAGTCTGATGAGGACTCTCTGTGTGAAGCACGGGCTCGAGCACGGGCGCGGGTCGCGCGGGATCACCTGGCTGGCGGTGGGTCGGTTGAGTCCCCCGAATCAGAAGGTGAGCGGCGTCGGGATCGGCTAGGCTGGTGGGAGCTCACGTCAGAAGGCAAGGACTCCAAACATGCGCAGCGCCGGGAAGCCACTTTGGCGGAGGCACCGTTCTGCGTGTTGGGCGGAGTTTGCGGCACCTCCGATAGACCACTGAGGTCTGAGTCGGGAGTCGATGGTCGTGAGCCCTCGACCTGAAGAATAGGAGGCAGGTCCGTGGATGCAATCCCCCAGGTGATTGAATGGGTTGATCTCGGAGACGGCAAAGGGTCTCTATCAAGCCTGGGGAGTTGGTCATCGTCAGCTGAGTGTGTGTTTAAGGTGGCTGTCTCGGCCAGGGGAGGCTCGGCGCGCCGCGGGCTGGATTTCGAGCGGCCGGAGGACTTAGAACCGCGAGTCTTTGGAGCGGCTTCTGAAGGCTTTTGTTCTTTCTGCCACTTGTCCACTTTGAAGCCCAACTTGGTGGAGGCTTTGGCTTTATTTTTGGGCATGGCTGTGGCTGAAGTAGTGGCGGAGACCAGCGAACTAGAAGGGCTAGGTCTGGAGCCCGATGGAGCGGCGGCGTTTTCCATCGGCGGGCGGAGCGAAGCCTCCCAAAGATGAAATTTAAGGCGTTAAAGATGGCCTCTTAGAGCTGCCTTGGTAAATTTAATACAGTGCTCGCACGTAGAATGTTGGTGTCCCTCTCCGAGGCAAAAAAGGCATTCAGAATGGCCGTCGGAGAACGGGATTTTATTGTTGCAAGCACGGCAGCGCTTGAAGGGGCCAGCCATAAAAAGGCGGGAAAACACTACGGGAACGTTGGGGGGAAGCAGGGGAGGGAGGGGGAAAAGGAACTGGGAACCAGGGGGTAGGAGTCCCTGCTAAAATAAAAAAATGAGTAGAAAGTAGGAGCACGAGATAGAAAAAGTTATTAGAATATTTGTAATACAGAGATCTTGTGAAGCGAGAAGCACTTGCAGTGGCGGAAAAGAAGGAACTGAGGTAAGATGGGCGGTGCCTGGCCTTTTATAGGGGAGGGCTGTTCTTTATCTAGCTAGATCTAGAAGATTCTGAGAAGTTACTGCGCGTGCGCACATTAACCCAATGTGTGCAATCACAGAGGACCACGACGAAGAACGGCCTATATTTCAGTGTTAGACTAAATCTTAGGATTGTGAAGCAAAGCATCAAAACAGGCCATTTTTAAAAAACTGGCCATTTCTGTTCTTTGTCACCTATGTCTGTGCAAGGATGGCAGATGGGAAAGTTGCAACAATTAACAATGCAAGAAACAGAAAACAATTGTTTGTCTAGGAAGATTAGGAAGAAAACAAAAAAGCCCAATGAGAGCTTCAGCTCATATCACTCATATCCAGACTTGAGCAGATGGGGAAAAACCCCACATACCAGGATTGGCTTAATGTGTGACTATTCAGCTTCCATCAGTGCAAGTGTGTCAGCTGCATAGCCTTCCGAGTGCTTACATTTCTCCCTTGTCTATTGTTCTGACTAATTGAATTATTAGAATTTTTATACTGTCAGACAGATATTGTCTACAGATAATTACGATGGCAGTGCGCCAATAATTTTGTGGTCATTGTGTCCCATCTCTCCTTGAAGAGGAGGCATCCAGTGGGGAAAGAAGTGGGATGAAGCCCAACTTTTGTATAGCAGCTGTCATTACAAAGTCAACATTTTGCCTTCATTTCTGCACAATGGCACGGAAATGTTTGACTTGCTTTTTGAACTCCAGGCAAAGAGCAGCAAAACAGCAGAATAGTCGAGAATGACGTAGTCAGTTGGAGAAGGTGATCCAGCCTCCACGTTAGGCGCGTACGCGATGCTCACCAAGGCAGAACATGCAAGGCTGTCCAAATACTGATGTGTCCCAGGGAAGAAATGAGAGCTGATGTGACCCTCCTATGCTCATAACAGTCCCACAGGATTAATAAACCCTTTCTATAATGAGAAGAGGGGGACTGCATAAGCCCAAGGTCCCTGATTGGTACAATTTTTCAGATATGCTAAAGTCATATGCCTGCATTGCTTTTATACAACTTTAAGGCATCTGGATTTTAAGTATTTGTGCCTACAGTTTCCCCTCACCCCTGTATGGCCGTCTCCAATATATATTTGGAGTTGCTATTTTTGAAATATGGAACACAGAAGCAATGTTGATAAAACTTAAAAAATATGACAAATTTTGGAGTTGCCTGGAATTATTGGTTATGCCTTGGTTATTGCAACCAAGAAAATGCTGATACAGTACTTAGATAGCCAGATGAATATTGAAATGATTGTCAATGACTGCCTGATCTATTCTGGGATTATGTACTGGGACAAGTGTCAACCATGACAAACCACAGGCTTCCATGATTTACCCTGTAGCTCTGCATTCAAGTTGGCTTGTAAGGGAGTCAAATAAAACATCTCCCAGTGAGGTCTGGCAACTAAGTCCTAATCAGTAATTTGGAAATCATTTTTGGAAATTTACTTAACATGGGTAGAGAAGAGTGCTTGAGGCTTGTGCCCTTCAGTTTCCAGCACTGTTGCTCTCCAATACGTAGAAAGTGATAAATCTGAAGATGCAATTTGTCTTCACTAGCCTTCTGAGTGGGGAAAACAATATTTCAGGGTCATCATTTACAGGAAGAAATGTCACAAAAAGCACAACCTGTCATCTTCAGACTAGTTGCTCTCCATGTATAAGAGAGAAACAAAACGAGAAACAAATTACGGCAGGCCTAGCCTACTTCCTTCTGTCTGTGACACACAAATGTGTTTTCTGAACTGAATAGGGCTCTGGATACACAGAGAATAATAATCTCCATTTAACACTTACCTTCCAGGATTTCAGGATCATTCTTGATCCTGCATTAGGTTCAAACTGGACAGTAGCCTTAGTAAGTCATTAGAAGCAGTATCCTCTCAGTTAGTGGGAAACAACTGTTTTGGTGCACAGGATCAACTATAAATTCTTATTTTTAACTTGTAATGTCCACCATGCTAAAGGTGTTTTGTAAATACAGAGGCTATACTACATATTCTTGTGACCATCATTACAGCAAATGAACCTATTCAAGTTCCATTTTTTAATCTCTTCAGTGCATACCTTGGTGGTGTACTTCCTTCCAATCTCTCTTCCAGGTGGTGAGAGATACCTATAAAGCCTTCAAAGCTAAGGATGCAATTACCTGATGGAATATGTCTATCTCTACAAGAATGACTGTGACTTAAGAAGTGCAAGAGAGGTTTGTGTCGAGATGACTCTTGCTCAGTGTATGACAAGAAAAGAGTCTCCTTTGTTGTGTCACCTCCTTTATGGAACACTCTTTCCAAGTAAAAAACACCTGGTGCTGATCTTGTAATCTTTTTTTTTGTATCAATCTAGAATATTTCTGTTCTAACAGGAATTTTAAGCTGGTTAGTCCTTAGGACTTTGGAGTTTAACTATATTTTTATCAATATATTAATTTTACTGTATATTTATTATTACGAGAACTTGCAAATGCCAGTGTATTATTATCCAAATAAATGTGACTAACTGCTATGATAGCCTTCAAAGCCTTCTTTTATGTTTTGAAAGACAGAGAGAGAGAAACAACTGTATGAATGTGTGTTCAAACATAAACCAGAGAGAAACACACATTTTGCATTGTGGTTACCTTCACCTCTGAGTAAAACCTCTCTGCTGTAGTTTTAGAAGCCTTAAGAATTTCTACTCTAAGTATAAAATGACATCACAGAAATATAACAAATCATAATGATGGTAATAATGAGACCACAAAAAAGAGAAGGCCCCCACAAATACCCTTGATTAGAAATTGCAAGTTTGTATTTCATATAAGTAGGAACATCTGTGGAATAAGTTCAATCATAACTTCTTTTAAAGAAATTGACAAAACTTATACTGTAACTTCTTATAAGAATGAGAACATTTTTTGGAATAATTTTTCAATTTTGTCCTAGTTACTCACCTTATAATTGTGTAAACCACACAGCAACCAATTTTGGTAAAGATGAGAATGATTTTAAAAAATAATTTATCTGTTTTCCCAATTAAAATTTAAGAATAAATGGAAATGATGATTTCAGGGCATATTATCTCATCCATGTATGAGTATGGCCCATGTCAATGTTTATGTGCAATGACTTGTAACACAGTGGTTATACTGTAATACAGTATTGCAGTTAAAACTTGGCTCATGACCCAGGGTTCACTCTCGGGTTCGTGGCTGACTCAGCCTTCTATCCTCCCAAGGTTGGTAAAATGAGTACCCAGCTCACCAGGAGGAGGGGGGAGATGTGTAGACTGCATAAATAAATTGCAAACCACCCAGAGAGTGCTTTACGTGCAATGGGGCAGTACAGTAATACTTCATAAGACGAATGCTCCTTAAGACGAAAAACTTGCAAGACGAGTATAATTTCCGGGGATAGGGAAAAAAATCATGAGATGGTTTTTTCCTTCCTGTTTACATTTGTCTTAAGAGGTAATGGGTAGTGTGCTTTCCTTCAACGCTGCACGGGGTGGACAGAGATCAATGGGATCCTGCTTTCCCCAATAATTTGGTAGGGAAAGCAGGATCCCATTGATCTTTGTCCTCCCCAGGTGGGCTCGAAAAGGAAGCTGCAGTGGTGATCTGCTTACTGTGGCAGGTGCACGATCTTCACAGGGCTCGATCCCATGGCAGCTCAGCTCCAGACCTTTGAAAATTGCCTCCCTGCCTGCCACAGTCCCTTATCTTTGTCCCGGGGAAGAGGAGGTGGTGGAGATCTCTATCCTGTCTTCCCTTCCCTGTAGCATGCACGGATTGGATGCTACAGGGAGGGAAATGCAAGATAAAACTGACTCCTCTTCCTCTTCACCCAAGTCTTGGTGCAGAGACCTGGGCAAAAAGGAGAAGGCTGCCCCCTCAATCACTGGCAGCCAAAGCTGCTCTCTGCACAAACACACCAGAGAGTGGATTTTGACAGGGCCGACCTGTCAAAGTCAGCTGTCTGGCAGGGCTGCGGAGAGCACCCTTTGGCTGCCCTTGATTGAGGGGGGTTGGGACAGCCTTCCCCTAGGAATGGATTGGAAACCTATTAATCTGTTCCCTCCGGAATGGATTAGTGGGTTTTCATTTTTTATATTTTCATTTATTTCAATGCATTCCTACGCGAAACTGCCTCAAATTTTTTGTAGGACGATTTGACTCCTAGAATGAATTAAATTCGTCTTACGAGGCACTACTATATATAACCATCCTGCTTTGTGTTGCTTTTATCAGAAACCTAAGCTTTCTAGCAGAAAGCAAACAATGTCAGTTAGGTTATCTAGATTAAAAAGGGAACAGAATGAAGCACATTTTCATGTACATATTTGAACTCTAAAAATTAGTACATTTCTTTGCCTACCTATTCTGGGATCCTGCAATGATGTTGTTCATTAATATGTATTTTTTTAAAAAAATTCTCATCAGCTCCCATCCGCATGCTGCATTCTCCCTCCACCCCTAGCCCATGTAACAGTAGGCCTCTGCTCCCCCCCCCTCCATTGCACCTGGCTGATCCTCAGGAACACCCATGTCCCATCCTCTGCCCAAGGGTCCTTGCCTGACCCAGGCCTGGGTGGTTGATGATCCGGTTTGGGGGGGGGGCAGCCATTGTTTGATCTGGCCTGGCCAGAGCTGGTAGCATTCTCTCACTCCTCACTCCTCCCTTCTGGCATGGCCTAATCCAGCCTGCGGGCCAGGGCCGGCTGCCGGTCAAGCGGGCAGACTGGGCCTGCCTCGCCGCTGAGGTGACCATCAGGGGGACTTTTACCGCCTCACACCCTCCCAACGCCACACGAATAGGCCAGTGCAGCCCAACTGGCTGCAGCCAAGAGGGCTCGCACGCTGCCACAAAGGGAGATCCAGGGGCGGAACTAAGGCACCGCACGCAACCTCTCCACTCCACGCGCCGCACCTTACACCCAGCCACCAACACCAGGCTGGGGGGAATCCTACTGTCCTTGCCTTCCATCCGGGGTGGGGGGAGAGGAAAAGAGTTCCAAAGAGGGCAGGAAAGGGTTATCCCCCACCACATCCCGCCACTCCAACCTTGACTTCTCCCTAGGTATCTGGGTGCACCCACTGAAAGGGTTAACCCAGTGGGGGTAGGGTGGGGAGGGTGAACACACTCTTCTCATTCCTCCCCCTTTCCCATGTCACATAGGTTTGGGCTCCAGAACCCCCCCCTAATCCTGAGCTCCCCCTGTGTTCCTCCTCCCAGCTGTTCCCCCCTCCCATGAGGGAGATGGGCCAGCCATCCACAGACCAATCAAAATGGCCTAACAGGCCGGATCCGGCTCGCAGGCTGGACTTTGGGCATGGCTGCCCTAAAAGGATAGGGAAAAGTTAACATGCAAGTCCAAGACACAATAACACATGGTTTGACAAGACTTCTGAAAGAGTCCCCTGAATCTTTGAGTCTATTTCTTCTTCTAAATTCAGTGGGGAAAATGCTCAAACCATCTGCTTCACAGATCATGATATAAATAATGTAAGCGCATCTTGACAGATCTGATGCCTTTTGCTTAAGGTAGATGTAAGTGCTAATAATGTCTCACATGTTTCAGTTACAAGAAAAAGACAAACAACCCAGGAACACTCCCATGGGTTTAATCTATTCTTAACCAATGAAGCAGCCACCCATTAAGGTCCTGAATGTGCATATTAAGGCCCTAAAATTACTTTTCAAATTCAAAATGTATCACTCTCATCGTATTCTCCTCTCCCCCCCCCCATCCTGCCCCTCGCTGATCTCCAGGTTGTTGAGATCAGCGTATAAACAAGCCTCCTCCCAAGATGTAAAATTAGAACTCGGATTAGTAACGTCTCTAGAGTTCCTCTGGATCGGATCTCATTTCATCCTCCTTTTCCAAAGCTGAAGGCGCTTGAATTCAGAATAGTAAGACTCCCTGCTGGAGTTGCACAGACAGCCTAACAGGTGGGGAAGCTTCTCCTACGCAGGCGTCTCACTGTGAAGCCTGATCTGCTGGTCTCTCCAGAGAGAACGCAAAACACAAATGTGGAGCAAGCCACTATGTAAAACACAGTTACTGCTGTTGTTTTTAGAAACACATTCTATACCCACCACCTTCAATAACTGAAAGGCTGAATTCAATCAACCTTGGTAGTTCTTATATTACTGCTCAAGAAATTGTTCAGTGTTTTGTTTACTAATATCATATATACAGAAGTAGCCCTTCTTTGTGTTTAGAAAATGCTTGTCATTAGGCATGTAAGGCAAATTAAAAATGACTTTCATAAATATGTCAAGGGGAGAAAACAAAAATCTTCACTTCCATCTCTGCTCACCCCCCCCCCATTAATTGCAACAATCATGGGGAATGAGCCCATCAGGGGATACATTAGAACAGTGATGGCGAACCTTTTTGAGACCGAGTGCCCAAACTGCAATTCAAAACCCACTATTTTTTTTTTGCAAAGTTCCAATACAGTAATTGGACCTGTATACAGGTAACTATGAAGGGGTGATGTTGAGTGCCCATAGAAAGGGCTCCGAGTGCCACCCTTGACAGCCGTGCTATAGGTTCACCATCACTGCATTAGAATATCATAATGTGCTATACTAGAGTTTCTCTGAAGAATGTGTCTAGCACTTCTGTTTTAAAAGCTCCATGACTGGATATGGGATATGAATCCAGGACAGCTGAGCTAAGCCCTTGATTTTCCATGGCTCCAAAGACTCTTCCCAGTCCAGGGTATGGCATTTTTGTACTTGCGTCCTAAAAAGACTTAAGTAATACAGTGATGAACCAGTTTAGCACCTCTACAATCTCTTACTGCTAATCATACTGGACAGGACTGACACACCCAAACAAGTGGAAAGTCAAAAAAATTGCACCCATGCTCTATGTGGACAATGTTAGTGCAACACTGACCACACAAGCATCTGCCCCAGCTGCATTATCCCACTGCACAATTCAAAAAGCATTTCTGTACTTTTGCCTGATTTGGCACTGCTTTCCCTCCCACTTCAGTTCCATCAGTGTAATGTACTGCACACTGTTCAGGAGGTCGCCAAACCTAGAGGGGTTTTTAAAGGAGCAGAGAAGACCTTAAAAGTTCTGCTTTGCAACAACTTTGGACCCAACTCTCTCTCTCTCTCTCTCTCTCTCTCTCTCTCTCTCTCTCTCTCTCTGATGCAAAACCGCTGAATCCAGCTGCTAGTCCCAACTAAAGCAGAACAGGAACTGGTATGTCAGCAGGGGTCCACAAGAGCTGGGACTAACAAGTGTATTTCGCCTGAAGTGTAGCCATTCACATCTCAGTTGAAATAACAGAAAGTCCAAGACAATATCTATACACCATTTTTCAAAATCTGACTAAACACAGTCTTGCATTGGGTGATCAGGACACTGAAGAACCGTACCTTAGATAGTTACCAAACACATTCTTCTACACGTCTTCAGTCGAGTTTCCAGCTGTCACTCTCCTTTGCCTTGATTTGAATTGCTGTTGACAGCAGACCAGTAAAGACTTCAATGATCGAGATCAAGTGTCTCCTAGCACTAACACTGTGGTATTTATACTGCCGCCTTGCAGGATATATCATATCTATAATGACTAGGAGAAGTCCTCTGCTAATGAGAGATTACTAGGTTTCTGAAGGGTCTGTCATAAATCCCTTAAGCATTAAACATTTAGTTTCCATGTTTAGATAACAGGCACTTTTAAGATGAGGAATGAAATTACTTCACAGAAATAAGTACTACAGTATTCCCATTTCTGAAGTCTTAAACAACTAAATCTCAGAAATTGCAACCTTCATGTAGCAAGATGAAACAATGTAGGGAACCTACAAACATGAGCTTTTAAACCATTTTAGTTAGCTTTGGCCAATGGCCATATACATGTTGGC
>JAHTLZ010000074.1:11073179-11102689 GCA_023846285.1 Phrynocephalus versicolor | reverse complement strand
ACACACACACACACACACACACACACACACACACACACACACACACACATGGGGGTACTTCGGTTTAAGATCACCTTGGTTAACAAAAAAATGGATTTAGAAAACAAATTATTGGAAATGAGGATGCCTCAGTTTAATAAAACTTTTCAGTGGAATGCCCCAATTTACATTTTTTTTCATGAGGCATTAAAAGTTGACGTGTGATATTTGCAAGATGAAAACAATAGGGATGCCTCGGTTTAAGAAAATTTTAAATAGAATGCCCTGGTTTCCCCTTTTTCTGATCTCCAGAACAGATTAATTGGCTTTCAATGCACTCCTACTGCAAACTGCATTTCGGTTTATGAATTTTTCACAATACAAAATGGCCCAGAGAACAAATTAATTTCTTAAACCAAGGTACCATTGTGTCTGTATGTGCACATGCGCGCGCGCACACTCTCACACACACATACTTCTCTCTTAGAGAGAGATGCTAAAGAGGTTTCATCTTAGATGCAGATAAATGAAGTATTCTTAAAGGTTTCCAAACAGAACATTTACTTGGACCTGGGAGCCTATAACAACTTGTTCCTATTACATGATGCAAGTATCTGAACCTCCGACATCATAACAGCAGGCTTTTTCTCATCTGGCCAGACGTTTATTTCCTCTTTTACCTGCTAAAACCCCCACTCCCAACCTGCTCCAAAGGTCCCTGAACTTTACAGAACAGACAAGTGATGAAGGTGGGGAACCCCATAGTGCCAGCAGTATCTGTTCTATCGGCAGACAAATGCAGCTGGATACAAAAACACAGTTTCATGAGAACAACTTTTTGCTTGCTAGCTTGCAAATCCCTTTTAATCAGGTCTCTGGTGAACTTGTTGATTTTTAAGAAAAAGAACTTCCCTTGGTTTTACTTCCCAGGTAAAAGACACCTTTTATACTTTACACTTAACAAAATAATTGGTATTATATCTATGTCTGTGTACATGCTCCATTTATTTACTATATAAACATGTTCCACAACACAGAACCATACAACAGTGAAGCAGCACCAACATAGTGCTACAGAGAGATCATTCTGTGTAACAGAACACAGGTCTCCCCTACCCAATGGCTTTCCAGAGACTCAAGGGATTACAGCAGGAGTACAGATGTTGGCTTATCTTGACCTAGATCAGTGGCTCCCAAACTTGGATCCCAAGATGTACTTGGAGTGCGATTCCCAGAAACCCTAGCCAACACAGCTAATGGTGAGGGTTCCTGTGACTTTAAGCCCAAGAACACCTGGAAACCCAAGGCTGAGAACAACTAGCTGTTTCTAAACTTTTCAGCATCATGTTCCCCCTTTGATTTCTGAAAAATGCTCACATTTCCCCAACTCACCTTTACCATCTTTCAAGCTTCTTCTAAGAAAAAAAGTTGAATTCATTATACAGTGACCCCCCGCCTATCGCGGGGGTTAGGGACCCGACCCGACCCGCGATAATTGAAAATCAGCAATGTGTGGATGCAGGCCGGGCTGCGCCTGGGAGGCCTAGCTGGGGGCTCTTGCACTTACCCCCAGCCTGGTGCTGCCCCGAATGGGCCTGCAGGGGCTCTTTTCAGGCCTGGTAAACAGGAAGTGACCTCTGGATTGCTGACAAGCATTTCTGAGGCCTCCGACAGGCCTAGAAAGGCCCTCGGAGGCCTCAGAAGTGCTTTTCAGTGATCATGAGGTCACTTCCTGTTTACCGGACGTCACTTCCAGGTCACACAGAAGCCCTTTTGGGGCTTCTGACAAGCCTGAAAAGAGCCCCTGCAGGCCCGTTTGAAGCAGTGCCAGTCCTGGGGTAACTATGGGAGGCCTGAAACAGGCCATTCCCCCTTACCCCAGAGGGCCTTTTTTATATAGCGGGACTGCAGTATATGAACCATGAAAGGGTGGGGGGTTATGTATCTTTTTCCTAAACGTATCACTATAAAATCTTTTGTATGAAACTTAATATTTTAATATCATTTAGGATTTGGTTAACAACCATAAATAAAGAATTCATTCATTCATTCATTCATTCATTATGTAAAATTAAAAATAAACAAATAATTTTTAAAAAATCAGAATTAAGCACCACTCCTTGAGAAATCCCAAATCCTAGCAATGATAGCAATCAGGAGAATATGTTTAAGATGATTTTATTCTTCATGAAAATCTGAGTTTTGTATCCTTAGGGGTATCTCCCTATGCCCTCCCCCTAAGGGCTTCACCTCATGGGCCACATCCATGGCTTGTCCACAGGCAAGCCATTTTGTGCTCCTTTATATATTGCTGAAAAACAGGGACATTCACCTGCAGAATCAAACCAAGCTTGCCTTCTTTAAGCCTCTCAAACCCAAACCCCTGGCACGCTGACAACTGTATTAGCTTTCTCACAGCTCAACTGTCAAAAGTGCTTCACCAGAGCAAGCCTCAGTAAAGTCAACAAATCTTCCTCTAGCAGTGCTGCAAGAAGACTGCACTTTTAATATACTAAACTGAGCCTAAACAAACCCACCATTTGTGCGTGTCTGGAATATCAATAAGTGAGAGATGGAGGTTGGGGTGGGGAGATCAAAGAAAGTCTTAATATACACTTAGTATCACAAATGCAAAATGGAATGGGTTTCAGAGGGAGACAAGGAGATCTGCTGCAGTATCAACTGTGACAAGTTACAGCCTGCTAGAAGGATTAGAATTAACCAGACTTCCTGTTTCTATAGTTTAAGGGATTCCGTCTGCTGTTAGGATTACTGGCTACTAGCACTAAGCAAGGTAAAAAGATCAGAAGAGGAGGGATGCCAGTAAGGTTGCAAGATATTTTCCACTACAGAAAACAACACATAAAACCCCCCAAAGTACCTACATACACTGAAGGTAATGTACATTTGCTGTATCTGGATGTTCATTAAAAGAGCAATAGAAAAGAAAGATTCAATTTGTGTTAACATATGGTACCAAGAATTCATTGCTCTGAAACTATGTCAAAAACAGCAGGGAAATTTGCAGTTATGTATCTTAAGACAAACCTTACATACCTGGATTCATGTCTGGCAGCCTGGTGATTTAAAAATAATTTGGGCAATCCAAGAGTTTTAAAAAATCGTTATTATGAACACATGGGGAGCCAGAAGCCCATCACATATTTTAACTGTCCTTAATTAAATGAGTGCTAAAGTATGGGAAAAGCCAAGTGATTATCTCCCTCTCACCTCAGCATCACACAACTGTTCAGCATAGTTAATCCTTGGAAAATGCACTTCTTACAAAAACACTGTCAACAGACGTCGTATCATGTTTCCGTAAATCATAGAGGCTCAAGGAAAGAGTGGATTCCCAGGGTGTTGTTGTGGAAAGAGAGATGGACCAGGAGAACAAAATTTGAATCCCCACTTGGTCATGGAAACTCACTGGGGGATTGGATCTGGTAAAGACATTCCTTAAATACTGTATAACCTTACCTTGAAATGCCTATTAGGGATTGCTATATGTCGGTTCCAACTTGACAGCATGGGACATGCACATCGAGAACAGAACTTCCATGGAGATGTCCATTTTCCATCAAGAAGTGGCAAACCCAGTCTCCCACTTTTTCAGATCTCAGAAGGCTGTTCAGAGAGCAATTCTCATACACCCTTGAAACTCAGGCTTGCTGAACCTGGGAGCTTACAGATACTGTGGACTAACCATCCTCAGCCGTAACAACCAATCATGAGGGAAGATGAGGACTGTAGTAAAAAAAAATCCAAGGAAAATGGTATGGGTGGGGGAGGCAATTATAGTCTTTACCTCAATTTCTGTGCAAAACAATTATAAAAATTTTTTCCTTCCGCCATCGATAATTAGGTCAAATTGACATAGCAGCAGTGAGGTTTGAATTAAAGGGTGCGCCCCTGCTGCAGTTCTTTTACTTAGCTTTTTATCAATTTATGTTGGTTTGTTGATTATATTTTCTATTGTGCTGTATTGTATTTAATTATGTGTATTTCTTGATTCGTCTTGTCTCTGTTCGCCGCCCAGAGTTCCCGTTGGGAAGATGGGCGGGATATAAATTCAACAATAAATAAATAATAATAAATAAATAAATAAATAAAAAGGGAGACACTGATGCTTTAGTTTATGATGGCATTGCTTTCAATCTTGGGTTTGAAGAATTCTAAGATGCATTCTTTACCATCTAAATAAATTTAATATAACACGATGGCACCTGCAATTATATTATGTTGTAAAATAACATACAAACAAAAACAGAATACAGTCAACAATCCTTAACATTTTTAACCACTGGAGCTGGTGTGCATTATCAATATACTAAACCCATGAAATCACTGAGCCAATTATTTTCTTAATTAAAACATTAATTTTAAAAAAATCTAACTTTTACTTAGATGATTAACCAGAGAGGAAAAAAGACTTCCTTAAAACAGATGGTGCATACAGCTTTCCACACTTTGTTTGGGTTGAAAAAGAGAATTTTGGAGAGAAGCTTTTAGACTTTTTTTTTTGACGCAAGCTATTTATAATAACTCCCAACTGGGAAATGTGCCTTATGTTAGATGGCTCTCAACAACATGAGTCAGTAGTCAGTGTTATTGAACAACATGATACACCATCAGTCTCCTTTGGACTACTCTACATTTATAGCCATGCTATCCCAAGCTCAGGGAAGATAAGATTTCCTAAGAGACTGCACACAAATTATTTCCTTGCTACAGATGGGAAACTGAAAATAAGATAGAAACCTGACCCAAAGAACTAAGACTTCAAGAGAAGACTGCAAAACACCCTTTCCATTGGGCCTTTGTGTACCTACATCCCGTGGAATGAGATTCTTCCCACTTAAATTTTAGGTCTCAAACACAAGGCTCAAATTTCTCAAACACGCTGAAGATGTTCATCATGTTCAGTAATAAATTCAGCTCCCGAAAATTTAAGGTAGTGAACTGAGGTTTCAGGCTTTGTTCTCCTTCACAAAAACATTTGGTTTCAAGGACTACAGATAAGCCAGCAAAATATTAAATAAGAATGAGCTGGATTCCAAATCTCATGTTGCCCACACTAGCATTTCAGGCACAGGTTCCAACACAGATTGTTTTATAACAGCAGTTCTAATCTCACCAAGTCAAAGTCACTGCAGTATAGGCCGAATTGTTCCATTTAATACTGAGTAGAGATGGGCACGAAACAAACAATTTTTCGTTTCCGTTTTCTTTTTTTTGTTTCATTATGCAACAAAACGACAAACGAATTTTGTCTCTAAAATGAAACGAAACGAACAGAGACACCGGAAATTTTGTCGTGTGTTTCGTTTTCGTTATGGCAATACAAGTGAACTGCTTTAAATGCTAAAAAAAATCACAAATCATTGAAATAAATGGTAACGAAACGAACGAAAACGAATTTTTTGCAAAAATTCGCGAAAAACGGAAACGGACCGAAACGGACCCCCTAAACGACAAACAAAACGCCATTTTTTTTTTATTCATGCCCATCTCTAATAGTGAGAGGATTCAGGCCAATGAGTCTACCCTAGCTGTGTCATCACCAATCAAAATAACCACTCAGCTACTTGTGCAATAAGGACAGTTTATAATGTTCTCTTTACAACTTCAGAATAAGCCGGGTCCAGAGGAGGGTGACCAGGATGGTTAAAGGTCTGGAAGAAATGTCTTACGAAGAGCTGCTGAGGGAGCTGATAATGTTTAGCTTTCCAAGAAGAAGGTTGAGAGGGGATATGATAGCCATGTTTAAATATCTGAAAGGATTCAATGTCGAAGAGGGACTGGTTTGTTTTCCATGGTTTCAGAGACTAGGACCAGGGCCGGCGCTAGGGTTTTTCGCGCCCTAGGTGAGGGGTGGGGGGGAGGGCGGCGGCGGCGGCAGCGGGGGGGGTCGGGCGGCAACGGTCGCGGGGGGGTCGGGCGCCGGCAGGGGGGGCGGGCGGCGGCAGGGGGACAGCAGGCTGGGCAGCGCCCCCTGTCCATTTTGGCACCCTAGGCAACTGCCTAGTTCGCCTTAATGGACGCGCCGGCCCTGACTAGGACTCAGAGCAATGGTTTCAAGCTACAGGAAAAGAGATTCCATTTGAACATTAGATAGAACTTCCTAATGGTTAGAGCTGTCTGGCAGTGGAATATGCTGCCTTGGAGGGTGGTAGAGTCTCCTTCTTTGGTGGCTCTTATACAAAGGCTGGATAGCTATCTGTCAGGAGTTCCTGCATGGCAGGGGGTTGGATTGAATGGCCCTTGAGGTCTCTTCCAATTCTATGATTCTAAGAAACCAGGATTGGGAAAAAGCTATCAAGGAAACAGAATATGTGGCTAAGGATCCTGTGTCTTTTCTGTTATCTCCCACTCACTGACTTGGGGTCTGTAAGTAGACAGAGGGGAAATGATCCGTGTTAAATTGAAATTGACAACTAGATGGGAATTAATACAAAAATTAAGAGAACATGTACTAAACCTGTCAAACATTTTCATAAAGCAAACAGGTTTTTACAAACCATTTCATGCACCTTGATGAAGTTGCAACTTTGCAAGCAACATAATGGAAAGGCGGACATATAAAAAATACCTCCATCAGTATTTCTGTTAGTTCTGTCAGTAAACGGAGGAGGCACAGCATCAAGTTGGCATGCAACATAAATATAAATTTGATATAAATTCAAAATATTAATTCAAAATATAATTGACAAAGACAGCCCAATCCCGATATGGTTGTCAGATGTGGAGTACACACATGCTCGTGTATTAAGATAACCATATTTATTTATTTATTTATTTATTTATTTATTTATTTATTTATTTATTTATTTATTTATTTATTTATTTATTTATTTATTATAATACTTATATACCGCCCGTCTTCCTGAAGGAACTCCGGGCGGTTCACAACACACTGAATAAAACAATCACATACAGCATAAGACAATAATAAAATTGATTTACCAAGATAAAAAGGTGCATATAGGCAGATGGCGGGCAGAGGGGGAAAAAAATTAAAAGTTAAGAGTCACCAAACGCCTCCCGGAACAGCAAGGTCTTTAATGCTTTCCTGAAGGCTGGCAGGGACTGTGCAAGCGCAATTTGCTGGGAAGATGGTTCCAGAGTGTAAGGCCGGCCACAGAGAAGGCTCGGACACAAGTAGATGTTTTTTGAGCCTCTCTGGGCGTGGCCACCCGCAGCGAGTGCGCCCGCGACACTCTAGTTGGCCGGGCCGAAGTTGACCACTGGGTGATCCGCTCTGCCAGGTGATCAGGTCCCAGGCCATGGAGGGTTTTATAATTTAAAACCAGGACCTGGAATCTAATTCAGGACGCAACAGGTAACCAATGCAGGCGGGCCAGAACTGGGGTGATGTGGTCAAATCGATGCACACCCGCCACCAGTCTGGCTGCTGCATTTTGCACCCGCTGCAGTTGCCGAATGAGAGTCAAGGGCAGCCCCATGTAGAGAGCGTTGCAATAGTCTATCCTCGAGATCACCAACACTTGCACAACAGTTCTAAGGGACTCCCCGTCAAGGTATGGATGAATCTGGGCAATTTGACAGAGGTGGAAAAAAGCAGTCCTGGACACAGCGGCCACCTGGGCCTCCATGGTAAGAGCTGGGTCCAGGACCACGCCCAGATTCCGGACTCTGTCCGCCAACTGGAGGGAAACGCCCTCCAGACTGGGGAGAGGGCCTCCATATCTGGAAGGGGAAGTCCCGACGAACATAACCTCAGTCTTCTCGGGGTTGGGTTTGAGTCTGTTAGTTCTGGTCCATGCCATGACTGCATCCAGGCACTGGTCGAGGGTCTGGACAGCCTCAACTACAGAGGTAGAAAAGGAGAGGTAGAGCTGTGTGTCATCAGCGTACTGATGGCAGCAGACTCCAAATCTCCTTATGACCTCTGCCAGCGGCCTCATATAGATGTTAAACAGCATGGGAGAGAGGGACAACCCCTGCGAAACCCCACAAGGGAGTATCCACAGAGCCGACAGCTTCCCCCCCCCCATGCTACACACGCTGTGAACAGTTCTCCAAGAAGGATCGGAGCCAACTGAGAGCAGTGCCGCGATACCTATCTCGGAGAGCCGGTCCAGCAGGATACCGTGGTTGACGGTATCAAAGGCCGCTGACAGATCCAGAAGGACCAACAAGGTAGAACTACCCCTGCCGGGCCCCCGGATGAGGTCTTCTTGAAGTGTAACCAAGACTGTCTCAGTCCCCCGACCTGGCCTGAACCCAGACTGGAATGGATCGAGGACCCGTTCTCCCTCCAGGAACGTCTGGAGCCGGGTAGCGGCCACCCTCTCGATAACCTTGCCCATGAAGGAAACACTGGCGATCGGATGGTAACTTTGCATTATAAGACAAACTACACAATGTTCCTTTTAGTTTTGTTAAATAATGTTTACCGTGATGAAGAACACAGAGAGGAGGCTTCTAAGGCTGATACACTGAAAGCTTGGAACAGCTGTACAAACCCAAGCAAGAACTATAAGGATTGTAACTGTTTTACAGTAACACAAAGCCATTATTTCAGCCACTTAAAATACTGAATTCTGTATTAGAACTAGACCGAGTTTCTCTTGCAGGGTTATAAGAATAAACATTCCATCATGGTCTAGACTAGGCTCTGCCAATTCTACACTAATAAATTAAATACACAGCCAACCATCCATTTATGTTGGATATTAGTGGCAATTCCTGTATTCAAATCTGTTGAAGATTTTCTCTTCCCAGGGATGTAGAAAGTAATTGTCAGCAGGCTTATGACTAGGCAGAGGAAGAATCTAATCTCAAGAAGATCCTCCTACATAAACAATAATGCTGCCAAAAAGGGAAGGAAAACTGTCTGTGCCACTAACACTGAGTGTGTGGGAAGTGGAGGGGGGGAAGAGAGAGAGAGAGAGAGAGAGAGAGAGAGCACAAGAACCTAAGGGGCTTAAAGAAAGAGATTAAAATACTTCTGCATGCATGATTTAAGGAACCGCAGAGCACTTACCAGCATTCATCACCAGTATGCCCAAGCTGACTGCTGCTCTTACAGCTAATGTCTTCACTTGCAGATTAAAGGGGTTATCTTAAGTAGCTACTGAAATAATTTTAAACATACTGGCTCCCCGCTCTTAAGTGGAAATTTCACTCAAAACCAGATGAGATACATATGTTATTATTTTTTAAATTCAGGAAAAAATGGAGTGAGATGTTCAGAATGCATAAGGAGCCTGTCCTCACTGCAGCCTTCAACTGTTCAGGGTTTTTTCCACAAACAAATGACCACAGGAAGAGTGACTGAAAACAATTTATGCTTTAATAATTTACGTCTTCACTGTCACGTCTAACTAGGCACCAAAGTTCACTCACAGTGCAAGCATGATTTAGCTGACTCTAGCCACATTTTAAATACTCCTCTGAAGAAGAACCGGTTACCGAAGGTTGAGAGAAAATACTGCAGCAGCTGTTTTGTTTAAAAAAACTGAGATGCCTCATCCTGGGTCAAAACAGTTCCTCACCTCAAAACTTATGGCCAAACAGGCACATTATCTGGAATCTGCTGCAGATAAACCAGAGATGCCTCTTTTAAAAAATTGCACCAGCCCAGGAACATACAGGTGAAATTCAAAAGAATTAGAATATTATGGAAAGGTTCATTTATTTCAGTAATGCAACTTTAAAGGTGAAACTAATATATGAGACAGACTTATTACATGCAAAGCGAGATAGTTCAAGCCTTAATTTGTTATAATTGTGATGATCATGGCTTACAGCTTATGAAAACCCCAAATTCACAATCTCAGACAATTAGAATATTATGAAAATGTTCAATATTTTAGGCTCAAAGTGTCCCACTCTATTCAGCTAATTAATCAATAACACCTGCAAAGGGTTCCTGAGCCTTTAAATGGTCTCTCAGTCAGGTTCAGTACGAATTACTATCATGGGAAAAACTGCTAACCTGACAATTGTGCAGGAAACCATGAGTGACACCCTCCATAAGGAGGGAAAGCCTCAAAAGGGAATTGCAAAAGAAATGAGACGTTCCCAAAGTGTTGTATCAAAGCACATTAATTGAAAATTATGTGGAAGGGAAAAGTGTGGAAGGAAAAGGTGCACAAGCAGCAGGGATGACCGCAGCCTGGAGAGGATTGTCAGGAAAAGGCCATTCAAAAATGTTGGGGACTTTCACAAGGAGTGGACAGAGGCTGGAGTTAGTGCATCGAGAGCCACCACCACACAGATGGATCCTGGAAATGGGCTTCAAATGTTGTATTCCTCTTGTCAAGCTACCCCTGAAAAACAAATGTCAGAAGCGTCTTACCTAGGCTAAAGAAAAAAAGAATTGGTCTGTTGCTCAGTAGTCCAAAGTCCTCTTTTCTGATGAGAGCAACTTTTGCATCTCATTTGGGAACCAAGGACCCAGAGTCTGGAGGAAGAATGGAGAGGCACACAATGCACAATGCTTCAAGTCCAGTGTGAAGTTTCCACAGTCTGTGTTGATTTGGAGAGCCATGTCATCTGCTGGTGTTGGTCCACTGTGCTTCACTGAGTCCAGGGTCAACACAACCGTCTACCAGGAGATTTCGGAGCACTTCATGCTTCCTTCCGCACACAAGTTATATGGGGGTGCTGACTTCATTTTCCAGCAGGACATGGCACCTGCCCACACTGCCAAAAGTACCAAAACCTGGCTCAATGACCATTGCGCTTGATTGGCCAGCAAACTCGCCAGACCTGAACCCCATAGAGAATCTACCAGGGCTGTGGAGTCGGAGTCGGAGTCGAAGGAAATTTTGGGTACCTGGAGTCGGAGTCGGAGTCGGCAAACAATGCACCGATTCCGACTCCGACTAAATTTAAATTGGAAATTTTTTTAAAAAGCAAGTTTAAATGTACCAATTCACGAAAAATGATAATTAATGACTTCTATACTGTAAGAATAAAGACCAATGCATGCAGTGCCTCACGTAACCGCAAAACGACCACGTTAAGTGACCGTGAAGAAGCATGCTTTTCATGTGCTTCACTATATGGCACGCAACGCACAATTAGGAGCGGCAATACTTATACTTTCCATAGTGTTGTGTTCTGCTGTTACGCAGTGCCCATGGGTAACCTAGCCTCTCACTTATACGGGATTAAGTAAATATGTTTTTTGCAGGCCTAGAGACACTTGTATAAGTGAAGGGAATGGCGGGTCAATAGTTCAAGACAGAGGAGTCGGAGTCGGAGTCGGAAGTACAAAAAAACTTAGGAGTCGGAGTCGGAGTTGGAACATTTATCTACCGACTCCACGGCCCTAGAATCTACGGGGCATTGCCAAGAGAAAGATGAGAGACACAAGACCGAACAATGCAGAAGAGCTGAAGGCCACTATTGAAGCATCCTGGTAGCATCCATGCCACACCACATTAAGGCACTAATTGGGACAAAAGGGGCACAAACCAAGTACTGAGTACATATGCATGTGTATACTTTTCAGAGGGCCAATATTGTTCTATTCATCATCCTTGTTTTATTGCTTTCATGTAATATTCTAATTGTTTGAGATTGTGAATTTGTGGTTTTCATAAGCTGTAAGCCATAATAATCATCACAATTATAACAAATGATGCTGCTTGCTGCTCCGCCATTGACATTCCAACTATGTGAGTTAGCATTTCACAGCCAAGGCCTGCCCCCTGCCCTCAATCCAGGCTGCCTCATTTCATAAAACTGGAGAATAAAGATCATAACAGGTACATTGCACGTTGTTCAATCAAAGGGTGTGGACAGGATCCTTGGAGAAGTGAGAACCAACACACGATTGCTGAATTCTTATCCTACTTGGTTCACACAAATAGCGGAAAATGGACGGGCTAAGTGGGTAAAAGCAAGTGATGAATGCCTCTCTCAAATCCATCGTACTGGATGTGTTTGAGCAAATATAAGCATCTATGGTGTCCTCTGAACTCCAGGTGTTCCTGGGTGAGACCCATTTTAATATAGTTTGAGACCATGCAATGCTACATGAGAAGGCTCCCAGGGTGCATTACCTGTGCTGGGAACTAAAAAGAGAGGACCTCTTATCAACGTCTGATACCATCAAGCACTTCTCTGAGACTCAGATGTACTGTTTTATAGTGGCTCTGGTCCTTCTTGGAAGGCAAAGCTCTGAAGGTGGTGTGGAAAAACTCCTGTTTCACACTCCAGCCTTCCACGTGTGAGATCTCTCAGGTTTCTGTCCTCTACTACATGCCATTCAAAATTACATGAAACTACTGGGTGAGTCTGTATAGGATTCCATCTAACTCTGCTTCTCCAAGGAAGCCGGTTAAAGCCACATCTGATGTCAGAAACAGACTGTATGGAAGTGAACACACCATTGTTTAATCCAAACCAGACAAAGGTGCTCCTGGTCAGTCGATTTGCTAGGACAACATTCATCCTGAAAAATCCCTACTGTACATCTGAATTCTTTCCTGTGCCTGGGGGCCTGGATTCCACCAATGGCTGAAAGCTATCTAGAGAGCTATAAATAACACACCTGCTGTGCCATTCCACCAGAGGCCTGATCTGGCCACCAAGTGACCCATCCCTCAGGTACATCCTATCCAGATTACTGTAATACATTCTACGTCAGGTTGCTACTACAGCATCACAGGCTACTAGCCAATTTCCAGGCACAATTCAAAGTACTAACTGTATGACCTATAAAGCCCTATACAGAAAGACTCTTTAAAGGATTATAATTCGCCATAGTGCCTCAGTCCTGCCACCCTCTGGGCACATGCGGTGAAGGCATGAGAGAGGACCTCGCTCCCTAGTTGCTTCCAGGCTGTTGAATTCCTTCTGAGGCAGGCGAGACAGGTCTCGTTCTTTCTTTCCTTCAGCCTCTGGACAGTTCTTTGCCTACTAGCTAGCTGCTGTAAGAAAAATCCGATGGTACCTGGAAAACTACTACCTTATAAGCTTTTTGGACCAGGACCCACTTCTGATGCATGGGAGATTGTCACATTAGCAAGCATGTAAATGTTTGTTAGTAATCATAACCAACGAGCACAAACTTGGCAAACTCCGATTTAAAACAATCTTCCCCTATAAGTGTGTATTGAAATAAGCATTTCCAGTTTGGCAACCTAAATATGAGATACGGAGTCCCCATCAGAAGCAGAACTAGAGGAAGGGAAGGGTTTTCTTAATACACAAAGCAAAGCAAAAGCAAAGTGTTCTGCTTATAATATACCACCCCATAGCACTTCAGTCTCTGGGCAGATTACAATTTAATTATGAAGGCTACACATTACCTCGCCCCCCCAAACCCCCAGCAAGCTGGGTACTTATTTCACCGACCTCGGAAGGATGGAAGGCTGAGTGAACCTTGAGCCTCCTGGGATTGAACCCCAGGTTGTGAGCACAGTTTAAGGTGTAGTACAGGCAGTTAACCACTGCGCCACACAGTACCTTCCCGCCTACAATTCCAGAATTAGCTCAGAGAGATCAGTGGCTTTTACGTAGAACTGCATGGGAATAATATGGTGGTTCTAATCTACAAACAAGACAAAAAGTTCCTGAAATAGCTCACAGAAATAATAGGCTGTTTAGCAATACGAACTGAGTAAATCTCATTTGTGATCCCTCCTAGCCAAAGGCAAAGTTCTCATTGCCACCTCAAAGTAATTCATGCTTTATTAATTTTTTTAAAAACTCTATTTGCTTTGTTTGCAGTAATAATTTTTCTTGTAGGTTGGGGGGGGCATGGAATTATCAAAGTTAGATCGAAAGCATTTGGGCACAATGACCTTTAAAGCAATACCCCCTTTTCAACACTGCAATTTATTCTATGGAGCCATGAGATAATCTCTTGAGTTCTGGCTGGGAAAGAGAGGAGGAGGAGGAAAGGAATTATGTTCCAGTAAAAAGAGCACACTGATCAATAATGTTTTCTTAAAATATATTAGGTTTAATTGAAATCATTTATCACTCGGATTTTAAATCCTGTGAAAAAAGATTCAGCACACTAAAGGAGATATTGCAGAGTATTTCTGTAGAAGGTAATCTATCTTTTAAAGGCAATTTTAAAATGTCTGCCAGCTCTGTGCAACAGCTTGACAGCTCAAGGAGGAAATGAGAGAATCTATGGACAAGCAGCAGTCTAGCCAAGAGTCGACACTGAATCACGGCCAACTGGCTGAAGGCCTCACCTGTTACAGGGTTACAAATGAGGCATGTGCTCCATTTTAGACTCAATTCACAAGGGCCTCCATCTTTGGAGGCTGTTCCCTCCACGCGTACCCCGCTTAAATCATATCTGCAGAAGGTAGAGGAATGGTCATTGCCTGGTTTTCTCCCTTCCCTTTGTTGCCTCCTGGAAGAACAGAAGATGTGCTCAAGTCTCCTTGAGATCAACAGGGCTTTAAGTGAACAGTTAAGCTCTTTAAATCTCCATGAGTGCAGGAGAGCTTCTGTATATCTGTCTTTTCCACTCATTATTAAGCAGAATTTGGTCAATTTTAGTGAGTGTGAAAAAATGTTTTCTCAGAATTTCTGGGAGTTGCAGTCCAGGAACATCTGAGGACCCACAGGTTGAGAACCACTGCTCTCAGGAGGCACAGCGGGGAAATAAATTCTGTCCTGCTCAAAAAGACCTCCAGAGCACATCTAAAATCACAACATGCATCCTATTCAATATCATCCTTTTTACAATTTCTACAAAAGAAGCTACACTTGTGAAAAGCAACTTGTTCTCCAGGAACTAGTCTATTCCTAAAATCTGCTTCTAGCCCCAAAGAGCATCTGTACAAGATCAAGGCATCCTCTCTACCTTACTGTTTCTCATCTTGGATTTTTTTTTAAGCAGTAATCTAGATTTTTATGCATAATTTAGATAAAGCTCTTTAGGCTTCTTTTAAAGCAGCAAAGCAGGAAAGAGATAACAGGATCCTCAATCGAATAACAAACACTCTTTTACAATTACCTAAACATCCTGAAGCAGAAATGGGAGAGAAAGAGAGAGAGAGAGAGAGAGAAGGGGACTTGTCATCAGTGATGCAGCACCTGCTTTGCCTGCAGACAGTCTCTGGTTTCTTTCCTGGCATCTCCAAGTAGGGTAGAGAAATGCTAACCTGAAGTGGTTGGACCTCTCTACTACTCAGTGTCAGTGATAATAGGCAAATATGTGGACGTTATTTTTCTAAACCACAGAAGCTTGAACCACATTTAAACTTTATTACTTTTATATTCCTTCCTTCCTTCCTGAGATCTTTACTGGAACATGTTTCAATGAACTAAAAGTAGCAATCTTGTAGCTGTCACGTAAGTTTAAGATCTGTTAATGTTAATGGCCCGCGAACCAATGCTGCATTTCAAGAACTGGGTAAATAGACCGGAACAGCATTGGTACAATCATCTTAATCTCAAACAGATGGACACAGGTAATTGAACAAATGCAACAGTAAACACAGATGAGCATGTGAATGTGGTCTTAAAACAGAGGTTCCCACCCTTGGCTCCCCAAATGTTCTTGAACTAAAACTCCCAGAAGCCATCACCAGTAGCTGTGCTGAGCACAGGCTTCTAGAAGCTTCAGTTCAAGAACGTCTTGGGACCTAAAGTTGAGAATCACTGGACTGCTAGATGGATGAGTCAAACATAGTATAATGCTGGCTTTTTAAATCTTCCCACAATAATTGCTGGTGGCCTGCTTGTTATTGCATGTCTCTCCTGGTGCTTTCTGCTTTCTTTGCTACAGCGTCCGAAAGAAAGGAACCCACTGTCCAATCTCTTTTGTCATACACTTCCAATAATTTTGCTAGTTTAACAGTACAATGTGCAAGCCCCTAGCTAGCACTACACAGCCAAAGGCTTGGTCACCGTGTCACAGAATTCCCCATGGTAACAGCTACAAGTATTAAAGACCACCGTTTTCATTTGTAATACTTGTTCCTTCCTATCTGGACTACAGATCTAACGGAAACTAAGCCATGAAAGAGAAGCTTAGTTAACTAAAATTATGCACAGAAATAGGGCCTGATGCTACCAGTAGGAATGATTAATATAAACTACTGTAATTAAAAGCTTCCTATGTCCTTTCAGATTTTGAGGTCTTCCTTTAGCCCCCAGGAACCCTTTGGGAGCCTTTGATAGTCCAAGATTGTTGCTGGGCCACCACAGCTGGGGTTGGGATTGCCAAAGGTGATCTACCAGTAATTCTGGACTACTGAAAGCTCTCTCTCTCTCCTCAATCCTAAAGGCCTGGTGGCATTTAAATCGAACTAAATTTTTAAATAATCTGTTTTTTGAATATCTAAATCAACAAAATTGGTTTTTTTAAAATTTAAATTGTCTTAAATCGATTTTAAAAAATCACTGGTTATTATCCAACCTGTCCAGAGGCTGCCTTGGGACAATCAGGAGCCAGAACTTTGGGGGTGGGTAGGAATAATGTGTTTAAATTATTTCCAGTGCCCAATATAGTTTATGATGGCATAACTTTACAAAGAATTTTGCCCAGTGTACTGTGCTCTATCATACTGCATTGCATTTTCTGTATTACAATGCATACTGTGCAAAATAAATGGAATTCCTGGAGCCATGGAGAGGTACATATATATTTTAGGTAAAGAAAACTTTCCCCCTTCAAACCTTGCTGTTACCTACAGTACTTATAAACTGCTGGGTCTAATAATGTCTCTAAGTGGCTCACTTTAAAATATGGATACAATATAATACAGAACTCCTACAAAACAACTGAATAGCAATTTAAAATGAATAAATAATTAAGTTCACTTCAACAAACAATTTTAAAAAATAGTGGCAGGAAAAGAATTACAGTGGTACCTCGGATAATGAATTTAATTCATTCTCCAAGGCAATTTGTTATCCGAAAAAATTCATTATCTGAAATGCTGTTCCCCATAGGAATGAATGGGAAACCAATTACAGTGGAACCCTGACTTAAGAGCAGCTCGACTTAAGAGCAATTCGACTTAAGAGCGGAAAACTGTTGGCATTTTAACTGCCGCCTTACAAATTTTAGATATGGTCTGCTCGACTTACAAATATTTTTCCCATTTTTTTCATGTTTTAAACTTATTTTTTCCATTTTTAGATAGGTACACCGACTTAAGAGTAGTTCGACTTAAGAGCATGCATTTGGAACAGATTAAATTCGTAAATCGATGTACCACTGTAATCTGTTCCGGGGCCTAGGAAAAAGACACAGACACCTGTTTTTTTTTTTTTTTTTGCTCAAAACTCTTTATAAAGTGCACTTTGAAGGTACAGATGTGATGCAGCCTGGGATAACTCTTTCTTACAAATGCATGATGGAAATTTGTTATCCGAAGCAGCCCATAGGGAAAATTCATTATCCAAGACAGCCCATAGGGAAAATTCATTATCCGAGGCAACCCATAGAGAAAATTTGTTATCCGAGGCAGCCCTATACCTAGAAATTGTGATTCGTTATCCGAAGCAGCCCATAGGAATAATTTGCTATCCGAGGCAGCCCTGTACCTGGAAACTGCAATTCGTTATCTGAAAAATTTGTTATTGGGGGTGTTCATTATCCGAGGTATTACTGTACTATCATGGTGTGGGGCAATGGGTATACCATACTTCTATAAGCTTTGAGTCTCTCACATGCCCTGGAACCTTGGCTCCAAATACAGTTGACTGGGAAATCCCAAATGCGGCCACGGCAACATTACAGAAAAAAAGGAGCACAATGACAGAAGACTGCCCCACAAAAGAGTGACTTTCCCATTTTCAAACTTTATAAAGCAACGGTTTATCTACTGAAACCAGTATCCTAAAAATAAGGAGTTCTATACATGTGCATGCACACGTGTCTACATACTTGGCTGCACATAATGCTCTCCTCAATTATTTTAAGGCATTAATCCCAGAGAGGACTTCACATACATGCACCTTGAGAGCGCCCAGGGAACTGTTGTATGTGTTGATCTATTAATTACAAATACAGAAAGTAGCAAGGTTTCTAGAACAATTACATGGCAGCACATCACACTCAGCATATTCTAAGAGTCTCTCAACTCACCGTTATTTCCAGATTCTGTATTTAATTCAATCTCTTGATATAAAAGTAATCCCAAGACTCTGAACTCCTCAGGTTTAAAGCAGGGAGGTTTGGTGAAACCTCATCACCTAGAAAAATACAAAAATTTATCGGAGTGAGTGAATTACTTTATGAAGAATAAACTTTTAGTTAAAACTAAATACTCCACTATTCCTGCCAAGAAAACTCCATGGACATGGAGTCACGAAGAGTTGGTCACGACTGTAACGACACAACACACACACAAATTGTACCTGTGATGGGCAGAGAAGAGAATTTTTTAAAAAAATCAGAAATCAAGAGTTAAACTAATTTTACAGTTATTAAACTCTCATATTTTGAAGATGAATTTGAAGAACTTGGTTCTTTCCTATGAAGTTCTTCAGCTTGGCTCCAGGAGAGGTATATATACACATATAAAGAGAAGGTGACAGGTTTCGTTGTCTCTACCTGTACAAGTCATGTCCTACTACAATATATAAAACACAGCCAATAGCATGATTGTGCAAATGCTTTAGGCAGGGAATCATTTATACATTTGCACAAAAGAAATAGCAGAGCTTTGGGGATTGGAGCTCAAAGGTGAACAGGTGTATCCTTGGAAACATCATTGCTACAAAAGAGAACTTAACCTTGTGCTCTGATTTTTTTAATGTTTTAGATATGTGTGAATTTTGAGTGAAAGGATCTATGCAGGGATTACATTTCTGAATAGGACAGAAAGAACACACACATATTCCAACTATTCCACTACCATATGGAGACTGGGTTGCTACCTAAAATGTAAATATACCCTTTAAAACACATCCATGAGCCCAAGACTATATGCAAACATGTCACTTGGCAAGGAGTATCTGAAAAGAACCACAGATTGCATATTAATACTATCTCTTGTGTAATGATAATATTGCTGAGCTGGGCTGGGACTTGGGAAGTCCCGCTTCTATTTCATAATATGTCAAGGGCACTTATTCAGTCGTTCTCTCTTTTTCTCACTCTCAGACAGATCTGCCTCACAGTGGCCAAAATCCTGCTGAGGATTTATATCAGAATAAGTATAAATGTTTAAATCACAGCAGCAAGTTGGTAGTAATGAATGAGCTGCCAGTAGCACACCTGCTTGTGTACCTGATTGGGCACCAATTTGCACCACTAGCCCAAACCAAGAATGAGAACAGCAACTAGTTAATTAACAGCAATTCACCACTAGTATTGGATTTTTATTTGTATCAGAGCATTGTGCTAAACTAAGCTCATGGCCACCAGTCCCATCACCTCCTGGCAAATAGAAGGGGAAGAAATGGAGGCAATGACAGAGTTTATTTTCTTGGGCTCCTTGACCACTGCAGATGGCGACTGCAGCAACGAAATAAAAAGACGCCTACTTCTTGGGAGGAAAGCAATGGCAAACCTAGATAGCATCCTAAAGGGCAGAGACATCACTTTGCCAACTAAGGTCAGGATAGTAAAAGCTATGGTTTTTCCAGTAGTGATGTATGGAAGTGAGAGCTGGACTATAAAGAAGGCTGATCGCCACAGAATTGATCTTTTGAGCTGTGGTGCTGGAGGAGAGTCTTGAGAGTCCCCTGGACTGCAAGGAGTTCAAACCTATCCATCCTGAAGGAAATCAACCCCGAATGTTCACTGGAAGGACAGATTTTGAAGCTGAGGCTCCAGTACTTTGGCCACCTCATCAGGAGAGAGGACTCCTTGAAAAAGTCCCTGATGTTGGGAAAGATTGAAGGCAAAAGGAAAAGAGGACGGCAGAGAATGAGATGGTTGGACGGTGTCATCGATGCAACTAATATGGATTTGACAAAACTCCAGGAGGCAGTGGAAGATAGGAAGGCCTGGCGAGCTCTGGTCCATGGGTCACGAAGAGTCGGACACGACTGAACAACTGAACAACAACAATTGTGCTACTTCAAATTACGGACATATATGAAATACAGATAACGTTCAAACAAATTTAAAATATTAAAATGAATAGGCTTTTTTTGACCAGATGTATGCCAAATCTTCTTTAGCACACATGGTGGAATATACATTGCCAGCGCTAGAGATGGCCACAAAATGAAAAACGAAATGCTGTCAATGTCATTTGCAAAGAGGTTTATTGCACATTTTGCCCTTAGATAAAGACTCCCTGACTATTTGGATCTCTCCCCATGATGGTGACTAGTGGATCAGCTGCAAATACAAAAAGGAGAAAGTCGGAGACCTTGTTTAGTCCTCTCCCCCCAGTAGTATTTATAAAACCTAAGTCCGTATTATACTTTATATATGCAACATTCTTAAGGGACACCCATTTCATGGCTTCACATACTTTGCAAATGACCATACCAAGCTATTAAAGGCTTTAGTAACATCAAACAAAGCAATGGCATAGGTACCATTCTGATTTGTTGAATCATAATATATCATATTGAGTGGTCTTCTGACTGGAAGCTAAATTAATCATTTTCAATAAGCGTTGTGGCAAGTTCCTCCAATCTGTTGGTTAATAATTTGGCATCTTGATTGAGTTATATAATTGGATGCTATGAATCTTTATTTGGTTTGCTGATTAGCCTAATTCTGGTTAAATTTCATCGGTGGGGGGAGGGTGTTGGACAGCCGTTGGTAACCAAGTAAAGCACTAATGAAATGGCACACTCCCCGAGTTCCTTTGCAAATCTGACAAATGTATCAATATGGTTTCTGTTTTTCCCTTACCGAGAGTGGGGAAGTTCTATGCACTGGAATAAAATCCTTCTCTGAAATAAGCACTTCAGGACACAATTCAGAAAACAGTTGAAGGGCTCATCAAGCCAGTTCCAGATTCTGGAGAATTGACTCCTCTCAGTCTCCCTTGGTTTTCCAGGAAATAAATTTGGGCCTGCAGATGTGCCATGCAGCCTATAGGAGTTTTTAAAGACTCTTTTTGTTCTGTCTTGACTAGCAATATCTACCAGTTCTGACAGTTTCTTCAAAGTATCTCCTGTAGAAGTTGCTTTTTTGGTTCCACTGCCTCATACACTGGAACCAACTCACCCCGAGGCACTTTCAGTGACTACTTCTCCATGATACTATGGTCACTTCCATTCACTAGGCCTCTCTTTTGCAAGCAAGTTTTTTGCTCCAAAAATTGAGCCCAATGAAGCTTCTTTGATTCCTATGGATTCCTGACTCATACAGTATCTTTAACTGTTACCTACTGTTAGAAGTTTCACTCATCCTCCTTTATTTATGATGTTTTTGGGGATGGGTTTCAGGCAAAAGCAGCCATTTCCTCTCCCAGTGTTCCAGTTCAGCCTCTTCTAGTTTAGTATTTAGAGCTTGAAATGTGTGCTGAAACATTTTCCTTGATCTCAGCCATCTTCAAGAGAGGGTTGGTGTCTATGAAGTGGACAGGTTTGGTGCTATATTACCTTATAGTTTCGTGCTATATTATTCATTATCTGCTAGCACCTCTCAATGTGCTTCGGATGGGATAAGTTTCAGGGAGCTGGTAATAAATCCTCCATGATTTAGTAAGAGATATATTCTCTTGTTTGGCACATCCCGATTTATATCATACAGCATCAGCATATTCTGCTGTACAGAAGCACAAACCTGTTGTTCCAATCTGACCCAGCCAGTATCCTAAGACTGTGATTTCTGGTGGCAATTTTCTGTTTGGAGTTTGGACGATGCTTTTGGTAGGTCAGACTTTCATTCCAAGTGATGCTCAAATACTCCAGGGCAGGGCAATGTTGCAAAATCTTGCCTTCACCATTGCCTTGGAGTGTCCTCCTTGTTTCTCTGTTCTTTAAGAGCAGGCATGTCCAAACTTTGGCACTCCTGATGTTTTGGACCACAACTACCAGAATTCCAAGCCTGTATTGGCAATGACAAAGGACTGTGGGAGATGTGGTCCAAAACATCTGGAGGGCTGAAGTTTGGGCATGCCTGTTTAAGAGGAAGGCACAGATCTATCGTTTTAAAGGTTTTGGTTGTTTTTATAATACTGTACAAGGAAAGATCTTCTAGTGCAGAGGTTAGCTGGTGTTCAGTGAACTCCTCCATGACTGCCAAGGTTATATCACTGGTATAGATAAAAGACCTGGTGTATGGCAATGTGGGTTGATCATTTGTGTAAATGTTAAAAGGTAACTTGACTGGACAGCTCAGTAGCTTATCTATCAGGCTTCAGAGTCAGAAGTTGGGAGTTCCATTTCCTTCTAAATCTCCTACATCAGGCCTGCCCAAAGTCCAGCCCGGGGGCCAAATCCGGCCCGTCAGGCCATTCTGAGTGGCCCGCGGCTGGCTGGCCCGCCCCTCCATCCCCCTCCTCCACCCCATTTTTTAAAAAGAAAGTGGGTGGGGCTTGCAGTGGGGTGGCAGGGTTGGGGAGCAACCGGCCCCTGACACATTCTCAGCCACCAAATCTGGCCCTCCTTACAAAAAGTTTGGGCACCCCTGTCCTACATTAACGCCAGCTTTGTGTTGTCATGGTCTATACCAGTGGTTCGCAACCTGTGGGTCCCCAGATGTTCCTCGACTACAACTCCCAGAAACCCTGGCCAGCTCAGCTAGTGATGAAGACTTCTGGGAGTTGCAGTCCAGGAACACTTGGGGACCCACAGGTTGAGAACCACTGGTCTACACGGTCCCAGTGTGCTCCCAGGAGAAGGGAACTTCTCTACCCAGAAAACACTGGAAAGGGTTGTCATAAGTTGGAATCTACTTGATGGCATACAATTATGATTGTTTATGCATTTAGGGTATCCAATGTGGTGTAATGGATAGAGTGGCAGACGGGGACTCTGGAGACTGAGGTTCTGATCTTCAATGGGCCATGGAAACATACTGGGGAAGTAGAACAGATAAAGCGACTCCGTAAACATATCACCTTGAAAGTCCAACTAGGGTCACGAAAGGTTAGATTTAACTTGATGACACATAACTAACTATGCAACGGCACCAAGTAAATTTTCTGATAGGATTCTGGCCAGTATTGTTGTGAAGACAAAGCGGGGAGGATGAGAGCCATGTACACTTCCGCTGAGCCCAGCGAAAGAAAGATGAAATACAAAAGTTAAAATTGTATCAAAAAACATGGAAGGGAAACTAAAGAAGCTCAAAGGGGGGAAGAAAGCCCAAGCAGTAAACACAATCTTCAGGGTTTTTTATTTTTAAAGTATATTCATAGTTCATAGGGAAAAAGTTATAAACTAAACAAGGCAGTTTTATATCACACCACCCTTCCCCTTCTGAGATGTAATAAATGTGAAAATAATCCTCATGACAGGAGGTGGTATGTATTTCTCTGAAATGAACTGCTGCCATTACCTCAGAATCAATATAATTTTTTTTCTTTTAAAGTGAATCTAACACCACATATTGATTTTGTACTTGGAGTACAACACATTTCAGCCCTGTGTAGCAAAAGATTTGAGACAGACAAGAGAAAAGGTAAATACGTTACTGTAGTTCAGTCACAGAAACTTAAGGTCATTTCACAGTTATGCTTCTCCTATATACGTAGGAGGAAAACATGAAATCCACAGGTACAATTGCACAAACAGTGTTCTTCAAAGCAACACTTGCTGGAAGGTGGCATTTTGGCATTGTGCCATTGTGCGGATTCAAGCAGCAGCGCTCACACTCATTCAGGGCACACATTCAGTGCCACAAGCAACACTGTCACTTATATATATACTCATCTCATGCTCTTCCTATTTTGTATGTAAGAAAACAATGCGTCAAGCAGCCCAACAATATGTTTTTCTTTTTAAAAGTGGATTTCTTCCTTACTTCCACCCACAGTGTTTTATTAATATTTAGGCCTCATGCCATTATGCAACCATTTAAATCAGAGTGGGCAACGTGCACCTCTCCAAAAACTGCTGGACGGCATCTTTCATCGTCTCTAATCAGCCTGGCCAAGGCTAAGGCAAGTCCAACATCTGGAGTGCTATGGGCTACCCATTCCTGATTTATATTTTAATTAACTGAGAAAACAGATAACAAGAAAGGTAGTGCTAGAGCTCTCTCAGGGAGGCAGATGAAACACATTTATAATATTTTTGAAGCCATTTCTATAGGCAAATATATTTTTAACACTCCTGGGACACCTGAAAGACTAGAAACCGGTTCGTGGTAGCAGTTTTTGTCGGCTAAACACCCCTCCCCCCATATCACAAGCAATCTTAATGGAAGAATCCAGAAGTACCTTTAACAATAACTGACTGCTTCAGAACTAGCTTCTTGAAATATCTTTGGTTATACAGCACCAAATCCATCCACTTCATGGACATCACCCTCCCTAGATGATAGCTAAAATAAAGTAAAGGTTTTTGCACAAATATCAAGTTCCAAATAACAAAAACAACACACCCTGTCAAATGATGAATGCTGACGAGTGTCTCTCACCAGGACAAGACTCTGGCTGGGCCAACTGGAAGTCAATTAATAAAACAAAGTGGGAAGATCAAAGAATAATCAAGTAAAAAAGTTCTACTGGGATGCAGAACAAATTTTCTGTGACTGTGGAGCAATTGAATCCAGGCAGCACTTATGTGCATGAAATTTACACCCCACTATGTGTACCAAAAAAGATTTAGCAAATGGCCGAGATATTGATTGATTGATTTATACACTGTCAAGCTTGATTCAAAGAACAAGTCCAGGTGGTGTTGTGTTATTCAGAGATAATGCTTTGTCTTATATGTGTTTTTAATGTTACCTTTTAAAAAAATACATCCATATTTATGCAATGCTCTGGTGTGAATAAAGAAAGAAAATTAGCTTATGGTACCAACATTCATTAGTAGAAAAGGATTAGTTTGTACAGGCCATGCGTCTCTGTATTACTTTTGTTTTATCCAATTTTCTAACCTTTTCTCCATATACAGTAGCGCCCCAAAGTCTGAGCAATCAAAAAAAACATAGAGATGGGCATTTTGTTTCAGAAGAGATCCGGTTCCAAAATGAAACATGTTTGGAACCGGAACCACACTCTGGAACAAAATCAACCACTGCCTTGCCTTCCTTTGGGTTGAGTGGGGCAAAACTGCAATGAGGAAGCAGCCTCCAATGCGTCATCTTTCCTTCTCCCTAGCACTGGCCAATCAGAGAGAGAGGCAGGATGATGCCTGCCCTTGCACAGTGCCAGGGAGAAGTAAAGATGACATGTCAGGGGCTGCTTCCTGATTGGAGTTTCACCCTGTGCGACCCAAAGGAAGGAAAGTCAGTGGTTGGTTTCGTTCTGGAGGCTGGGTCCTGGTTCCAAACGGCAGCTGTGCTGCTGTGTTTCGTTTTGGAACCGGACCCCTTCCAAAATGAAACACCCATCTCTAGAAACATAAAAAGAAAGTGTGGGCTGGGCAGGATACAGTCTGCATAATGATACGAGCACCAAACTCCAATTTTTGCTTTAAAAATAATGCACCTTAATTGGCAGGCATTCATACCTCACCCAAGAATAATCATTTTCCCCATCACATAACATTATTGCAATATAAATAGCACACTACTCCGATTAATATCTGGTCAACATGAAAATAAAATTATCAGCATTTGCGGTGAATACACTGTTTCTTAAAAGATATGCTTCTATGAAAGAGTCACCAGAGAAAACATTTCTATATATCTAATGGCCAGATTATCTTCCCACTGATAATACAGTGCTTTGTGGGAATGCTTGAGGAGCTGAAGATGTAAAAATATTTATATCTTAATGTATGAAAAATTCCTTATCTATGCATAACCATATGAGCACAAAAATAGTGACAGAAAGACTTTTTTATCAAGGTGTAAATACATGCTTTCATTCTATGCCACACTGTCCCACACTGCAGTTAAGAAGTGAGTATGGGTGGAAAATTTAAAAACTACTGTATTTTTCTGTATATATGACACTATTTTGTTCAAAAATCATGGTACTAAAAATTAAGGGGCATCGTATACATGGAAGTAAGCCTTTCCCAATGAATAGGGTGGAGTGGAGGAGAATCCAAACTTACCGGTTTCCCTTCCTTTCTGGCAGCCCTTGTTTAGTTTCCCTATGCTTTGTTTTTGCTTGGGGATGGAGCAGCACATTAAAAGTGCTTTTCCACACTGAAAAGAAGGGTCCGGTCCTGCAAGAACAAAGCAGAGAGGAGAGCAATCAAGCGCTCCCGGAGAGGAAGTGAAACAGCAAGGTCAGTTTGGGTTCTCCTCCTCCACCACCCCCTACTGTTTACCACCCCTGCTCTTTTCTTTTCTTTCTAGGAGCACCTGATTGTCCTGCTTTGTTCTTGCAGGATCAGACCCTTCTTTTTAGCTTGAAAAGACACTTCTTAATGGGTTGCTCCACCTCCAAGCCTTTCTTCATTGAAAAGAAGGGTCCGTTCCGGCAAAGCAGAGAGGAGTTTTCAGAACAAGGAAAGGAAACAGTGTGGGGTGGCGGAGAACTCAAGAAGGATTAATTAATTTAGAGTCTTAAAAGTGGGAGGCATCTAATATCTTTCTTATAGAAAGAAAAATATGGAAACTGCTATATATAAATGTGAGCTTTTGTGGATCAAGTCCATTTCCTCAGAGATGAGAGAGTGACTATATCACTGACATACAATGTTCTTTCTAATTTTTAGCTGTGCTGGGTGGTTCTCTGCCCCTCACACATGCAAACCCCCCCCCATGAGTTCCATCGTGACCGGAACCAAAGAGGCTGAAATTGTCACTGTCGGTGCACAGGGGAAGAGGAGCCCAACACCGAGGGAGACAGAATTGTGTGCACACATACTTTAAAGGAATCTTGCTGTCATATTAATATTAATACATGGTCTAGCTCATATCATACAAGTGGCAAATTGTGTAAATCAAAGTCACTTTTCTGGGGGGGATAAAGCACTACAAAACAAGACTTGCAGCAGAAACAGCTGGGAGAACAGAGAGAGAGAAAGAGAGATGCTAGAGACCTACTTAAAAGGAAAGAATATCAATCAAAGGTTCTGAAGTCATTACCAAGTACAGTATGAAATGCTACACTCATTCAGGTTGCCACTTGTGTAAACAAAGTTTTTTTTAAGACTGATAATTAACATTGTTCACAGCCTGACAGCCTATTCCTTTACTAACAAACCACTGTCATTTTGTCCATTGTCTGCATCACCACCTGGTCATGAGGCCATGTAAAATACAATAGTCCTAGTATTATTTCCCTCGACAAACTCAAACCAAACATAACTCTGGAAGCCAAGATCATCAAACAAAAACTGTCCTACTTCCATTATGCTATATGAGGCAACTCACTTTGAAAGACAGTAATGCTGGGATTGGTCAGTGGCAAAAGAAGAAGGAGCAGTGCCCAAGGACTGACTGGCTTGACGTCATCAGAAGGGACACTGGAATGACCCCGATGGAGCTAAAAGAAGCAGTATGAGAAAGACAAGGAGAGCACCCATCCACAAAGTGACAGAGAGTAGGACCCAACTGAAGAGACAGACGAGACAAGTCTAGTCTCATTCTTACAATATATCTGAGAAGTGAACTTGAATGATGAAAGCTCACATTAAAACACAGCAGTTAATTTTTAAGGTGCCACAATGTTTCTCTCCTATTTTTTTGTTTTTGCTTTGTTATTGGTCTAATATGCAAACACAGGCTAACACAGACACTCTTTTGAAAACTGCATATGAAAAGTGTTGGTGCCTTCTGTTCACTGAAGTATATATGAATGATCTTCTGCCTCATAAGCAGTAATCAAATTAGTAAATCTGAGTTATTTTATTTAAAATGTTAATCTTGTCAACACCCAACCAGATATACCTCTCCATCATTAAAATGAACACAGCTAATGTACTGAATTGCTCTTTTTTCTATGCGCGCGCACACGCACAGACAGAGCTATCAAATCTACAATGAGATTTGGGGATTTCCAGAGCAGATCTTATGGACATGAGAGACTGTAGGTCAGAAGGAAAAAAGAAAAATATTGCTCTCCATGAATACATGTCCATTCATATATCACTAGATTTCAACCACTGAATTACTGGCTGACATCCTAGCATTGTAAGTTAAACTAAAGTTGACCCATTGAACCTGGGGGAATTAGGTGAATCAACTCCATAAGTTCTATTCACTCAAATGGACCTACACCACTTGCAACTTGCTTCGGCACAGGAAATAACAACTGGAGTAGACTCATTTGAATCAGCAGAACTTATGGAGTTGATCTACCAAATTTCCATGATTCAACGGGCCTACTTTAGTGTGATTTACAATGCTAAGTGACAGGATTTCCGTCATTAAGTGTTATCCTCTGGACTTCTGCTCCTTACACCAAAAATGATATAATCTGTAGTACTATAAACATCACTGATTCTAATAGATACACCCATTTGGGAAAGAGAGTCAATTTCATTACAACTGCAGTGGACATACAACATACTTCATAGCATTTTCTTAAAACCTGTTATGGCAAATATATTTAGAGGGATGCAATAAGATAGGGTGGTGAAATCTGCAGCACTTGATTTTTCCTACTCTTTCTATAAAAACACTGAATGAAAAGAGATGTTGTGAAAGATGTGGTACACATGTCTGCATGGTATACAGTATTTAGATGGGAAATTAGACGCATTCAAGTTTGGTTGTTTTCAAGCACACACTGCTTTCAAGATGCTGTCAATACTTTTAATATTACCACAAAGTAATCTTAATTTAATGGGTGCGGGTAGCTCTAATCTTACAAAAGAACTGAACCATTGTGATAGCATATATGCTTCTACATGAACCATGGGGAGGAGACATAGATGCTAAGTTTCCTAAATACAACTCTGGAAACACTACTTTTGGATGGAGAGCACTAAATAAAACAAAAATAACATAAACATGAGGTCAAGGTCAGATTTTCAAATGCTCACAGAAACCATAACTCCCAAACCAGTCCTCCAAATTGAGCATTAGAAAGCCTTCGACTGGCAACTGGTATTTTCTGGGGTGGCAAACATTTGCCAACAACCTGCTGCTTTCAACCTGAGACCTGTATAACTCACACACAATCAATTCCATTCCACACAAGACAGGAGAGTGTCTGGATTGCAGCAGGAACTTGTAAAATCTCTCAACCCAGCCACCTGCAGTGACTTAGGCCGTCACTTCACGGGGCTCTTCGCATCGCAGCGTGATTGCCTTCGCTTTGAATGCGAAGGCGATCACGTGGTCTCCCTTCGCCCCCACCCCTCTTTCTCTGTCCTCACCATGCGAAATTTTAGGTTCGAATCCATTCCTACCTCACGTGCTCCCTTCGCATTCGGAAGCTTACTTGCAACTTCCGGTTTCTTTTTTTAAAAAAAAAAATACCACGGCGTATCGATGCATCGATACCCGGCTGTCGAGGCGCACAAGCCAGCGGTCAAGCCCGGCGCTCAAAGGCCCCTGCGGTTGTCCCGAGGACTTGTGGGCGGCCATCGTGTTTCCCTGAAGCAGAGCAGCTGGGTTGGTTTTTTTTGGGGGGGGG
>JAHTLZ010000074.1:11031211-11073169 GCA_023846285.1 Phrynocephalus versicolor | reverse complement strand
GTGTTCAGAAGGCAAGATCAAAAGAACGGGTTACCCGAAATAACTATGCATCGGCATTTCGGACAAAAAGTAAGTTAAAAAATAAATAAATATATATATTAACTGGCCACACGTGACTTTGGATGCGAAGCGGGATGCGAAGCGAGGAAGATTCCCGGCCTCCGGCAGGGGAATCTCTTGCCCCGCTTGGAGCACGGTTTAGGGGGTGTGGTCGGGGTGGCGCCGAATCCAAAGAGGAGGAGCGTGCGGACTGAAGCGATCCATTCGCACGGAAATTACGGCTCGCTGCGCAGCGAGAGGTTCGTGAAGTAACGGCCTTAGTCTCCTCTACACCAGTGTAATTTAGGCAACAGGCTTTTGGCCGCTGCTGACACAATGCTAACTGAATATGTTATTCTGTTGGCTTGATAAGTGATTTCAGAGTGTAAATCAGAAGGGATGAAGAAAGCACCAGGCCATCCTGCTATGAGATATTTTTTTTAAAGGGATGGGGAGAAGAAACTGGATGGCATCCTTCTGCTTCATTTTCATTTGCTAAAGGGGGAATTATTTTAAAATTTAATTGGTATCCGTGCCCCTTGCAGCCACAACTGTAATGGGACTGTGAAAACTCAGTGTTCACAGCAACCTGCACAATTTAAATGGCCAGATGCCAATTTATCCCTTCTCAATTATGTACAGAAGCAAAGAAATATCTGTTTGGCTTTACCACTTCCTTGTTTGGAGGCCACTGTCACGCTGTTGTAAGTGAAACAAGTGATGACAGACAGAAAGTGAAGGTGTGCTGCCAAATCCCAGCCAGCGAAGGCTTGCTCTCCATACGCAATGCTGCCACTATTACCATATCAGCTGTTCAAAGCAAGGAAATAAGCAGTGTACTCTGAGCTATCACTGTAACTTGGGAGGGCAGGTGAGAAGCAGATGTTGGGCAGCTTCCAATTTATATATGGGCATGGCAATGGGAAAGAGAAGTAGGCAGTGGTAATTTTCGAAAATACATTCTTAACAGTACGGACCTGCTTACTTGAATGATGTGCTCTGACAGTCATTAAGCCCCATGTCACAGAGTCACTGAGAGTCCTTGAGATCAGTCTCAGTTACAAACTGGTTACAAACTGAGTGATTAGATTTATACTCTATATTTCTCCCTATTTCAACAGGAGCAAGTATTAATAACAATAATAACACTAAGAAAGCCAAATACAACTAATATATGAAATAATGTCTCAGCGTCTGTGTCAACAGCCTGTTAATTTATTTGAAATGTTTGCATCCTCTCTCTCTCCTAAATAAGATTCAAGATGGTTTAGAGTAACAAAAACAACTCAAGTTACATGTAAAGAAAAAGTGCATGAGTGGTATTGTCTATTATTTTGCCATTGAGTACCACTCTGGTTGTCACTGGCCTGATCACCACTTTTAAGATCAGGCATATCCATGAGTCAGTGCTACATCTTTTCTGAGGTTGCAAGTCAAAAGAGGTTGACTTACAGGCAGTCTATGGATGGATATCCTTTCTGTAGTGATTCCCCAAACTGCAAGAAACCCAGTTTATATAAAACCGTGGCATGTTCTATACAGCATCTTTTGCACTGAGTTATATTGTTAAAAATAACTACTGTGGAAAATCTTGAATAACAAATGACTGGTGCCCTCCACAGAACACAGCAGTCTTGCCAGGATATTCAAATTCAGCATGCAAGCTAGGTGGAAGGGATCAGTTGACACCAACAAAATAACAAAGTCCATGATAAACTGAGGGGAAATTACGCCTTGAAACTAAAACCAACAACTAGGTTGCATAATGGTTTTAGCCTAGTAAAATGATGCCCTCCAGGGAGAAGTAGCAGAAGTAATTTTGTGCCAAGATTTACTTAGCTATATAAGCCACCATAGTCATGAGTTCCTATGTTGGCACAGCTGGTACTTCTGTCAACATCATATGCAGATTATTAGGAAACCAGAACAGGATGGTGGTGGTGGTGGTGGTGGTGGTGATGACGACGACGACAATGATGACAACAGCGAGGAGGAGGAGGAGGAGGAGGAGGAGGAGGAGAAGCAGCATGTGGCTGGCCCAGCACTTTGGAAAAAATTACCAACCGAAATTCGGCTAGCTGAGTCTTTGCCAGCTTTCAGGAAAGCCTTAAAAATATGGCTTTTGAAAGACAATTTTGGCAATTGTTAATTGCTTTTTTTGCCCGTTGCTGTTTGTCCCACCCTCTTCCCTTTGACGGTTGTATCTTTGATGTTTGTTATTTATATTTGTGCTGGGTTTTTTGCTTATCTTTTTAATTCTGTAGTATCTGAGTAATTTACTTGTTTATTTGCTCTTGCTCACCGCCCAGAGTTCCCTTTGGGAAAGTCGGTGCGGTTAATAAGCATAAATAATAAATGATAATAATTAATAATTCCTTAGGATTGGCACCTATGCTTTGTTCCCTGTTGCATCCATTTACAAAATACTGGGAGAGGATGGGTCCATTTTTCATCCTCCCTTCTACTACATGAACAAAATCAGAGTTGAGACACATACTTTGTTCAAAACATTACCTTGCATCCATGATGGGCTACTAGACAGCTGCTTATTACAGTTTTATTGCCAAAGTACAGTATTTCACTGCTTTGTGGTCCCATGGATTGAACTGCAACAAACCCAGTTTATATAAAATTCTAGAGTTATTTTAAATAAACAATGAAACACAAAATACATAGGCAATGCAAGGAGCAGTTAATAGAATTGGTCATGATCATACCAGGATTCCATTCTCAAGGTCATTCAAAAGCCGTTTAGTGGTCACTCCTACCCAGCCCTCCATTAGTGACAAAATAAATCATATTTATTGATTAAGTGTTTCAGAGGCATGGCCATGAGAACTCTTGATGAAGCAGACAGTCATTTTAAGCTACCCCTGGATGGGCTTTATAAAGACATAATGCATATACATTAACCTGAGTGACACCAAGGCAGTCTTTCTAGCAATTTGGCGTGCTTTATTTCGACTACAGCCTCTTCCACCTCATTTGAGCGAGTGAGCGCACATTTTAAATCACAATGAGAGACTCCAATTTTCACCTCTTCATGGATGCAATGTCAAATATATTTGTAATGGGTTCATCTATTATCTGTCACTGCTGAACAAACTAGGTGAGAAAATAATGGTTAGTGGTACATTAGGTGGAATCTGTGCCTGATGAAAATGAACTGTGTTAATGGAGTTGTTAAGAGTTTTGTTTGTTTGTCCAAGGCAGCCCATCTCACATTTATAACTGCATCTCCTGTATGAGCAGGAACTTGCAAGAGCGAAGATTCTTTGCAATACATCTCTTTTTATTTTAGGGACAAAAATCTGACAGAAGTGCTCAAATGACTGCACTGTAGTAGCTTTACTGGCAGTAAAGGTTAGTTTATGAAACCACTAGAAGAAAGAAAAGTGTAAGCAATAAAGAGAAGATGCTACATAAAAGCAGAGAAGAGGCCTTGATAAAATGCTTAAGAAGAAACCAGGCTCTTCCTTTCGCTCTCCAGAAAAGCACGAAGATTCTCTCGGGCTAATGCAAGCCTACGGTTCCATTTGGATGCTTGTAAATCAGAAATCCCCACTTAAAACGCTCACAACCCTTCCTTAGAGACCCACAGTTAGACTCCTTTTGTTATGTCAGCTTTCTATAGACGAAGGAGCAATGGGTTCCCATTCTAATAGATTGGAAATGATAGGGCTTTCTTTTAGCTAAGTGTGTTCACCATACACAGCCATCTTTCAAATCTTCCCACCGTGCGTTATACTCAAAAGACACAGATAGTCAGCCCAAACAAGAAGAGAGGAGACCTCACCAATTCCCATCAACAGCTGCAGCTCCCTGCAACATTATTATTGCTTAATCATCATCATCATCATTATTGTCTTTTGGTGGATGTAAACAAATGAAGTGAGAATGGAGAAGTGGGATCCCCTTCTACAAACCAGAATTCTCCTCAGAATGATTTTGTGATACGAATGTATTGCTTCTATTTTACAAAAGCAAATAAGACCAAAAGGAAATGCAAATACTAATGCAAATACTAATTCAACTCCTCCCTCTCTCTCTCTCTCCCTCTCTCTCTCTCTCTCTCTCTTAATGGAAGACAGGCATTCAGTGTCCCAAAATGATGTGTGGTTGGCCTCAGAATCTAGGGGTGGCCTATAATGAGTTGCTATAATTAGCAGTGCCAATAAAACAGGAAAAATGCAATAAGCATATTAATGCATCTGATCTATGATGGATGAAGAGAGGTCTATCATTTTATTTTTCAAGTTAACATGAATGTTTAATATGCTAGAGAGAAGTGCTTCATAAAGTTCTACATTATTTAGGAACTTCAGCAATTATAAAACTACTTTCCACATTATTATTGTCCAAGACAGTACATTTTTTATACCTTACAGACTTCAAGAACCTTTGGCCCATGTTTTCCCAACCTTGTTCCTCCATAAGTGGTGGACTACAGGTTTCATCCTTCCTAGCCAGCATGGTGAACAAGACAGCGTCAAGTTAGGGTGGTGGTGGTGGGGAGAGACCAGCATTAGAACAGAAAAAGAGAAAGGATCTGAGTCACCAGCTATCCTTGCAATATAGCTATTCCACACCCACCTCAACTAAGTAATACACAAATTGTGTTGACCTCTGTTTAATTTATAATACATCTCTATGCCATAAACCAATTATTAGCATTTGACACAATCAGCACTTGCGAGTTTGAAAAGCTATTTAAAAATTCTGAGCTGTCTCCTAGAATAAAAACACAACCAGAAGCAGCATTCTAAAAGAAGTTGCTATAAGCAGCCCTTCATTCCAATTTCACCTCTATCAATCACGTTAGGCCTCAGTGAATAACACAAGAGTTGAAGGAGGCCAATGGCAATGTTTATGATCTGCAGATGGTGGTACTTACCATTAACAGCAAAATGAGCATGAGCTAGATTAACATTCTCCATTCTCTCACTGCCATTTGAGGTTCCATCAGACATACCTGGAAGCCCATATAAATGACTTAGGAAAAAAAAAGAACTGTCTCACACTGTGTTTTGAAATGAGACCACCCTGTGGGAGCTACTGCTGTAATTAAACTTGCAGTCAAGAAGGAATTATGATGTTAGAAGTATTCAGAGAGGGCACTGTGACCTACTTTGAATTTTAATAGCAAACAAACCATCACTAAAGCTTGCACCTCTGTGAAAGCCAAACTAAAAATCTGCAATGTTCACTCCAATCAAGATGGCTCACATGATCACTCACTTTCAGAATTCCTCCTCAAAAGGATAAAGGGCCTAATAATGTCCATCCTGTCACCAGACAGATAAAGGTAATGGTTCCCCCACAAACATGCATGCTAGTCATGTCCGACTCAAAGGGTGGTACTCATCTCCATTTCCAAGCCAAAGAGGCAGTGTTGTGCAAGTCCATGGCCATGTGGCCGGCATGGCTGAACGCATTTCTGCACACAGAATACTGTTTACCTTCCCGCTTTTTACGGCGGTACCTATTTATCTACTTGCATTAACATGCTTTCGAACTGCTAGGTTGACAGGAGCTAGGGTTAGCAGCGGGAGCTTGCTCTGCTGTGTAGCACATGGAATTCGAACCACTGAGTAGAGATGGGCACGGAACAAACATTTTTTCGTTTCCGTTGCCGTTTGTCGTTTCCGTTACGTAACGAAACAACAAACGAAAATGGTGATGAAAATGAAACGAAACTAACAGAACCACGAAAATTGTGGTCGTTACGTTTCATTTCCGTTAATGTCGACGTGCAATGAAATGACCCGTTTTAAATGTTAAAAAACGCCCTGGACATCCGTAAAAACGCAACGATAATTATTTATATTGTCTGATAATACCTACCAGGGGGGTTGGGGTCCTTAAAACGTTTGTTTTTGTCTTCTCCCATCGCGATGTATTTTTCTTTTCCCTTTAAAATGGATGTCACCACCAGCCACAAAATGGAGGCAAGCCATGTGATGTGGGATCATGTTCAACCAATAGCATGCCCAGGTTGCAGACTGGGCGGGCAGGTCTGGCAGCCACAGAGGGCATAAAAAGCTCTGGCAGCCCCCGTCCTCCTTGCAGTGTCTGGTGGGAGTTAGGGTGGGATTACTGTCTCTGCGACTCCAGCTTCAGTCCTGCAGCCTCCCTGTGTGCGTGCGTGCTGCGTACCTCTCGGTGAGTACCCTCCCCTGCCCCGCAGTGCAGTCACTTTGTGGCCGCCTTGCACCCTGGGCAAAGCCCGCCGCTGCCTTTGCAGCCTCCCTGCGAACCTAGACTATACTGTGTCTCTGCCAGCATCCACTTTTCTTAGTATTTTCCCTCTGGTCTGGGGTGTTGGGGAACGCCCACGCACGGAAATGCTTTAAAAATCGCGCAAAAAGCGGGTAGAAACGACAAACGAAAAAATGAAAAACGGTAACGAAATTTTTCAAAAAATTCCCGGCAAACGGAAACGAACCGAAACAGACCTCTCAACGACAAACGAAAAACCGAAACGCCATTTTTCTGTTTCGTGCCCATCTCTACTGCTGTGGTGCCAACTTTGCAGCCAACATTTCAGTGCTCTAGCCCGCTGAGCCACCACACCCCTGTCAGTAGATAATTCATCCCCTAAATTTTGGTTCTCCACAATCTTTACTCTCATAGAGAAAACTAAAGCAGCCAGTTCTCACTGAAAATATAAGCCAGCAGTTAACGTCTTGAATCATCACAAGTTATTTTAGTCCACTAAACCCTATACAATTCCAGCTGCGGAGCTAATGGCTGCGAGTTCAATTCCCCACTGTGCCTCCTTGACAAGAGATAGATCTATAGGGTCCCTTCCAGTTCTGCATTTGATGATGATGAAATCCTTTGATTTGTATTCCTGCATGGAGCAGGGGGTTGGACTTGGTGGCCTTGTACGCCCCTTCCAAATACACGATTCTGTTCCATGATTCTATGATTTCCTAAGTCTCACATAACGTATGATTTCAGATGTTAATAATGCTATACAGTGACTTGGGACCTGAACAAAGTGGGTGTTAAAATAGCCATGCAGAGTCAACCTTATGTACCGGGCACATAAACAGAGAGGAAATATCAGAAAGTACCATTTTAGAATACCATGTGACTGAATGTTCTCTCATGTTAACATTCTGCACTAGAATTGCAAAGGTTCGAAGAAAAACAAAGATTAACAAGAAATGTTCTGTTCTTTTCTCAGGATTTTCCACAATGCTCAGGAACATTATGCTGGACTGAATCATGTTCAGACTAGATCCACTAAATTCAATGGCAAGTATGCTACTGCACATCACCTCCTGCAGATTTCCACTAATGAAAGAGTTCTATTTTCACAGTAGGATATTATTGTGTATGAATCACACACATTCCAAAATCCTAAAAGTAACTCTACTTACAATCTGCCACTAACAGTGACATCACTCTCAGTGCACTGTCTAGTATCCTATGCCAAAGAATACTGGACAATGAAGCGTAGCTATGACTAAATAATCTGAACAGGTATATTCTGAGGTTGATTAATATCCATTGAGTACTGTATACTGAAAAATAGGGATTGCCACTCTTTCATACATGGTTTCAGTTTTAAGCTGCACCTACCACCTCTAACCTAAAGGCGATCAAGCAAAATGTTACTGATTTCCATCTTCCACTATATTATTCAGTCTGCCACCAAAGAAACAAACAACCCCCACCTACTTAGTTACTTTTGGATGCAACTGCACACAACTCTCACATTCAACATCTCGCAACTCTTATTACGTATCTGCAAGAATAAAAGAGATGAGTCTGGTAGCTGTGCATGTCTGTTTCCAGCACTGCTACAAGAACATGAAACCTAGCTGTCTGAAATTCTGCATTAATACATAGAAGAGGGAGGGGAGAGGGAGGGAGAGAGAGAATTGCTGCTGCAAGGTACATGGAAGAAGAGTGAACAGAAACAAAGGCTGAATGAATAGAAGAGAGAATAGGAAGAGGAGAAAAACGAGGTAGAACAAGGAGAAAGAGATAGTACTATACAGTGATTAGCAAGGTTTTTTTTACTGCAGGCAAAGCAGGTAGTTCTGCTAGCATTATATACAGTGATAGCTCTTAAAACAAATTTAATTTGTTCTACGGGTCAATTTGTTTTAAGAAAAAATTGTCTTGCGAATCGCAGTTTCCCACAGGAATGCATTCAAAATGGATTAATCCGCTCTAGAGGCTATGGGTCACTTTGTTTTATGAAAATTTTGTATTACAAAATGTGATTTCCCATAGGAATGCATTGGGAATGGATTAATCTGTTCCAGAGGATAGCATAAGAACAAAAATAACTGGGTTTTTTCCCTGAGTGCATGCGGAACAGTTTTTCATCTCATCCCATAGGGTTGCAAAGCAAAGCATGCCTATTCCCAGAATTTTTTTTCTTCCTACAAGTTTTTTGTCTTATGAGGCATTTGTCTTAAATAGTACCACTGTAGTATATCCATAGTAAGAATTGAGTATGTGCCTATGTGGGTGCCTAACTTCTCTGCACCTACAATACCTGTATTATGAAATCTCATCATCTGAAATTTGGCCTGGATATCAAGCAACCTCTGGAGGCTGAATATTGTTTTTCAACTGATTAATGTTTTTAGGTAGAAGCTGTCTGAGGACTACAGTACCATCTTTAATTACTTCATGCCAGGCCATCCCTGAGAAGAAAATGCTGTAAACACGCCCGAGAGTTCCATTCTCCACAAGCGAGTCCACTGCGTGCTATCCTGAGGAAGGGAAGCCAGTGGGTAGAAGGAAGGGAGGAATCAACAGAGATGAAGATGGGAATCATTGGGGGAGGGGGAAGGATAGGGCCACTGGAGAAGAGGGAAGAAGAGAAAGGAAAGGAGAGCATACACTGGGTGGAGTGGTGCCTAATCCGTGCACTGAACTGTTCTGTGGGTATGTCTGTGAAGATTTTCAGTCATCCAGGTGAGTTTATCTGGAAGTTGAGTCATGGCTACTGGACTTCTTTTTTGAGAGATAGAAACATTTTGCTGTTCATCCAAACAGCTTCATCAGTCTGAATACAGTATATGTGGCCCAATGCAGTGAGGAGTGTTCAGACCTCTACATTGGAGAAACTAAACAGCCATTAAACAGAAGGATGCCCCAACATAGGAGGGGTAACAGCTCAGGACCAGAATCAGCAATACACCTCCATTTGAAGGACAAAGGGCACTCTTTCAAAGATGAAGATGTACACATATTAGACAAAGAAGAGAGGTGGTTTGAGAGAGGAGTAAGGGAAGCCATTCATGGGACCATTGAAAACCCCTCCCTCAACAGAGGTGGTGGGCTCCGGCATAGTCTATCTGCTACTTATCAGGCTGTGCTTTCCAAACTACCCAGACAAATCAAAAAGCCTTCACCACCAAGGCCATAACTAATGACCCATTCTTGATAGGTTTCAGCACCATAGGCCATTGTTCACCTTAAGGCTATGGATACTATTGTCTCCCTAACGAGCCTATTCAGGCCACTGTTCGTCTTATGAGCCTAATTCAGACCAGGGTGAGAAGATGTCAAGCTGTATTCAGACCGATGAAGCTGTTTGGATGAACAGCAAAACGTTTCTATCTCTCAAAAAAGAAGTCCAGTAGCCACGACTCAACTTCCAGATGTTCTGTGGGTACATTTCCCTCATCCCCCCAAAAAAAAACCCATTCCCCACACCATTCCATCAGTATCTTCAAAACTTCCACAAAACACATCTCTCCCCTCAGGCCTGCATCCAGAAAACTAGCTGATTACAAAGACGATCTCCTGGATGCTTTTGCAACAGGCTACATTTCTACAGACTAGGAGTTGAGGCAAGCCAAAACATGTAGGAATCCTCAGCTGTTCAATTCTTCTATCACCTTTTAGTATTACAGTAATTCTCCCCCTTTATTATGGGGTTAGGGACCGAACCTGACCCGTCATAAAGGAAAATCTGAAACATGCAGCTGCTGGGTCAACATGGGATAGGGCTGGTCTGTCTGTGGCTCCTACACTTACCCGAGGCCTGGCACTGCTCCAAACGGGCCTCCGATGGGCTTCCTGGATCTGTCGGAAGCCCCAGAAGTGGTTTTGGGCAATCCGGAAGCCACTTCCGCTTCACTGTAAGCCACTTCTGGGGCCTCTGACGGGCCTGGGAAGCCCGTCGGAGGCCCGCTCTGGGCAGCACCAGGCCTGAGGTAAGTGCAGCAGGCCTCAAACAGACCTGTGCAGCTTGCCCCAGGGAGACTTGCCTTTCATATACTGTACTGCGGTCCTGATATATACCAGGACTGCAGTATATGAACCGCAAAATAGCGGAGGACGGTTGTATAGAAAAAAAATCTGATGCAAAAATCTTCACGGAAATCAACATCCCAGCTGAGAGAAAATAAGACACTGAAAATCAACATCCCAGCAGAGAGAAAATAAGCCACTGAAAATGAATATGTGCAATAATGGCTCTCATTCAAATAATAACTTTTTTTACAGTAGTCTTGGAATACTGTATTATCCGTGTGACCTAGAAAGACTATTGCTGATAGGTGAGCAAAAGGCCTTTTTTGAAGCTACATTCATCGCATGGCCTGCATTCATATACAACTACTGTACCTTCTCTTAGTCTCGGTGGATCAACGTTTATTTTATTGATCACTATTGCTTACAGTGAACCTTCTAAGAGCAGTGGCCATGTAAAAGTTAACCCAAGGAAAAAGGCAGTAGCCTGCTGGCTAGTTCCAGTTGCCAAGGCAACTAGAGAACTGGGAGGGAGATATCATACCGGGGAGAGGGTACAAAGTGATAAATGGAACTGTTTAGTGTCATTCATGTAGCGCCTTTCCCAGGAGTATTCTTCTTCTCCAGACCCATTTTCAAAGCACAAGGCAGAGTTGTGTTTCTTAACCATTTGGAGCAGTCCTCACTTTTAAAACAAAACAGAATCCCTCAGCTCGTCTCATAACTCTATGTTAGTTTACACTACTTTTGTCCTAATCCTCAGCGGTTTACATGAAAACAGTCTCTACCTGCAGCCGTTCAATGCAAAAAGGTGCCATGTGAAAGGAGAAAGGGATGGGAGAAAACAGGAAAAAATTAAGTAGGTCTTTTTATTAATCTTATTTCCTGCCTTATCTCTTTCTACAGGAAGAGTGGCTACTAAGGACAGATGAAGGAAGAGCATGCAGAGAGGTGGCCTGTCAGCAGGAGTTGTGGACTGGTCATTTTGCAAGCATTATAATCCACCAATAAACATCAGGTAGAAAAAAAGGGTTAGAAAAAGGCCAAGCTAACATTTTGAGGGACTCAAGGTTTCCAAAAGACAGCACCATGTGCAGACCAGTCATAACAGTAATAAAGCAAAGAAATATCTGGATAATTGACATTACAATTCCAGAGGATGCCAGAATTGAAAACTGAAAATTGAAAAAAATTAAGATTAAGTGGTCCCCACAGTCACTGAGGTACTGGCAACTATTTAAAGCTATTTTAATTAGCTGCAGATCTCTGAAATAGAATCGTCAGTGTTGCAAAAAGTGGCAATATTAGGAACAGCATATATATTACATTGCTATTTAAATTGAGTTTTGGTTAAAACTTGGTTCCAGGAAAGCAGAAGATGCTGAACTTGTGCTGTAATGGCTCTCATGGTGGTTAGTGAATTAACTTTCTTAAGGGCTAATGGTAGAGGAAGCAGAAATAGCCAGGCCAATTTTTCTTGGTCTGTGAACAGCAACTACATTTCATCTTAATTTTGTTAGACTCCTAATATACAAAATGTGCTGACCTGACCAAGTTTAAAAAACCCACAAAATTCTTTCTGTAGAATAAATATCCTGGAGAATTTAAAAACAGGCTACCGTGATACCTATTCAAAACAGCAGAAGGCAGATACTTAACTGTGCACCTAGTGGATGTTTCCAGCATCTGAATACTGGATAAGAAATTCCAGAACTTGCAAGCTTTAGAAATCTTGCCTTGCAAAACTCATAAATCAAAGCCTACACAACAAAGACTTTATGCTGAATATCAACTGATAAGCATGCATTGTGCAATGCCAGGTGTCTTGATACACCCTTTCTCCACTGTATGCCTGAAGTCTTTGACATTCTTTGTTTTTTTCTTTCTGTCTTTTCTTGGGTTTTTTTTTTCTCCTTTTCTTTTTTGTTTTGTTTGATTTGGGCTTTTCTGGGGAAAGCACCAAGGAGAAAACATAGAAGGATCAGCAAAATTCAAAAACACTCAGTATGCATGACTGGAATAATTGAACATGCAATTCTGGTTATTTTTAAGGAAGCTGCAGTGGAGACACAGGTTATGAAACCATCCTTGCACCCAGAAGACAGTAACAGGTAATTAGCTAGTAATTTAAAGTTCTTTTCTAGGCAAGATGCTCATGGATGAAAGCTAGGATCTGCTTCGTTGTCCCACTAGGTCTCAGTCCATTGTCTTGGCCCCTTTGCAGGATGACTGACAATGTGGAACTGCTTAAGCTCTGTAATGGACTAGATGAAGGGGAATAAATTAGCCTCAATCTTGGTACATCCAGAGGTGTTGTTGATGGGTAATTGTCTGCTCAGGCTAATGGGTTCAACCTGTTCTGGATGGCCTCTATACAAACTACTCTGCGGTTTACAAGTTGCTGCAATAGTGGTTAAAAAAATAACCAGTGTAGAGGCTGCCTCTTACCAAATGAAGATGAGTGGTGGGAGAAAACAGAACAAAACACACACACCAGAAAATGTTGCTCCTTCCTGGTTAACAGTTAATAATAACTATGTGCTGTCAAGTCATTTCTGACTTACATCAACCTTTTCCAGGGTTTTCTAGGCAAGCAATACCTTGAGTGTTCAGAAGTTGTTTATCACCAGTTCTTCTTCCAGAAGAACTCTGAGACTTTACAGCTTGCCCAAGACAACACTGGGTGTTATCTTTTTCTACAACACAAAGTAGGGAACTCTACTCTCAACTCCTGAATTCAGGTGTTCCATCTCATTGCACTATCCAGACAAGGATCGTTCCTGGAGAAGTCCATCACAGATTACAAACCATGATGGAAATGTGTAATCTCCAGTCTTGAAACCGGGGTACTTCAAGGGCCAGATGCAAGGAAGTGGTATCAGCAAACAGATATCTAGTCTCGTGCACTTCCAGACGCATTTGGTGGGGCCACTCTGAGATACAGGAAGCTGGACTAGATGGGCCTTTGGCCTGATCCAGCATGGCTCTTCTTATGTTCTTATGTCTAAGTTCCAATGTTCAGTTTCTGATAAGGTCCAGTTTAGACTACTATGACACATTACACCAGAAACGGCATCGGAAAATACATCAGAAACTGCCTAGTTCAGAATACAGCTGTATGGCTGCCAACTGGAACCAGACATGGAATGTATTCCCTAAGTGTGAACAGCCTGCTCACTAGTTCTCAATTCATTTCGGGATCCACATACAAGTGTTGATCTTTTATATCTCGATACCGAGATTGCTGCAGGACTGCCAATCTTCTGGGACCACTACCTTTCTGCAATTGCTGAACAAAGACAGTAAACTCTGAACAGGGCTTTTCGGGAGTAGCACCCTGCTCATGAAATATCCAAACCAACCTGGCCTTCCTGGGGATCATTTTAGTGCCAGAAAATAAAGCTTTTGGAACTGTTTGATTCATTCTGAATAGTTTTGTCTCAATGGTTACATTTTATGACGCAATGGTTATATTTTTGACGCAATTGTTCAGGTATTTTGAACTAGCAGTGTATTATTATTTAAATATATAGTCACATAATATTGTATTTATTACAATTTTTTTCTATTCCATTTGGCACAACTGGGAAGTTTCTGGAGGGCAGGATTTGTTAGAATACCAAAATGAATAGGGAAACATACACCACTCACATACAACATCAAGCTCTCTGGTAGGAAATGTATCTCAGTAATGGGACATGAATGAACTTTATACAAGCCCAGTTTATCTTCCGCCAATTAAAATTTGATTTTGTTACCATTAGCTAAAAGGCAACACAACATATTTTATAAATAAAAAAAAAGCATTGGCAAGAAAAGGTCATAGTATTGCCTGAAACTTTTATTAACATTTTATAATCTGTAACATATATTTTAATTAGCCTAAGGACACAATCCAGTTATTTTAAATACCATTAATCTAAAGTACATGCTTAACAAGCCATCTGAATTCAATGGGACTAAAAAGCTTAACTGGATTATACCATAAAAGGTGGTTGTGATTAATTTAAAGCAAACTTTAATGTACATCCCCAGGAAGGCCATCTGTTACTGCAGACATCTGAGGAGCATATCTAACAACAATCCTGGTTTAAAATGTACCACAGGTACATCTCCTCGGAGGAGGGATAAAACTTTTAAGGCAGCATGAATGACCCATCTGTGCTTCTCTACCTTCTAAGAGTCTCTTTCCTAGTATAAAATGGTAATAGGTGTCAGACTATTGTTAGTGCATCGAAACATCCATCTGCCTAGGTTATTGCTTCCAGGGGAGCGATATCATCATTCAGAAGCTGATAAAAGTTAATTTTTGGATTACAACTACCAGAATCCTGAAAGCAACATGACTAAGGGCTACACTGATTGGGAGATTTTTGATGGCTGTAATTTTAAATTCCAACACATTACACATTATTTTTATCCAAGTTATTTTTTTTACATGTATGCAGTCTGTACTCAACTTGCTACATTTCACCTGGAACAAAGGCTAGATGCAGGCATGTCCAAACTTCAGCTCTCCTGATGTTTTGGACCACAACTCCCAGAATTCTAAGCTTAGTTTGTCAATGACAAAGGTTTGTGGGAGTTGTGGTCCAAAACATCTGGAGGGCCAAAGTTTGGACATGACTAGGCTAGAGTAAGTGTTAGCACAACAACAAAAACAACAACAGTAATAACAATGTGCTGTCAAGTCAATCCTGGCTGATGGTGACTCTTTCCAGCATTTTCCAGATAGAGAATACTCAGAACTGGTTTACTGTTCTCATTTTCTGGGGCTAATCTTGGGACTGTGCAACTTGCCCAAGGCCACAGAGGCTGGCTTTACTCACTGTAAGCACAGTCGGGAAAACACCCAACCTCTGGCAGCTAGATACCTTAAACCACTGAACTCTCCAGCCAGCAAAGAACGAGCAAAAATTTTGACATATAAGAGAACAAATTACAGTATCTTTGCAAGCAGGTCTTCAGCACCTGTTTTCCTTATCATAAATTCCCATATTTGCTTGCTCTGTTTACCTTATATATAATGACCGTTCAGAATACTGTTTCTCAGATCAATCTGAGATCAATTCAGAACATATTCATAAGTTAAGGGCTATTGCTAACAGAAAGACCTAGGAATGCCAGTAACACAAGGTGGTAGCATTAAATGGCTACTAAAAGCTGGTATCCAATGAGACCCAAGGGACAGTGCTTATATGCCCAGAAAGAGTTCAATCAGACTGAAGGATGAGTGAAGTATCTCATAAGAAAGGATCAGATCTTGGGAGAAGACAGATGCCTTGGCTCTAGTTGAAGTCAAAAGGACAAGAAATGAAAAATAAGAAAGTAAGGGGACTCTCGGGAGAGCTTAAACAGCGCCAGAAGTTGCACTGCACACAGACTTTCCTAAAACTTAAAAACAGAGTCCTACATTATTACCTAGCTAGTCTCTGAAGGCTTAAAAATGGAAACACACGCAGGTAACATTCTTATGCAAAGTTTCAATGAATGAGGAGGCAGGTACAAAACATACATAGTAAATTGAGCACCCCACATAGCAGCTACAGAGCAAAAAAGCAAAGTGTTCTGCTAATATGTCACCCCATAGTGCTTAAAACACACTCTAGGCACTTTACAATTTATTTATGCAGACTACACATTGCCCCTCTAGCAAGCTGGGTACTAATTCTACTGACCTTGGAAGGATCGAAGGCTGAGTGAACCTTGAGCCAACAACCTGGGATTGAACTCCAGGTCGTGAGCACAGTTATCACTGCAGTACAGCTGTATAACCACTGCACCATGAGGTTCACCACCAGTGACATATGAACTACTTCTCTCATTAAGAGGGGTGAAAAAGTCAACTGCACCCATAGTGTCCAGTTCAAAAGCTCTTAGGGGGGAGTGGGAAGAGAGGTGACAACACCTGAGCAGCCAAGAAGATCTCTCATTTCAAAACAGCAGAAAAGATATACCAGAAAAACTTGTACCAAAAAAAAAAAAACAGTGTTAACAGTACACTGTCAAGGTATAAGCAATTAGCTGTCTTATAGGAGGAGCTGCAAGGAAGTTTAAAGCAGAAGGAATACCAAGGGCTGTAGATATCTTGCTGTACAGCACCTTCTCCAAAGTAGTTCCCTCTCAATATGTTGGACAACAGTTCCCACCAGAACCCACTCGTGTGAACAATGGAAAGGAATTCTGGTCCAAATCCCCTGGAGGGCACCAGATTGGGGAAAACTGCAAAATTCTTAGGTAAAGTGAAGAAAGACAACACGACTAAAGTTTTGTTAAAAGTGGAAAGTTATGCAACCTATGTCTCCTTTTAACCTTACATATTTTATTTTATTTTTGTATTTCAGCAGGATCTTATCAGAAGGAAGTGGTACGAACAAAGAATGCACTGGCAATTTTCTTATCTTGGCCTATCAGTATTTCCCAAATTCTGACATTATAAACACACTAGATCCTACTTGCCCAGACACTGCTAGTGATAATTAGCAATGACTTCATATATGTTCTATAAAGAGATAGCGGGATGCTGTTGAGGCTTGAATGGACATAGAGCGCATTTTAATTGAAGATGTGAAAAAATGCCTAGTGTCTGGTGTGACTGCAATCTAGGACTACATACATATATCTTCAGAATATTGTGATGGAGAAGGAATGGACAATGAAATAGATTACCTTGGAACATCGGGGACCCTTGCTCACTGGACCTTTTTAAACAGATAGTAGATGGCCACCTGCCAGGGATGCTTTAGCTGCAGATGTCCTGAGTTGTTCCCCTTCCAACTATTCCATTCTTTTATGAAGACGGCAGGCAATAAAGTTAGATAAGTGAGTACAAAGCTAATTTTAGAAGACCATACCAAGTTCTACAACTCACCTTTTTGATCTACCTAAATCTTATTCATTTACTATTACATGCTGTCTTCTTCTCCCATCATTAAGAAGTACAGGGGACAAAATATACAGGCCAAGGAATCTTCAGAGACCTTCTGGAATGCTGAGGTAAACAGGAATATAATCAACATGAAAATGTACCCCAAATACTGGCTAAACACAAAAAGATAACATGGTTAAGAATGCTGGATACTGTGGGGGAGGGGGGAGGGATGCAATGCCACCAGCCAGTTCTCTGGCACAAGTTATCTGTCAAAGCAGCAGCTGATGATTCCCTTCTAAATCAGACCTCAACCCAGTATGAAAAATATCCGTCAGTTTCATATAAGAACTCTCCAATTGCAACACTACCAAGATAAACTACTTCTCTAGACGGCTTTGAAGTTTATAGTGTTTCCTGGTGCTGCCAGGAATGAGGGTTCTAAAACAAAAGTAAAAGCCAAGTATTCTCCTTATATACCACCCCATAGTGCTGAAAGCACTCTCTGGGAGGTTTACCATTTATTTATTCAGGTTACACATTGCCTCCCAGAAAGCTGGGTACTCATTTTACTGACCTCGGAAGGATCGGAGGCTGAGTGAACCTTGAGCCAATAACCTGGGATTGAACCTTGGGTCATGAGCATGGTTCGGCTGCAGTACAGCAGTTTAACCATTGCACCATGAGTTTGACAGAGGAAGTATGATGTGAATAATTCTTGTTTACAAGGACTGCCTTGTCCCCTGGACAGTGAGCAAGATGAAGATGGGTCAGGAAATGGGAGGAAAGATCTGGAAGGGAACTCCACAAACAAACCTACTGATGAGTACATGAGCATTTTAACGTGATGTGATACGGAGGCATCTGTAGCTAGCGCAAGGTTTTACCTTATATGCGATAAAAGGACCCTTTTCAGAAAGAGAAACAATAGCAAAACCCCATTGCTTTCCCCAGTATGGTTTTCATGAGTTTTAGTACTGAGCAAGTCATTTACAATTTCATCACATGTAAAAATGCTGGAATGGGAAAAAAGGTAAGCTGCAAAGGTGTACTGTTTTACTGTGACATAAATGCTCCATTTTTCAAAATGATCTTGCCTCTATTGCAATCATCTTCCTGATTAGATCATTTTCCACACAAGAGAGAGAAAAACCAGCTACCTATTGTTTCTCGCTTTGCCTCCCCCTTATTCAAACTACAGTCTCTATCAACCCATTTATCTTTCATTTTCCTAAGTTTCTCTTTTAACAGATCTTACAATGGATCCGTAGGAAGGAAACAGGGACAAAATGGCTACCCTGCCCTTCGAGAAAGCCCCTGCCCATGAGCTCTCTAAAGCCAGAAAAGAGTGAGGAAAGAGTGACTGGGCTTGTGTTGTCTCGAGTTACAACAGTCGAATTAATATACTGTAAGGTAAAGGTAAAGGTAGAGGTTCCCCCCCGCACATGTGTTCTAGTCATGTCCGACTCTAGGGGCGGTGCTCATCTCCTTTCTAAGCCAAAGGGCCAGTGGCAAGTCCGTGGCCACATGGCCAGCATGGCTGCAAGGAAACACAGTTTTACCTTCCCACTTTTTACAGTGGCACCTATTTATCTACTTGCATTTACATGCTTTCGAACTACTAGGTTGGCAGGAGCTGGGGTTATCAGCAGGAGCTCACTCCGCTGCATGGCACCCGGGATTTGAACTGCTGAGCTGCCGACTTTGTAGCCGACAGTTTCTGAGCCTTAGTCCGCTGAGTAACTATTTTCTGCTATTTAAACCCAGTCTCTTGGAGGAAACTGGCTTTGCAGCCAGGCTTATTTTCAAGTCACCAACAACAGGAGTGAAACAAAAAGGGTGGCCATGTAGCCTCTCCAAAAAAGCAAAGCAAAGTGTTCTGCTTTTATACCGCCCCATACCACTTCAAGTAGTCTCTGACCATTTTATAGGTTAATTACAGTATGCAGGCTACACATTGCCCCCCACCCAGCAAGCTGGGTACAGTACTCATTTTACCGACCTTGGAAGGATGGAAGGCTGAGTCAACCATGAGCCTGCTACCTGGGATTGAACCCCAGGTCCTAAGCACAGTTTTACCGGCAGTACAGGCATTTAACCTCTGCACCATGGGGCTTAAAACATCCTTTGAGAAAAGTTCCTACCGAGGAAAGCATCAGGGTGACTGGCCATTTCCAGTACTAAGATAGTAAAAAAAATTACACATATTACTGCGGGTATACCAATGTATCTTTAATGCAGATAACTCTCTTTGCTGGAAATATCTTTACTTTGGCTAGACTAGACATATAAAGTGCATCCTATCCAGAAAAACAGAGAACCAACATATTTACACCCCTGCAAAGAGAGCTTTTTAAAAAATAAATCCTTGTTTGGTTTTCCAGTTTTTTTTCCCCATGTTCAAGAATGCATTTGGTGAGAAACACTACTGCAGAGGGGCTCATCTCAACTGTACAAACATCTCTGCAATCTTGCCCTAAGGCACTGGCAGGTACTCAACTAACTACACAACAGTCCCAAAAAAGAACAGCACTAGAACCCCATGTATGTCGGGGGGGGGGGAGACAATTGCTTTCACTAATGGTCATCAAAATCCAAAACACACAAGGAGAGATGGCAAGGTGTGACCAATTTATGGGATCAATTCTTGTGACAAGCAGTATTTTAAGAACTGTGGAAAATGCAATTTGATGCATAGTAATACACAACAGGCTGTGAGTTTTACGTAACAGGGTATAACAATAAGCAGCTATGAAGACACTGAGTGGTAGATTATATATTGCCCAAATTACATAGTCAAGCTTTAAACGGAATAAATTATATTGCAGTTTGTATTATGAACCATGGTTTCTATTGACTTCAAGACCCCTTTGCAAGGACTTGGCCACTAAGCGGGCAGGCAGAGTACCCAACACATGGTCACTTTACAACCATTTGCAGAGTGGGAGAGCCTTCCAGACTGGTTTGTCTGCCCTCAACATGGGTTACAAACTAAAGCCTCAGAAAATGGAATCAAAGGTGCTTTAGATTAAGAGAGGCAGTTGTTTTTCCCTTTTGCTGGTTGATGTTTAATTCCTGCAGGGCATCCAAACATCTTCAGCTAGATGTTAGCAGTAGAAAGTGAAGAACAAAAGGAGGACAATACTCATTAAAATCACTTACAAAAGTGAGGTAGTAAGAGATACCTCTGGAAGCTTCCAAGTATGAGTTCTGTGTAGTTCTGCTGAGCACCTTTTTATTTTCTCCACACCTATATTTTGTTCTTGCCACCAATTCTTGGTTGCTGTGGTTTTATTGTGTTTTGTTTTATTTATTACATACACTGCCTTGAGTTCCCTTTGGGAAGCAGGTGTTATATAAATCTTTAAATAAATAAATAAATAAATAAATAAATATTGCACATCTTGGAAGATCTTTCAGCTGTATCTACATACTAAGCAAATGGTGAAATTAGAATCTGCTGTGTGCATATGATCCAGAGTTCCCTACTAAAAACAGAAGGACCTGTAGTCCATCAGAGACATCCTTCAAAGAGGATATATTCGTAGATTCTTCCCTGTCTGTGCAATCTCAGTGCCACCTTCCACTTGTTCAGGAAAAGCCCTCAACTCTCTGGAACAGCTTTCCAAACATATGGTCATTCTCAAACATCCGTGGAACTCTGCTTGATCTCTGAATATTTCTCAACCTATTTATCTTCTCTTCATACCAATATCCCAATTTCAAAACTCTTCATTTCAGTCAAGTTAGTACCATCACTATTATTACTGAACACTGACGTTGCTACTGTCATTCAACTCCTTTGCAGGTCATTTGAATGTAGACAATGTGTCAATTAATAATCCATCATTATGTTAATTTGCCACGTAAGATGTTTCCCAGAGCATTTCATATAGTTCAAATAACAGCTTGGCTCAGCCGCTTTATGTTTCCCCAATTTTAGATCCGCTACTATGATATTCACAGTACGTATAAATCAAGCCTCCAACAGCATTCCTCATATGACCTAAATATTCTCTTTTTCCAATAGGAAAAAAAATCTAGTAACTGGTTCACTGAGAATAGCTTGAGGGAGAAAATATCTTTTCCCAAGTAAAAAAAGGAATGTAGTCCAGACAGTAAATTAGAACAATTGTCTGCAGCTGAGGGAACACTTCTTGAAATGTCTTAGAAGAAAATTAGCATGTTCCCAGTCAGAACTATGGAATGCTATTTCCACTTGGTTTTGCAGAACATTTTATTTCCAATGGTTTTTTTAAAGGAAACATTGATTGTATTATTTTTGTCCTTTGAAACCTTAAACATCATTATACTACTTCCCTTGTATTGTTATTTTTCAAAAGAAACAACCCACCTTTCATTAAAAAAAACAAGTCACCACCATTCTGGCTCAATCAAAATAGAAGAGCAGTGGTTTCTTGCAGTCCACTGATGCTTGAATGGGTTTTGTTTGTAACTAGGTAACAAACTGGAAGAAAGCTGAACTGTTTTAAAACAAAGGGTTTGGTTATTTCCAGTACAGTGGGGCAATATAGAAGATCCAAGTAGGGTCATTGAAGAGTTTAATACAATTCTCAGAATCTAGAAACCCCCTCTAAAAATAAAATATTTCACCTCAGAGTTGGACTAATCAAGAGTATGACATTCTCATGATACTCACAAAGCTCATAAGCCCCAAGACAAAAGACAGATACTGTACTTGTATGCTGAGCGTAGCATAGATAAAATCAATGATTGTTTTTTTAAAAAAGATCAGATTGATTTAAATTGTGATTTAAATTTCAAGATCAATATTTTTAATTTAAATTACAACAAAATTCAATTTTAAATTTTTCAAATTGTGATTTAAATCAATTTGATTCAAATCTAAACCCACTTTGGCTGCTTGTGCACTGTTGTTCCTCTCATTAAAATGACCTTACTACTTACTGCAAGAGTGATTCAAATAAATGTTTTACATTTCTCCACATTCCCCTACCCATACCCTGGATGATTGTAAATTCACCCTTTTGGAGGATCTTACAGTACTCTGGAGCATCGTACCATGGCTGCCAATTACTGTTTTATCTGTGTAAGATTCTCCTTTTGGTGCAAGGACACACGCAACTGATTATCAATGTGTGGTTCTCACCTTGCATCACTTCTTTTTAGATGCCTTATCTGAAAGGGGGTGGAGAGGTTGACTCCCAGATTAAGTTCTCAGCAGTTAACCATTTAAAATAATAAACAAAAAAAATCCTATAGTGTTTTTAACCTGCAGGTTTTAGGAAACAGCCTGCTTCATTTTCTCTTCAGGCTGTGTCACTTGACACTTTGGTGCTCAAATGTTTCTATTCAACACAGTGTGTTGCTAATCTAATCTAATGCAGCACCAAGAACACTGCTGTGCTATGGATATGTTTTACAATGCAAACATGATTAGCCACACAGAAATGGGACTTTACATGCCTTCTACTGTTTTGGGAGCAAAGCAGTGTACGCGAGTGACACGAGACTCCTTAATCAAATCTGTCCTATCTACATTTAACAAAACAGTACGCCAGGTTATTTCTTAATATTTTGGAACGGCGCCTTTTACCTTTTTACCTTCTCTCTTTTTGAGAACAGGAAAGCTTATGGTAAATGGCAAGGGGCACCTCTCTGCGGTGGAAGACATGCTTTGGATACATAACTAACATTTCCCGCTCACCATCTCCCATGAAAAGGGATCAGTAGCCAATTATGCAGAAGAACTTTTCTAGACGCCTTGGGAAACGAAGGCCAGTCAAAGTGGGGTCGGGTCTAATCTAACCCACTGTTTGTTGGACTTGAAACACAATTACTGCGGTATCTTGTATAAGAAATTAATTCATTCCAAATGAAATTCTGTTGAGCAAATTTTCCTTTATACAAATTTCTCATAGGAATGCATTGAAACGGAGTAATCCCTAATCGTGACCATTTTTATGTTGTACGGATTCACGCCATAGACAATTATGTTAAGAAAATTTCCCCTATCTCTGGAATTTTTTATGTTGTACAGATTTTATGTTATACAAACTGTTTGTTATACAAAGGTCCATTGTAATTCTATGGCTTATTTGGAGTCATCTACAGTAAATTTTGCATATTAACAATATGTGATGTTGTTTCTCAGAGAAAGTAAAGCAACATCCCATATACTGTTACTTGCAGAAGAGCAATCACAGAAGGATGACCCAACAAAGGAGAGGCAACAGCTCAGGACCAGAATCAGTAGTGTAACTTCATTTGTAGGACAAAGAACATTCATCCAAAGATGAGAAGTACATATACATATTAGACAGAGAAGATAGGTGGTTCGAGAGAGGGGTCAGGGAAGCCATTCATGTGTCCATTTTACATTCCTCTCTCAATAGAGGTGGGGGACTGAGGCAGAATCTGTCTGCTACTTATCAAGCTGCCTTTTCGTCAATCCCCAAACAAATCAGAAGCACTTCTCACCTCCACCAGCAAAGCCACAGCTAATGACCCATACTTAATGGGTGTTGGGAAGGGTTAAATAGGTGGGACTTTTATGCACCCCAGGCCATTGTCCACCTGTCTGCTATGCCCTTAGTTTGGTAGGTTGGTCAGTCAAGTCTGTCAGTCCTAGTGGACTGAAAAAGAGCCTTTCTTCAATCTAAGTCAACATATTTTGGATCAAAGTTTAGCATTAGATCTATGATAAGCTTGGAGCAACCACCAAAGGCAATTTTCTATTCCAACTGGGAACTAGGCCAGAGCTTGACCTATCCTGGGCTATGAGACCTTCCTCAAGGTAGGCTCAATTCAGGTGCATGTCTGGCAGGTAGAACTGCCAGAGTGGAGACTATGGGGAAGTCCCCACCCAAAACACAAGAGCAAAATGTCTGCGAACAGTCACTAGTGCATAATTTTGAATCAGTTTTACTTACCTCTTCATAACAGACAAAAGGCTGATTAAAGCAGCTAAGATAAACCATACTTCCAGTGTTGAAAGTCTTGTTTTCTTGAGTAACTATACTTACCAAAAACTGGTTGTCGATTAGCACACATACTGCAGCTAAATACAGACTGGAGTTCTACTCATGCTTGCCTAAGGTTTTCATTAGGTTTCATGGCTAATTGTAGTTAATTGATGAGGAGCTAAAATGCACCTCTGTTGTACAATTCAGTGTGCGACCCACCTGCAAGCTGTGCAATCTTTCAAGTTAATAAAAACAGAATTCTGGCCACAACTATTATATATACTAAGTCAAATTTTCTGCTACACACTCGCATACCTTTTGCACTCCACAGCTACCTTGCTCAAAATATGTGATACAGTTTTCTATCTGGAGTTCCTTGCACAGATGTAAAGATACTGAGCAACATAACTTATATGAAGCTCTATCTGCAACTCTATGCACCCTTATTTAAAAGAATATTCCACCAAGAAAACAGCTCGACAGTCTTCAGAGTGGATTTGATTTCATTTAAATTGATCTAAACACAATTTAAATTACAACTTATTTTTTTTAAAAAAATCAGGTTTGTTTTTTGCTAACTTAAATCAATGTATTTTAATAAATCATCGATCTTTATCCAACCCAACAGAGGGGACATCCAAAACAGCGCTCAACGAACATCCTTGAGAATGATATTAAGTTGTCCTGGATTCATCTGGACTTAGTCCATGGCCGTGCCAAGTGGAAGGCCAAAACAAGAACAGTGGACCCCACCAAGAAGTGGGTCAAAAGCTAAGAAAAAGAAAGATCAATTTTTATCCAACTGGCTTCTATTAAATGTACTTAGGATCAGATTTCAGTTTGGGGGGGGAAAACATATTTGGGGGGACGTTTGCCTCCAACTAGTAAGACAGACTGTGAGATTCTAAGGGTTGTAATCCAAAAAGGTAACTTGTCTGAAATAGGGTGTTAACATATGCACAGAAGTTTTACAGGGATGAAAGATGGCTTATTCCAGGACAGCAACTGCATTCTTCCATCTGACAGCAAGTTGATGTTTGTGCTGCTTTATAGGTAGAATCATAAAGTGAAGTTTCAAAAGTGAAAACATTGCAGAACTCAGTTAGCTGGAGGGCAGAGGAACAAAAAATGCAGTATCTATCACAGCTGAGCCTGGTTTCATACAGGGCAGAATCTTCTGAATACTAGTGACTGTGAGTATCTGCTCAGCCTCAAATGCAATGGGAAACTCACTATAATATATAATTATAAAATACATCCCTTTAAGTTGTTTGCAATACTTAATGTTGGAAGCTAGATATTTTCCCCAACTGCTTTCTTTTACAGTACATTAGAGAAGCAGTCTAAACTCAGCATTTAACATTCATATTTCAAGATTTAAAGCACTGAAGGTATTGTATATTTCCATGTATAAGATGGCATTTTTTTTCTAAAACTGTTAGACTAAAAATTGAGGGTTGTCTTATACATGGAAGTAAGCTGAGGAGAGAACCATGCAGTTGCAAAACTGCCTATACCAGGCCTGCCCAACAGGTAGACCGGGGGCTACCAGTAGCCGGCGAAGGGTTCAAAAGTAGCCCGCCAGCCACCCATAAAAAAGTGAGGGGATAAGTTCTCCACCCCTCCCTCCCCCTATCCCAAGGACCACCACTGCCCCAGCAAAGCTCTGGGTCTGCCAGCCCACTGTCTCAGCCGAGTGGAGCAGTTCAAGGGCCATGACACAGTCCTCTGCTCTCCCTACTGGCCAGATGATCAGCGTGCCACTGTCTCATGACCAACTAAGTTGTTGGTGCAGAGTGGAAGGGGAGTGGAGGGGACAGAGAGGGGCGGGTTCATAGGCGTGCCCACTTCCTTTGCATGGTGACATCTCCCTCTTCTCCCCCCTGGAGAATTCCATTCTCCCATCCTTCCATCCTCCTCCTCTGCAAACAGTTGTCTTATACATGGGGGTATCTGAAATTTTCAGATTTTCTTTATTTTTAAATCTTCAGTGATATTTATTTATTTATTTATTTATTTTTTATTTCTATTTCACGCCAATTTTCCCAAAGGAACTCTGGGTGGTTTGAAATGCACAAGATAACTTTTGAAACCTCAAAACCATTTATTTAAATTCATCTCTGTGGCTTCAAAGATTTTGAAAGCTGCCAATATTCAAAACAGTTGTAAATTTGAAGAGCTATCTGTCTGAGCACTGAGCATCCCCACCCCCATTACCTTATATCAATTCACGTGATCATATTTTTGGACCTACAGTTTGCTGTTTCTTCTGCAACCCTTACAACTCTATACTCCAAAGCCTAATGAAAAGTCTCACAGAACTTCAAGGCTAGACTCTTGCTGTCAGATTTTTGTGGTCTAAGAATGATATTGCCCACCCTTGTTTTTGGATTATGTAAAAAGATCACATGGCCTTTATCGATTTCGTACAACTAATTCCATTTCAGCTTGCTTCTTTACAATCTCCTGATTGTCTTATACAAGCTTCTTATATACTACTTCAAAAATGTAAACAGAGTGCTTATCTAAATAGGCCCTGAAACTTCTGTTACATAGTTCACCTTTTCTAATCTACAATGGTACCTCATAAGACGAATTTAATTCATCCCATGGGGCAATCTGTTTTATGGAAAATTCATCTTGCGAAGTGCCCATTTCCTATAGGAATGCATTGAAAACCAATTAATCTGTTCTGGAGGGAACGGATTACTAGGTTTTCAATGAATTCCTATGGGAAGGCTGTCCCAACCCCCCTTAATCAACAGACAGCCAAAGGCTGTTCCTCCTGCAGCCGACAGACAGCTGATTTTCACAGCTCCAAGCTGTCTGCCCGGGCTCTGTGGAGCAGACTCTGGTTGCCAGTGATTGAAGGGGTTTATCCCCAACCCAGCAAAGAAGGGGGAAGCTTTTCCCCTTCTTTTCTGGGTTGGCCCAGGGGAAAAGCTTCTCTCCTTTTGCTGACTACAGCTCTCTGTCCCCCTCCTCTTTTTCAGGCACCCTAAAGATGAAAGGAAGAGGTGACAGGTTGGGGGAAAGACTTAACTCACTCGGTGTGTCTTTTCCCCAGTGGCTTCAGCAGTGATCCTCGCCCAGTCCTGCCGCCGCCACGTCCCTCGCAAACAGCCCAGCGATGGAAGCGAGCCAAACCTCAGAAGTAGCTGCCTGGGAAGCACACGACTTGCCTGGCAGCTGCTTCGGAGGCTTGGCTCGCCTCCATCGCCAGAGCTGTTTGTGAGGGAAGCGGCAGCAGCAGTGGCAGGTTGGTCGGCGAAGCAGGGACGCAGTGATCCTCGCCCAGCCCTCCCACCGCCACTTCCCTCGGCTCACCTCCACTGTGTTCCTGCTTCGTCCACCAGGGCAGCGCACGAAATTCAAATGCCTCCCCGGTTTTCCTGACCATGTAGCACCAATCCGCAGGTGGTGGTATATGATTGGGAAAGCCAGGATCAAAGGAAAATAAAAAGGAACACAAACTCTGGCAAAAGAAATGTAAGAAGATGATAAGGGAGGCAAAGAAAGACTTTGAGGAACGAATGGCTAGCAATATAAAGGGTAATAATAAAAGCTTCTTTAAATATGTTAGAAGTAGAAAACCTGCCAGAGAACCAGTTGGCCCTCTGGATGGTGAGGGAGGAAAAGGGGAGGTTAAGGAAGACTTGGACATTGCAGAGAAATGAGTTCTTTGCGTCTGTCTTCACGACAGAGGACCCTGAGCGGATTCCGCTGCCTCAGCCGCCCCTCTTGACTAAAGAATTAAATCAAATACAGGTTAAAAGAGAGGAGGTTTTAGGACTAATTGATAAATTGAGGATTGACAAGTCACCGGGCCCAGATGGCATCCACCCAAGGGTTATTAGGGAACTGAGAAATGAAATTGCAGATCTCTTAACGGTTATATGCAACTTGTCTCTTAAAACGGCCACAGTGCCGGAGGACTGGAGGATAGCAGATGTCACACCAATTTTTAAAAAAGGAAGGAGGGGGGACCCGGGAAACTACAGGCCGGTTAGCCTCACATCTGTCCCAGGGAAGATGGTGGAAAGCCTCATCCAAGAGAAAATCTTAAAACACATAAAAGAACAAACCTTGCTGAGAGAAAATCAGCGTGGCTTCTGTAAGGGTAAATCTTGTCTGACAAACCTCTTAGAATTTTTTGAAAAGGTCAACAGGCACGTGGATTTGGGTGAACCGGTTGATATAGTCTATCTGGATTTTCAAAAGGCTTTTGACACAGTCCCTCACCAAAGGCTGCTGAGAAAATTGCACAGTCAGGGGATAAGAGGGCAGGTCCTCTTATGGATTGAGAACTGGTTGAGATCCCGGAAACAAAGAGTAGGTGTCAATGGGAAATTTTCACAATGGAGAGAAGTGAAAAGCGGTGTGCCCCAGGGCTCTGTCCTGGGACCGGTGCTTTTCAATCTGTTCATAAATGACCTGGAGACAGGGATAAACAGTGAGGTGGCCAAGTTTGCAGATGACACAAAACTTTTCCGTGTGGTAAAAACCAGAGAAGATTGTGAAGAGCTCCAGAAGGATCTCTCTAAACTGGGGGAGTGGGCTGAGAAATGGCAAATGCGTTTTAATGTAACCAAATGTAAAGTAATGCATATTGGGGCAAAAAATCCAAACTTCATCTATCAACTCATGGGCTCTGAGTTATCCGTGACGGATCAGGAAAGAGATCTTGGTATGTTGGTGGACAGCTCCATGAAGGTGTCTCCCCAATGTGTGGCAGCGGTGAAGAAGGCCAATTCCATGCTAGGGATTATCAAAAAGGGGATTGAAAATAAAACAGCCAACATTATAATGCCATTATACAAAACAATAGTAAGGCCCCACCTGGAGTATTGTGTACAATTCTGGTCACCGCATCTCAAGAAAGACATAGTGGAACTGGAAAAGGTGCAGAAGAGGGCGACTAAAATGATTAGTGGGCTGGGGCACCTCCCTTATGAAGAAAGGCTAAAACATTTGGGCCTCTTTAGTCTGGAAAAAAGGCGCCTGAGGGGGGATATGATTGAGACATACAAAATAATGCAGGGTATGAGTAAAGTGGATAGAGGGAAGCTCTTCTCCCTCTCCCAAAATACCAGAACTAGGGGACATACACTCCAATTGAGGGCTGGGAGAGTAAAAACTGACAAAAGAAAATATTTTTTCACCCAGCGCGTTGTAAGTCTATGGAATTCCCTGCCACACAATGTGGTGATGGCATCTGACCTGGATGCCTTCAAAAGGGGACTGGACAGATTCCTAGAGGAAAAGTCCATCACGGGTTACAAACCATGATGGAGATGTGTAATCTCTAGGCTTAAAACCAGGGTACTTCAAGGGCCAGATGCAGGGGAGTGGTATCAGGAGACAGATATCTAGTCTCATGCGCTCCCAAACGCATCTGGTGGGGCCGCTGTGAGATACAGGAAGCTGGACTAGATGGGCCTTTGGCCTGATCCAGCATGGCTCTTCTTATGTTCTTAAAGTGCCACCACCTCCTCTTTCCTCCCCCTCCCCCAGGTTTCGGTGCAGAGATCCGGGCAAAGAGGAGGTGGCGGCACTTCGATCCTGGCTTTCCCAACTGTATAGCACCTGTGGATCGGGTGCTACATGGTCAAGAAAGCCAGGCAGGCATCTGAATTTTGTGCGCCCAGAACCCCCTCAGGTTGTGGGCACACAAAATTCAAACACATGCCCCATAATATGGATATTTTGCAAGATATCAGGTAGGCAAGCCGCCGTCTTGTGAAAAATGCCTATCCCCAGAAATTTCATTTGTCTTACGAATAATTGGTCTTACAGGGCATTTGTCTTGCAACGTACCACTGTATTTTCTTTCACGTTTATATAGGTACTTGCAGTTTACACTAGCATTTTGGGTTTCTAGAGACTAGATACCTCCTGTCAGAAACTAAATTAGCAAGATCTTTCAATAAACAAAAACATGAATATTGCTATTCTGGTCTACAAGAAGAAAACAAATCCATAGGTAGGCAGGCAGGCAAGACATAAAGTATATTAAGACCAAATGCAATTCTGCAATAGTGTTATAATTAGTTTTTGAGTTCTCTAAAAACCTTCATTAGGTTATGGTGTAATAAACAAGGAAGTACAGCATTAAAAACTTGGGCTAGATTTTTGGGCTAGATTTTTTAATCACAAGATAAAGTGTTAAAATAAGTGCCACAGCAGACAAGGCAGGCTTCGTGTTCTTCTAGTTCCAGCAACAGTTCGGGCTTCTCTACCCTGCCCTCCTGGCTGATCTCCCACTCAAACAAAAAGGCAGGACAGAGAAGTCTGTGTTCTTGCTTGTGACTAGGAGATTAGCTAAGGAGGCGAAGGAAACAATCATGTTGAGCCTGGTGATTGGCTGATCTTTGGCAAAGGAGGCAGAGGAGGGGAGCACCATTGCCCCTGCTGCCACCTTTATGAACGAACTGGGACAAACCAACAAAATTGGTTCATGCTCCTACAGGTGTCACCTGCACATTTTCCAGCAGGCCTGGTGAGTGACTCTTGGCTGAGCCAGATGAGGTGAGGGAGGGGATCAGCAGCACCTGTGACCCCTACAAAGTGGGTTCGGGCCCATCTCTAGTCAGCTTCCACCTAGGTATGTGTGCTCAGAGAGAAAGAAAACAGTGGATGCTGCCCTAAGAGACCTAACAGTTAAATCTCAGACAAAAAGGCAAATTCTGGCCTGCCAGAAGCTTGCATTTTCAAAAGCAGAGATGCATCATGTCTACCCAAAATACAGTCACCCCCCGCCATTTCGCAGTTCAGGTACTGCGGTCCCACTACATCGCGGGATTGCAGTACCTGCACCTCCGGGCTGTGGGGGGGCACAGGGGGTGATTGCGTTGCTCTGTGCCACCCCTCCGTGCTCCTCCGCGAAGCCTTGGGCTGTGGGGGGCAGCGGGGGGCGATGGCGTTGCTCCACGCTGCCCCCGCGCTCCTCCGAGAAGCCTTGGGGCCACGGGGGGCGATCGGGTCACTCTGCACCACCCCCCGAGCTCCTCCGAGAAGCCTTGGGGCAGCGGGGGGCGGCGGGGGTGATCGGGTCTCTCCACGCCGCCCCCACGCTCCACCAAGAAGCCTTGGGGCCACGGGAGGGCAGGGCGATCGGGTCGCTCCGCACCCCCCGCGCTCCTCCGAGAAGCCTTGGGCGGCGCGAGCGGGGGGCGATCGGGTTGCTCCGCGCTGCCCCCGCACTCCTCTGAGAAGCCTTGGGTGGCACAGGTGGGCAGCGGTGGGAGGTAAGATCCCGCAACACTGCCTACGCGGGCCGCCCCAAGACTTCTCGGACAGGCGTGTGATCACCACCACCCCGCCCCCATGCCCCACCCCACCCGCTTCCACATATCGCAGATTTTCATGCATCGCGGATGGGGTGGGTCCCTAACCCCCGCGATTGGCGGGGAGTTACTGTACTCTAGTGAATTATCTCTCTGTAGATCAGATAATATGCTTATAAGAAGAAAATTATGAAAAAATAAATGTAATATCCATCAGTGAAATATTTTCCCACCCAAACACAAAAAGTGACACAGATTAATTCAGGTCATCTAACATGTTGTTAAGTTTAAGTATCTAAAATTTGTTTTCCTTTCATATCATAGCCATAACTGTGCTCATCCAGCATATTACTCCCGATGTGAAAATTCCCCTAAATCACTCTTCAAAATCTGTTCCTCCTTCAAACACTGCCACTTCCCACAAGTAAAAGGATATCTCCCTTCACTTTCACCTCCACACAGACCCTTCCCTATATGACTGATTAACTCAACTTTGCCATATCATTCTTGAGCTTCAGATATGTTTGTTGCTTTCCTTTTCCTGACAAATTTCCTCAGCCACACAAAAGACTGGAGGCAAAATATTCTAAGGCACCTTAATCTTCCCAGCTGGTTACCAAGAAGTCAATGTTGTTTTGTGAGAGTATCAGCATAGTTCCTTCTCATTTCACTTCTCAGGACTCTGGGGGTAGGGGTTATTTTTTAAAAAAAAACAGGAGTGTTACTTTCTATGAATGTTAGCATTTAATTTAGTAAGAATAAACTATTACATAATTCTTACAATAAAGACAACAGTTTACATAAGTGGTGGGTTTACCAGTGAAAAATATAAATAATTTTCTTCATACCTCTATTACTAGTACTCAATCATCTAGACCAGTGAACCTTTGGCTCTCCTGATGTTTTGGACCACGACTTCCAGAATTCCAAGCCTAGAATGCCAATGGCAAAGCACTGTGGGAGTTGTGGTCCAAAACATCTGGAGTGCCAAAGGTTCACCACCACTAATCTAGACCTCATGCAAAGTCTTAGATTTGTAATCAGCCTAGATGTTAACCTAGAACTAAAAGAAAGAGGGATTATGGTGTGACAAATATGTCTTGGGATATCTGTCTCTTTTGATGATCTCACTATAGCACTTCCTCTGCCCTCTGCCTCTTCTTTCCTTGTTGTTTTGAGGATATGGGACATGGTAAATGCAATGCAGAAAGTGAGAGGAGAGAAGTGGTACTAAACACAACACATTATATTATCCATAGAAGTAGAAACAACAGTAAATCAGATCTTAGAAATATTAACATTTGCATGATTCAACTGCAAGGATCCCAGCACACCAGCACCACCACAGTTGTCTCATCTGGTGGATTCTATGAACGGTATTTAAAAAAAAAAGTAACATTTCCAAACTCAAAATTCAGCACAGTTCATTCTTCTCAGACAGCAGAAAGAGCCGTCCCCGCTTCCAAGGTCATTATAGCTTTTCAAACAAGAGAACAAGACTGACTTCACTGCAGATCAGTTTTCAGTGCTTCTATTCCCAACGTTGTGGACAGTTAGCAAAAATCCCACCAGCTTTTTACAAAGACTTCAGTCTTTGTAACCAAGCAATGATATGATCTGCCGGAAGAGTAGAATGGCAGAAAGGAGGAGCATTGTCCTTGAGAGACCTGAAAACATGGGGAGGGGGAAATGGAAATTTTTCTGTTTTCCCCTCCCCTGCCAAACCAGCATACATTATTTGTGTCTAATACAAATCTAGGCTTTGAGGCAATAAAGTGGACTGTGTTTTCTGGAGAAGAAAAAAGCACAGATCAAGATATTATATATCATCTCAGGATAGAAGGAAGCTTCAGAGTCAAGGACATGTCGTATTAATCCATTATTTCAGAGGCAATCTACAGAGAGAAGCTGAAGTACTGATAAACCTATATGAGGTTTAAAATAAAATAAAATAAAAGGGTGGGATCCCTTTTGATACACAAAAGTAAAGGCCAGTTCACTAATGATCCACTGAATATAAGTAAGTACACAGGAACCCACAAAGGCAAAATTTAAACAAACACATTTTACGAATAGCTGACATCCGTGATTTCATATCAGAAATACTTGCTTTATTGTTTGGAATTAGTTCAAAAGTTTAGCCTTACAAAAAATGACACACTGTTTAGTTGCTTCGTAAGCTTACGAAACATTACGAAACGAAACAGCAAACAGCGTGTCATCAAGAAATGAAATTAAACACTTTTTTTTCCAGAAATGAAATGATGCATCCTAGTGGCAAGAAGCCTCTTGATCCAGCTGTCCACAGTTTTTTTTAATTTTTAAACTGATTGGTTTGTTTTCCTTCATCCCCTCCCATGCTTCAGCTTTTACTTATCTCTGATCTTGATTTGCCTGCCTGCAGCTAGCTAGGATCAGAGCTCTTCCCTCCCCTTCTTTGTGCTGGCTGTCCCTGTATATATAAAGCAAAGACCCTCCTTAAAACCTTCCAATCAATTTGCTTTCAAACAAAGAACCCTCTGTAAACAAGCAGGAAACCTAAGGGCTAGGTGCTGCACAGAGAGATTGGAGAGATAACCTCAACAGCTGATCGGCGCAGGGAGGAACGTGTGTGTGTGTGTGCGTGTGTGTGCGTGTGTGGTTCTTTGTTTGAAAGCAAATTGACTGGAAGGTTTAAAGAGGGGCTTTGGTTTAGGGCAGTGGGATCCCCGTTAAATAAAAAAAGGATAGCTCCCCATTATTTATAGCCTTACAAATCGTTTCATTTCGTGATGAAAATTATTTTTTAAAAACCCTTATTAATGAAACAAAACAAAGACTGAAATGAAATACTATATTTCCATTTCGCACCCATCTCTAATACTCTTAAAAGGAGGGGAAATAAAAGCCAAACTAACTAAAACTATCAGAAGAGTTTATTACATTATAAAAAAGATGACTCAGTATGCAGCATTAGTCTGTAGCCATATTTCAGAGTACAGTATTAAGATTATAAAAACTATAACAAATGGTTTTTGTTTAAGTTTGATGGAAACATCTAAAACACGCAAGGATCAGATGTGAGTAGAAGGCTTAATAAAGAGGCTGACACTTAACGAGAGGGACTGCTTATTATCAGACCATCCAGCTCAGCACCAAGAATGTGATGAATTTTGCATGGGGTACACTTGAAAATGAGTTTATTTATTTAGACATGCTCTGGAAACCAGTTCCTCCTGGCCACACCACTAAAAGATAAAGGCTATTATAATGAGGACTGTGTTTGCCCATTTCAGGACTGCTACATCAGCTGTATCCCATTTCTGGAAATGGAATCTAAACAGTGTCATGCACCTGTTGTTTGAGTGTATCAAGACTGCCTTATGGCACTGCATTCTTGCAGCCTGAAAGAGTTTGGGAGGAGGCAGTTTTATCCACACATTTCCTCCCTCCTTTTTCTGGCGTTAGAGCTATCTGGAAACACTTAATTTGTACCCATTTAGTTCCTGCCCCCAACCTGCAACAGCCAAGGAGCATGTTGCTAAGAAGTGGGAGCTATCCACCCAACCCAAAAATGTTATTCCTCCCTTCTATTTGTATTTTTGCCATGCCTTTTTTAAAGATTCACCAAAGACAAGTATACTCAAGCTGTTTCAGGATTACTAATTTTTTCACTAAAACAAAGTAGATAACAGGTACCTTAAATAGTAAGTAATTTTAGGCAAACATGGTAGAGTTCTAAGCCAGGCCTGCCCAAAGTCCGGCCCGGGGGGGGGGGCGCCAAATCCGGCCCGTCAGGCCATTCTGAGTGGCCCGCGGCTGGCTGGCCTGCCCCTCCCTCCCCCTCCTTCACCCACACATTCCCTGTCCTTCCTTTGGTCCCCACCTCCCTCCCTCCCTCCCTTGGTCCCCGCCTTCCTTCCTGCGGGTGGGGTTGCAAGGGGTCAGTGGGTGGGATCGGGGAGCAACCGGCCCCTGACACATTCTCAGCCACCAAATCTGGCCCTCCTTACAAAAAGTTTGGGCACCCCTGTTCTAAGCATAGCCAATAACAGGCATAAGTGCAGCTATAGAATGAATACTGTTACACATCCAACTCTGTAAAGACATTTTCTTTTGGAAAGACACAACCCAATTATTCTAGGGCTGGTGAAAATGGTGGACACCGGTTCTCACACGGCAACGAAGTAACACGTATTCACTTCATTCCACCAGCAATCTCACAGGGTTGCAAGTTCTCTTTGCCCACAGCATTAAGACTTAAAAGTTTGCTAGGGGGCAGTTTACTTCCCCTGCTGAGCCTTCAACTCACATTATCTGTCTCTGCCCCCCAAAACCCCTCCAAGGAACAAGATTCTCTGAACTCTGAGGATGTATTGAGCCCACTGGCCATTCCAAGATCTCTTTCATTAATAGAGAACATGTGCCCGTAGGTGGAAAGAGTAAGTGATATGCACGATTAGATAAGGCTCAGAGATTGTTGTTGCAGGAGGGTCCTCCCCCCAGAGTTATCTATTTTCTCCCAGTTGAACAGTGCTACCTTGTATTAAAATTAATCCCCTTATTTAAGCATGCTGTCTTTACAACCAGTCTTGTCACTGTGACCTGGACTCAGAATAACTTCTAAGACCTGATAAATGCAGCTGCTGAAGCACAAACCATAACCCATAATTCATTTTAGTCAGCCACTAGAGGGGGCATGGTTACCTCTACTAGTTTCTGTATCAGTCTCAATCTAGGCTTAATTGGCTGTAGTCAATAACTATGTTTCACAATACTTATAACTAAAATACCTGCAAATATTTCTGACACAGAACAGGAGGATCAGGGCAGGTGAGTGTGTTTAACAGAACAGCAATAATGAGGAATATAGCATGTATCTCCCATCTTTGGAGAGATCAGATTCTTATTTTCAGCGGGGGGGGGGGGGGGGCCATTTTCTACCAGTTCTAATACCTCAGAAAAGCTGTGACTGCATTTGGTGTTCAGAAAAAAAGGAAATATGGTTGAGACTAGCATTCAAAATCAAAATCAAAAAATCACAATCAAAAACTTCTACCAATATTATTTTCAGTTTCTGAGAAACTTCATGTTTTCATATTATCACCAACGAACTCCCATTAAGAAAATGATAACTTGGGAAAACCCAAAACGTAAGTTATTTTAAATATTAAAGCAATATAAATATATTTTAAATATAAAAGCATCGTATTTTTCGCTCTATCAGACGCACTCCCCCTTGAAAGGGGAAATGTCTGTGCACCTTATAGCGCAAATTCAGTACATCCCATTATATATATATATCACACATTTTCGTTTAGAGAGAAGTTACTTACATGGAGTCTCTCCGTCCCCTGCTGCAGCCTGGGTTCCACTGTTCTAATAACCTTGTTTGCAAAGATACTTCCACAGAGCTTCTCCCCACCCCTTCTGCAGCCTGGATCCCCCAATCCCAAGCACCTCATTTGCAACCCTCCCCTTTTGCAGCTGGGATACCCCAGTCCCAATCACCTTGTTTGCAACTCTCCCCTTTTGCACCTTGGATTGTCCAGTCCCAGTCACCTCATTTGCAAAGAGGCTTCCACTGAGCCTCTGCCATCCCCAATTGCAACTGGGATTCCACAGTCCCAATCACCTCCTTTGCAAAGAGGCTGGCTCCAGGGAGCCTCTCCCCACTCCTTCCCTTCTTCAGCAAGTATTCCCCAGTCAAAAATCACCTCATTTGCAAGGTGTCCTCCACAAGGCCTCTGCCCTCCCCTTTTGCAGCAAGGATTCCCCTGCCATGAAACCTTAGGCTAAACATTTTTCTTGTCTTCCTCCTCTAAAAACTAGGTGCATCTTATGGCCAGGTGCGTCTTATTAATTGTGTCTTACAGAGCGAAAAATACAGTGTTTTCTTGGAAAATACTAATATTAGAATGTGGGCTTTATCACATAGTTTTTAAAATAATAATTCAAAAATACAGTACTTATGAAAAACTCACAATTTCACATCCCCCCCTTTCTGCACCATTGGAGAGGTACACACCACTGTCTGGGAACCAATAAGGTAGGGTACAATATTAAATTGTGGGTCAACAGACAATTAGTCCACACTAGAGCTTAGAAAAACAGTCATGCTGGATGAACGCTGTGGAAACTGTAGTTCAAAAATGTAACGGATGTGTTCATACTACCGATTATCTTGGGATATGGAGTGCTTTACATCATCAACACCACAATATAATTGTGTTACCTCTATCTATGAAATGCTACCACAGCTCACGCTCTCATTAATAGTGAACACAGACAGACACTTGAGTGGTAATTTCATCACACAGCATGACTCTATTATGCATTTTAGAGTACTTTAGACTGTGCGAAGTTTAAAAAAAACACCCTTGCCTTCAGTCTACTTGTACCAAGAGTTTTAAGTTATAGGACAGTATAGCTAGTCACCATCATGCTGCCCCAAAGCTCAAAAAGTTCTAACAGTAGAGCGCTGCTTTAATAGGTACCAGAATAATTCATTATAGGATGAAAGCCATTTAAATAAGTATGTTCCCTTCTTTCCACATTATGTTTTTGGTGCTTTTTGAAATTATTACTTTCTAAGATAGTGTTTCCACATATTGGTTTTTAAGCAAACACTTCACTTCACAGAATGTTACTACATAGTTAATTACTCTACCAAATCAAAGTCAAACGCTTCTTACCATCCTTAACATCAGAAACCTAGTGACTTAAATAAAAGGAAATATACTGTACTGTATACACCTATGTATGCCAGATCTGTGTAAGACAGATCTTGATACAGTCGCCTACAACATTATTTATACTGATGGCACTAAAGTTAATATGAAGCCCTCCTGTTACTTTTTATTTCAATCATTACTTTTTGAAGTGGACCTGAAAAATCTATCAAACAGATACGTCATTTAATTGCACTAGATCCTACTTACTCTTGACACCTTCAATTCACTAAATGAAAAATCCAGTAACAGTGATAGGGTACAGCCTTGTTTTGCACATCCAATTAATCAAACTAAAATGCATCTGACTAAATGGTTCGCTGTTATACAATTATTTATTCTTAGAAATCATGAGAATTTGTTATTTCTAGCTTTCAGTTCTTTGAAAGCATCAGTGGTACTACGGCAAATTGTAGCATATCCTTTTTGGTCACACGTACAACAGCTCCAAGTAAAACATTGAAAACAGACCTAAATGGGTTAGTTTCCACATTTTAAAAAATCCAGTGGTCATGTACTAGTTACATGTGGCACCAACAGGTTTTCATTAGCTAAAAAGGAGATTTAACTAAAACCATTTTAAAAATACCTGTAACTAATAAAGCCCTCTTGCACACTCTACTGGCCATTTTAAAAAAAAAAAAATAAAATTGAATTATACTGAGCGGCCACTTTACAACATGGGGGCTGTTACCCCTACACAACATGGAAAGCCCAAGGGAACTTTCAGAGAATTTGGTTTCAAAAAGAGAGAGATTTGGGAGGGTGGGATAACACAAAATTACCCCAGTGGTCAAATGCAGTTGAAAGGCTACATGTTGCGTACTCATTTAGCCAGCGCTTCAATATTATTTCTGTCCTAGACTACCCACTGTTTTCTCAAACTGGATCACATCAAACATCAATGGAGAATAATTGCCAGGGGCCATCACTGATCATTCACCTTTCCCGTGCCTTCTTGCAGTTGATGTGCAACAACGTTCAGAGACCCAATTTATAGTACCTTAAATATTTCCCTTGGTTATGGTATGATCCTCCCTTTCAAATTCCATCCTATGTGCAGAAATCCTACCAATATTAGACATTGAAATGTTCATCTCACACAGATCACTCTAAAACTCACTGTGAAGAATTTGCACAACACTTTACAGCTAAAATTGTACACATCTGGGCTGACCTGGATGCTGCTACTGATCCGGAGCCTATAAATAAAACTGTCCCTCTTAGCTGCCCTGTATTAGGAGGTGGTAAGGACCCTTGGGGAGATGAGGGCCACCAAATGTCTACTGAACCCTCGCCTTTCCTGGCTCATAAAAGCTGCCACGGAGGGTCTGGCAGACCGGTTAGGAAGAGTGGTGAATGCCTCCTTGCAACAGGGCAGGATTCCAGCATGCTTGGAGGAGGCAATAGTAAAACCACTGTTTAAAAAGACCTCTTTATATCCAACATACTGAACAACTACCAACTGGTATCTAACATCCCATTCCTGGAGAAAGTATTAGAGCGGGTTGTGGCCTCGCAACTCCAGAGATTTCTGGATAAGATAAACTATCTGGATCCAGCTCAATAATTCATGGCAGTGGCTTCATCTGCAGGCAATTGTTGATGGCCCCCTTAAGAGAAGGAAAAGAAAAAATATATAGTTTTTTTTTTAAAAAAATCTTCAATTCCCCTGCTTCTGCTGAGCAGAGGAAGTGATATTTTTGTTAATAGCCTGAGGTGGTTCATTAATTAATTCGCTTCATATTAGCAGGAGTCATTTCTATATGGATGGTCAAGCTTGATTAGTTCATTCTGATCAAGCCCAATCATCCCCAAGTGTCCTATACTAGCTTACTGCCTCCTGCTGCTGCAGCTGTACCTCTGACCAAACTAGCTATAATGATTCCGGTAGCATGTCTTGGCCAAAATGGAAACTCACACAAACAAACCAAAGTGTAATGAGCTACAACAGAAATTCCATAACTGAACAGTGATAAAGCAGGGCTCATGCTAAATTACAGAAATTTTGTAATATACTGGAATGTTGAATGCAGCTGCAGTAACCCCATTACAAACAGTTTATGGGACCAAAGAAAGGATCAACAAGAACAGATCTCCTAAGGAGTAGTTGACGCTTTTGAGTTGAGAGGGATACCCAAAGTTCAGAGCTTCAGATGTTAGTTAGTCTTTTGGACTCTAGCTCCTATGAAGAGTGAGAATAACAAGTTGGCTGAAGTTACAATTAAGCACCCTCATTTTTATTTCTAACTTTCTCAACACAGAGGTGTGACAGATTAACAAACCCTGTTCCTCCTACCACATCCCCTTTAAACTATTAACTCTAAGTGCAATGAGCCTGAAAGCATCTCAGCCTCTTAAGTCAGCTGAAACCATTCCTGTTGGAGACAAATTATGGTACTGAATTATTAAAAACGAAAACCTCTGTAGTAAAGAAATCACCAAGAGTTTCAGATATTAAGAAGCTAATCAACTCTGTGCTTTCATCAACATAAATGGCTGTCCCCATGAGGAAAAAAACGGGGGCATGAAGATTTTTCAAAAAAGGAGGATGATACAAAATCCTCACTTGGTAACTTCACTAGGAAAGGCCTTCCTTCTGCACACTGAAATTAACAAACAACTGTCACTCACTTTGAAGATCCATTTCAGAATGTCACAAGCAATCAACTTCTCACTGATTTTAAAAAAAAACTTTATCAAGGCATGCTGAACATGAACACAAGTGATTTATTTAGATTTTTTTCCTAGAAAAACAAAGCAAACTTGCTATGTTTTAAAGAATAATAAACAAACCACAATTAATTACTTAAACCTTTATTGGAATGGAACATACAACTTTACAAAGGTGATAAGCAGTTTTAAAAAAAAATCAAAGACTTCTATTGAAGCCACTCAAAAAGCTTGCTGACAGTGGACCTGTTCACTGTTAGTTCAGAATGCTGCTGCTGATTATTATTGGGTGCTACTGAAAGCAGGTACCCAAAATAACATTTTTTTAAAAAAAAATACATTCCTAAAACCATTATCTTAATTTCCAAACATTTCATTTATTCCAAGAAAGTACTGTACAAATCAACATGACAGCTCATAGATTCAGGTTCTTCTTACACCTGAACACTTGCATTGGATCCGGATTTAGTCATACTGTACTTCCATGTAAGTTCACTGAAACCAACAAGACTTAATTTAAGATTCAGTTATTCCAATGTATCTGCTACTTCAAGCAGCAGAAACTGGACAAGACCTGGATCCAGCCACTCAAGTCAGTTCTCTTCAACAGCCAGCTCTATCCAAGGCAGTTCATCACAATATCTTCAGGACTATACCAGAAAAACTTATTTAGTGAGAAGTAGCAGGTTCATAAAAGTCCATTGGGAGCATTACCACTCATTAATAAACTCATTAGGTGTTGTAAAATCCTAGACAAAGAAGAACTTGCAAGGAGCTATACAAGCCTACGCTATGAAATCTGAACTTCAGAAAAAGGTAAGAAGGACAGGGAGAACATGGTTCATCAATCCATGGAGGGATTTTATTTAGAAAAATACTCTAATAAACTTCAATTAAAAACCACAGTATTCTCCTAGGGAGGCTCTCAAGTTTAGGGGTTGGTGGTTTGCCCCTGTCCTGGCTCCAATCTTTCCTTGAGGATTGTTCCCAGAGAGATCAGATGGGGTGGAAAGAGTCTTGGACTCGCAATTGTGGAGAGTCCCTCAGGGACTGATCATCCCCACATTGCTATTTAACACGTATATGAAGCGGTATATGAGGTCATCTGGAGATTCAGAGTTTTGTGTCACCATTATGCGAATGACACCCTACTAACTCCATCTCACCTTTCAATTTTATTATTATTATTATTATTATTATTATTATTA
>JAHTLZ010000074.1:11008389-11022555 GCA_023846285.1 Phrynocephalus versicolor | reverse complement strand
GTTGTTGTTGTTGTTGTTGTTGTTGTTGTTGTTGTTGTTGTTGTTGTAAACCACCCACAGTGGGCTTTAACCATATGGGAAGTACTGTATAAAAATCAAATCAAATCAATCAGTAGCTAGCCCTGGTTTGTTTTACCTCAGAAACAGTACTGGGAGAAGTGCTACCCCAGAGTGATAGACCTCTGCTGCTCTTGGCTTGACAGTGAGCTCCCAGCCAAGTTCTAGAAGGGCCGTGTCTGGGTTTCCATCTTTTTCTTTAACTTAATAACTGTACTTGATTCCTTTACTTTGTTAATCTTAGTTACTATTAACAGCACTGAGTTTCCCTATGAAGCACTTATCATTCATTCATTAGGCAAAAAACATGACAGATTCCCACTTTCACCAGAAATGTTGTTGGGAGGACACATATGGCACATTTCTCTCTGCAGAAGTTATTGAACCTTCACTCAGATGGCTAGAAAGTGAGAAACTGCTTTGGTGATGCTGTTATTACAAGTATAGTTCAGTGTTTCAGAATATTTTAATAAAGAACTGCTAATTAAAGACTTCTGTCAGAGCACTACTTTCTCTCTTTGAAAACAAGTTCACAGCTGGCATCTACCTACGACTGCCAGAACTTTGGAATACTTAAGCAATATTTGCTTCAGTAAAGAGTGTTGGTTGCCCATCAATTTCATAGAACAAGAGGCAAAATATATTTGAAATACCTGATGTACATGCCACAACAAACATGAAAGAAGAAACAGCATATATAAAAATGGTTGGAAGCTGTAAGACCTGTGAGTTAATCATCCCTGTGACTTTTTGAAATTCAATACCTTTTCCATATTAATCATTACAATTTTCTGAAGTTCCCAAGTGCTGCGTACATATTCTTTGGCAATAATTTTCAAAGAGGCACCCATATTAATCTGCCTTAGCATGACAAAAACAAAAGCAGCATTACAAAAAGGGAGATAGTGATACAATAAATAGATGATTCATTTTATCATGGGCTCAAGTATTCTTGGACAGTGATTCCTAGAAGCCTTCAACATCCACTGGGCTGGCTGAGGTTTCTGGGAGTTGCCACTGAGGAACATGGTTGGGAGCCACTGCAGTCTAGTAAAACAGAACTTGGCCTGGGCTGAAATAATGCTACAATGTGAGTGAAATGCAGGCTGGATTTGATTTAAACCAACTGATTTACAGTAAAGCGCAATTTAAATCACCAGCCCGTAAGACTAGATTTAAATCATAATTTTCTGCATAAAGACTCATTCATGCTGGTATAAGCTTAATATACAATTAGAAGATTTCAAATTTAGAATAACAATTGTTCATATTAGTTATACAGTTATATAAAAGTACTGATTTTAATACTATTAGAAACATTACAGATAATTATGAAATTATTGTGAGGTGAATTACCTGTATTTTCCCATCTATAAGAGACCCCAAGTATAAGACCACCTCCACTTTTCCAACCCAAAATTAGTTTCATACCATGCAGTTGTCTCCTCAGCTTACTTCCGTGTATAAGATGATCCACAATTTTAGTCTGACATTTTTTTAAAAAGTACAGTATAGCCTTATACACAGAAAAATACTGTACCTCCAGTTTAATGTTAATTGTTCATATTTGGACAACTTTTCTGCTATACTTTACTGGAAGGAGAAAATTAATCATTACCTTAATAATAACAATTTAAATAGTTTTATTTATTCAACTAAAACAATAACATTATAGTATATGTTATTTGCTTAAACAAACATCCATGTTTGTTAACTTATATGGTTAAACAAAATATATTTATTTTCAAAAACAGACTGTCAGCAGAGTCTAACAATGGGATTAAGGTCTTTTTCTCAACTCTGTTCATTTTACAACATTTTTTGCTGTTAAGAAGAGGCATGTGATCTCTGCAACACAAGTTCACAGTTTTGAGAACTGCGAAATTAAGCATCTGTGGTAATATCTTGTAGCCAGAAAAACTGCCCAGTAATCTTACAGAAACCTGTGGAGAAGCATGACATTGTGAATGGATTAATGGAATTTATTTACCAAAAAGTTTAAACATATACAGCCTTACGTTATATAATTAAAAACTAATCATTTCATGACGAAATAACCTTTGGATGATCATATCGAGCAGCATGGAGCTTCTGCAGAGGCAATGGCATTTGCCAAAACATAGTCAACCTTTGCAAAAGACCTAATGCTGCCTCCTCAAAACTAGTCCTCTGAGGAAGTACTGATGTTTCAGCAATAACTTGAACATTTGGTGTGTTTCCAAATTGAACGAGGAAAAAGTAAAACAATCAGAAAGGAATCTATGTATACATTCAGGTTGGTAAATAGGATGGCTTGAAAAATTCCAGCACACTGAGCACTGAAAGTCTCAATGGTTTCATCTCCTGATTAAATGCAATCCTCAGAAGCCAAGGCCAATATAACTTAGCAGAGATAAAAATGTGGCAAAACACTTGCAAATAAAGTTAAGCAGACCTATGCATTTTTGAACAATTAGAATACTCTCAAATTACAGCCCTGCACTAAGAATGTTATTATCATCCAGCAATATCCTGGCATCCATCACAGTCAAGAAGCCAGCTTCTGTGAACAGACCAATTACTATACATTAGCTAATCAGAATATAGGGTAAAATGAACAAGGAATCAAGTTACTTATGGTAATGCTAATCCTGCTCTCTACAATCATTATCTGCCCTCATAGTAACTTAGTCAATGTTGTAAATATCTTGTCCTCAATTGTCCCAAAATCACTCTTTCACCCCTAATGTGATGCTTAAGCATCTTACCTTGGGTGGAATCCACAACTAAAGTGGGAAAGCCACAAATCAAAAACACCAATCTAAAATGAAACCAGAGACAGTGTCTTTAGATGGGATTCCCAGGTTTGAAGGCACTCAAGCAGTTACTGGGAAGAGCAAAAGACAGGTACAAATAGCATTAACACTAATGAATCAACAGGATAAAGTCAAAAGAATATCTAGTTGCTAATATGCACAAAGAAAAAAGTCCAAAGCTGCAGGATGCATAACTTTCGAATACAGTAACACCTTGGTTTACAAGCATAATTCATTCCAGAAACATGCTTGTAAACCAAAACACTCTTATATCAAAGCAAATGTCTCCATAAGAAATAATGCAAGCTCAGGTGATTCGTTCTGGGGCCCCATAAACCACATACTCCACATAAAAAAGAAGTTGACTAGAAGTCCACGTCCACATCATGGTTTAGGTACCTGGCTGCGGAAAATTCTCTGCTTGGCACTAACAACTGGATTTTACTCTGTATTTTTAATGTGACAAAGCACAGCCAGTTAAGGGCTATAATGCAAGGTCTGATCAAATAATATCAATCAGAGTTCTGGGGAAACCTGTCAACATAATAATTGTTCAGCCTCATATTACAGATCCCCTAAAAGAAATTGAAAACTTTTACGCAAGTATCCAAGAGTAAATAGATCACACACCAAAACAATATGTGCTTGCTGATAATCATAGGTATGTGGAATGCAAATATAGGAAACAAAGGAAAAATAAGAAACAAATTGAATGTTTTCAGAGAATTTGGCTTAAGAATCCTAAACAAACCAAAAGAATGAGTCACTAAATTCTGTGAAGACAACAATCTGTTTATTGCAAACACATGTATCAGGCAACCAAACAGATGACTGTACATATATACATCACCAGATGGTCACTGTAGAAAGAAAATACTGTAGATTACATAATTGAAAGCAATAGATGGAGAAGCTATATTTTTTCTACCACAAGAAGACCAGGAATAAATTGCAAGACTGACACAAATTGCTAATATCAAAAATTAGAGTAAAGCTGAAAAAGAACACTAGAAAAATCATAGGGCCAAAATATAATTTAAAAAACATTTCTGAAGATTTTAAAGTTCACATAAAGAATAGATATGTATTACTAAACTTAATCAGGCAAATGTTGAAAAAAGGCAATATCCATTGTCAAAAGAAAAGAAAAGCCTAGATGTATGATGAAAGAAAGGACAGGCAAGAAGCAAAAGTAAAAAGTGACAGAAATTGGGTCAAAAAGCTGCTTCTCAGAATAACATGTAGAAACAAACAGAACCATTAAAATAACGTAATAAAGAAATGAGAGATCCTTTCGATAAAATTCAAGAAGTCAAAGGCAAAACTGAACCCACATCAGGAATGCTGAAGGATCAACCAAAGGAATATATCACTGACCAGGTTTAAACGAAGAGAAGATACAAGGTACTGAAGAATTTCTCAGAAGAGATGCAAAGATGACTAATCCCTTTAAAGAAGTGAAATGAAGGCTATTCTGAAAGCTCTGTGAAGAAATGAGTCCCAAGGAGCAGACGAGATACAGTAACCCCCCTCCGCCTATCGTGGGGGTTAGGGCCCTGACCCAACCCGCGATAAATGAAAATCCATCCTATGTGGATGCAGGTCCGGTCGGGCCTGGAGGGCCTAACTGGGGCTCTTGTACTTACCCCTGGCCTGGCGCTGGCCCAAACGGACCTGCAAAAGGGCCTTCCTGGGCCCACCAGAGGCTACAAAAGGGCTTTCAGAAAACAGGAAGTGACCTCCAGTTCGGTTGAAAGCACTTTTGGGGCCCCCGAGGGCCCGGAAAGGCCCTCAGAGGCCTGCTCATGGCAGCGGCAAGCCTGGGGTAAGTACAGGAGGCCTGAAACAGGCCTTTCCAGCTTACCCCAGGGGGCTTTTTTTATATGCTGCAGTCCCACGATATAGCGGGACCACAATACAGTACTCCCCTGTTTATTATGGGTCTTAGGTGCTTGATCCACCCGCAATAAAGGAAAATCCATGAAATACAGATGCCTCAGTAAACTGACCTTGGGCTGCTCCTGCCAGCTGTGTTTCCAAAGAGAGGTTTATAACCTCCTCCTGACACCTCAGCAAACATTGCTGCCAGAAGCTGAAGGTCTGTTTATTGAGGTGTCAGGAGAGGGAACAGCAGCCAAGCAGCCCAAGGCCAGTTTGATGAGGTGTGAGAAGTTGATTAAAAACCACTCTTTTCAAACAAAGCCAGCAGGAGCAGCCCCAGCTCTGTTTGCTGAGGTGTCAGAAGGGGGTTAAAAACCTCTCTTTGGAAGTAAAATGCAGGCATCTCAGCAAGGGCTGCTCCTGCAGGCTCCGCTTGCAAAGAGAGGTTTTTAACCTCCTCCTGACACCTCAGCAGAGCTGGGGCTGCTCCTGCTGGCTTTGTTTGCAAAGAGAGGTTTTTAATCAACCTCTGACACCTCATCAAACTGGCCTTGCTGCCAGGAGCTCAAGATCTGTTTGCTGAGCTGCCAGGAAGGGATTAAAAATCTCTCTTTGGAAGCCTGCTTCTCTCAAGAAAAAGCCACGATATACTGAGAATGTAATATATGAACTGTGTTGTGGCAGGGGACTACTGTATACGAACCACGAAAGGGCGGGGGTTACTGTACCAGTGTCTGTGAAGATTCTCAGTCATCCATGTGAGGTTATCCAGAAAGTGAGTCATGGCACCTGGACTACTTTTCTTGTGACAGCAAAATGTTTCACTACTCGCCCAATTAGCTTCATTAGTCTAAGGAACCTAACAAACCTATTCAGACCAGAGTGGCATGGATCCAAAGTGAACTATAAATTGGAGGCCTTGCCTCCAACTTCCGGATCAGATACGAATATAATTATTTTAAGCTACAGAGACCAAATCTGCCAAAATCCTAACAAGAATATGTCAATAAATAAGGAAAACAAAGGCTCACAACTTGAAATTTTCAAGTACATTCCAGTCCTTGAGAAAGGAAATGCCAATGTGTAGTAACTATAAAACCACTGTTTCAATTTTCTATGAAAGCAAAGCTATAATCAAGATGTTGCCAACACACATGAAGCTATGAAGGTATTAGAAAAGAGAATAAACTGTAGATCAGGCATGCCCAACAGGTAGACCGGGGGCTACCAGTAGCCCGTGAAGGGGTCAAAAGTAGCCCGCCAGCCATCAATAAAAAATGTGAGGGGATAAGTTTTCTACCTCTACCTCCCCCCACTCCAAGGACCACCACTGCCCCAGCACAGCTCTTGGTCTGCCAGTCCACTGTCTCAGCCGAGCGGGGCAGTTCAAGGACCATGGCACACTCCCCTGCTCTCCCTACCGGCCAGATGATCGGCACGCCACTGTCTCATGATGAATTGAGTTGTTGGTGTATAGCGGAGGAAGGGGAGTGGAGGAGAGAGTGAGTGGTGGGGTCAAGGTCATGCCCACCTCCTTTGCATGGTAACGTCCCCCTCTTCTCTCCCCCTGGAGAATTCCTTCCTCCCACTCTTCCATCCTCCTTCTCCACCTCCTCCTCCTCCCACCCCCACAGCTGCCTCACAGAGACTGTGACCTGCTGGTCCTCCTGCTCCCCTTCTGAGCCATTCCCTTCTCCTTGCACCGCCGTGGCGATGTGACTGCCCTGCTTGCTGGCTTGGCCCATCCCAGATGCACAGAGAACATGGCAGAAGTGAGTGAGAGCTATGGGCGGCGGCAGCAGCAGTGGTAGCAAGGGGGCTGGAAGGGAGAAGGGGGGAAACAGGAGGAGAAGTAGAGTCAAGTCATGCCCCGGGCAGGTTGGGAAAGAAGTGCACCTTTTTTTTAAAAAAAAGTCTTCCAGCAACCCGGGCAAGCAGAAGGGGTGATCTGCGTAAGCGTGCACGTGTCTCCCTTGCACCCGTCCACAACGGCTCGAGCGGGTGTAAGGGAAGCATGTGCATGGTAAGCCTTACCATAGGAATGCATTGAAATATGTTCCCTTCAGAAAGGATTAATTGATTTTCAATGCGTTCCTATGGGAAATCGCTGCTCTACTTACAATTTTTTTTTTTACTTATGAGCATATGCTCAGAACAGATAAAATTCATAAGTAGAGGTTTTAGTGTAGTAGGCCTCAGGCACTTTCATCTGGAAAAAGTAGACCTCGGCCTGTTCTAAGTTGGACAGCCCTGCTGTAGATAAATGCCACTGGAGACCAAGATAATCTACATTCTTTTAAGTCCAATCATTATCTGGGATGAAAGAGCTAGACAATAAAGTCACTTGAAAAGACAATAATGCTACGGGAAAAGGAGGATGCAATACAAGACGGGCCTATTCCTCAAAGCGAGCCAGAGCCTTGGGTTTGCAAATATTAAGTTGACCTATTAGTTACAGAACATTTTGGAGGCCTCTCATTCACAGGTCATCATAAGTATAAACCAATTTGACAGAATACAACTCTCTCGGTACTGCTGACATGTTCCCACTACACATAACCAACTCTGGCAGTGCACATCAAAAGAAGTGGAAAAGTTTATAAAATCATCTTAGTCCAGAAAAGCCACCACCAAAGAGGACAGGATAAGTGAGATCCTGAAGAACGGTGCCTCAAAATCTTCAAAGTCCTGAAAATCCAAAATCAAAGTCCTGAAAAATCATTTACACCTAATCATTGCCAGGGAGTTAATGTAGCCAACACTCTGCACACTTTCTGTGTTCATCACCCCACTGCCATTTTGGAAGCTTCCTGACAGCTGTTAACACACAATTGCCATTTTTTTTTTGTTTTCCATTCCACTTTGTCTCACTCCCATGAACCATCAGGTGTATGGTGATGAGGACTATGACATTTCACATTGAAATACAGTGGAACCTTGACTTACATGCTGCTTGACTTGCAGAATATTTGACTTGCAGCAAAAAGGGGCCTGTTTGACTTGCGCCGCAGGCTTTGACTTACAGCTCGGAGCCCCGGCACAAGGCACCGGAATTGGGCGGCAGCCACAACCCAGCATTGCAGCTGCCGCCTCCAAACTGCTCCTCCTTCCTCTCCTCCGGCAGCGGCGGCTTTAGCGAGGCCAGCTCTGAGCACCTAGAGCTAGTCCTCGGCCTCGCTGAAGCCGCCGCTGCCGCCGGAGGGGAAGAAGGACCAGGAGCTTGGGGCTGGCCTCGCTGGTTAGACAGTCGGCTTAGTCTTGTAAAAAATCTGGCTGCAGAATTCTGGTCCACAATGGAAGCATTTTAGTTGGGGAGCTGTACAGTTGTACGACTCTAATGGTAAGCATAGAGTTGTTCAGAACTTGGAATGTCAGGTTAAAAATCAGTAAAACTTAAATGTTAGACATTGTTGCTATGAACATTAAAAAGTGGAGGCATATAACTTGTGGACTAAAATTCCACTGCCTCCTCCTCTCTTTGAAGAGACATTTCATTTACATCCCCGGAAGGAATCTCCTATCCCAGTCAAATTAGTGTTAAATTGCTGTTTTCGGGGGTCTTTTTCATCATCTGGATTAATCCACTTTCCCATTACTTTCTATGGGAAAAGTTCATTTGACTTCAGGTATGTTTGACTTATGTCTAGACCTCCGGAACGGATTAATGACTTAAGTCAAGGTTCCACTGTAAATGATTTTAGCTGTCATCATACTACTGCTTTTGAAAAACAAAACTATTTTGGCTATCACTCTGCTCCTGATAGCCGAAGTCTAGCAAGCATTCAGTAGGTTCACATCAACACACTGGGGGTTGAATAAGCCTGAACTGCAGGCACAGTGAGGAACATCTGAAGGCCCCACTGCCATCCTGCCCAATACAGTGGTACAGTGACACCCCCCTCCGCTTATTGCAGGGGTTAGGGACCCAACCCGGCCTGCGATAATTGAAAATTCGTGAGATGCAGATGCAGGTCGGGTCAGGCCTGGGGCACCTAAGCTGGGGGCTTTTGTGCTTACCACCACCCCCCAGCCTGGTGCTGCCCCGAACGGGCCTGTGAGGGCCTTCATGGGCTCTCTGGAGGCCCCAAAAGGGTCTCCTTGCATACTGGAAATCACTTCCGGGTTGTCAAAAATCATTTCAGAGGCCTCAGACAGGCCTAGAAAAGCCCTCAGAAGCCTCAGAATTAATTTTCAGTGACCCAGAAGAGACTTCCAGTTTACCAGAAGTAACTTCTGGTTCGAAGGGAGGCCCTTTTGGGGCCTCCAGAAAGCCCAGGAAGGCCCTTGCAGGCCCATTCAGGGCTGCACCAGTCCTGGGGTAAGTAAGGGAGGCCTGAAACAGGCCTTTCCCCCCCTTACCCCGGGTGGGGTGGGGTTTCATATACTGTGGTCCCGCAATATAGCAGGATTGCAGTATATGAACCGCAAATGGGCAGGGGACCACTGCACCTTGTATAAAGGAATTAATTCTTTCGAAATGAAATTCTGTTAAGCAAATTTTCCTTTATACAAATTTCCCATAGGAATGCATTGAAAACAGATTAATCCCTAATTGCAACCATTTTTATGTTGTACGGAGTCACCTCATAGGTGATTCTGTTAAGCAAATTTCCCCTATCCCAGATTTTTTTATGTTGTACAGATTTTATGTTATACAGTTTGTTATACGAGGGTCCACTGTGTTCTGGTTTTAATGGCAACTAAATAAATGTTATTAGAAAGTTTACAATAAGTTGGTGTCTCTCCCCATTCGTCCCCTGGATCTGGTACTCTGATGAATGCTTCATCTCTGACGCTGGAAATAAGATGCTAGTCTGTCACCAAAAAAATGCGACTGCGTATCAGAAAAAAAATGGAAGTCATTACTGTGGATTGCGACAAATATTTGCTGTGCACAAAGTAGTAATAAATTATCAAGATCAATGAATCTACGTAGCCATTTCCAACAAGGCATATGACAATATTATATGAATGATCACTAGCAAATGATACTTTCTTAGTTTGCTGGATGCTATGTAGTCCATGCTTAAGGTCTGTTTTTGTTTATTGCTATACCTGGGCTTAAGGCATTTTCACATTTTTCAGGGACATTATTGCAACATGAGTCAGTACTAAACATTATATGGGCCTACATGTAGATGATGAGGCACTGGAGGGAAATCATATGCAAGAACAAGGGACTCTGCAGAACAAAACTACAATTTTGCCACACAGCATGGAAAATATCCATCCCGTAGATGTATTCAAATGGAGGAGAACGTTCACATACTCTGCTTCAAAGGAGTGCTACAAGGCAGATAATTTAAGCTTCCTCCCATTAAAAGCATTATCTAGATAGCTGTAAATTGGATCCAATCTAGTAATGTCCTCGAGCCTTTGGAAGAACGTACAGAACCTGCTTGTGATTATGAATGTTTATGATTATGAATCTTACTTGATTATGGATGCAATTTATTTTCATCTGTTTTTACATACACTTTCTGTAGATTTCAATTGTGCGTGTCAGATAGTTGATCCCCTTCATACTAATAAGTACCGACAAGTGTTCAGTTGCAGGCAGGAACACCAATCTAGTAGAACTGAGGATTTGCCTGCTCTATTCAGAGATAGCTATTAGTAGATTTTGCAGACAGAAGAGTCGAATAAATTATTAAAACCTCTTGAAACAGACTGTACTCAATAGCACATGCCGTGTGAACTAAGCACACTATAATCTGGCTAGGATGTAAAGAAATGTAATTTAGCGATAAACATAAAAAAAGCATTTATGGGAGAGGAAACAAAAGTTCATTTGGTGCAAAACCCAGTTTCTAAAATTAGACCAAATTCTGGTTTCATATTTTAGTGGGTTGACTTGGAAAGCCATAGTTCAACATTCAAATAAGCTGGAACCAAATCAAAAAACTCGAGCAAGCAAGACAGATTCACGCTTAAACAGCCTATGGGGTTTTATTTTCTGTATCTAAACTGCCCATTTGAAAACATTTTTTTTTTACTTTACTGTAGGTCAATTCCAACATGACCTCAGATTACAAAAATTAATTGCTCACCTCCACAAATCAATTGTCAGCCTCCCAACATAATTGTAATCTTTCCAAATTCTTTTGAGAAATTTATACTGGGGTGCCAAATAGGTGACCACCAATACCCCCTCCTCTAAAATCTGCTGCTCTCGAATTTATTGTATGAATTCCATAGAATTCCATCTGAAAAATTAAAAGAGTTCCCCTGTCGTATGCTACTAATTACCCAAACTTTGGCTCATTCCAGAGCACTGAGATGTGCTAACACTCATCTGCTGTAACTTTTAAGAGATGCACAGCACAATATAAATATAAAATTGTTTTTTTTTGCCAGTGTTGATACTGTTTTTATTATTATTATCCTGTAAACACATTAGATAATGTTTCTTTTTCTTTATCTAGGAGAGACGAATATCAGATCCAAAGAGAGGAAAATGTGCCACTGACTCCTTCCACAGCTTAAAAGCAATACTCGTGCAGTTCCAAGAAGCAACAGTTCTTCTTACACATTTCAGGACTTGCATGTACCACCATCTCTCCCTGTTCTTTCTGCAAACAAAATAGTTCAGACATTCATGTGCTTGACCTTCTTTTCGGGGCTTGTTCACAGAAAGATAAGAGTGCAAAGCTTTGACTGCCAACCAGGAATTTAATCATAAACCTGCATTTTTAAAAGGCAAGAAATGTACTCAAAACCAGAACAAATTTTGAGATTGGACAGATGCTAAGGCCTGCTTCCCAAGATTACCTAGCACAATACGTAGCACCAAATGCAACTTCATTTACTTCAACAGATTTGATTTTAGAATGTAGACAAAGCATACACTGAATCCCCCAAGTAGTTGAATCAGCCATTTCTTATCTATTCCAAGTCCAATAATTCCTGCGGGCAGTGTATTTAAGAGAAAACTCAGCTATTACTTAAAGGAAAAGAGGCACAATGATCTGTGAACCACAGTTCCATCCGATTTAGGGACCTTAAATGCAGCAGCGGTGGGAGAAATTTATTTATTTATTTGATTTATATACCGCCTATCTAGCCAGGGGTCACGATGGGTGGTGAACAACAATAAAATCAACAAAACACAATACAGTCAAAGAAAATTACCCTCAAGCAATATAAAGAATAGGTCGGGAAAGGCCAATCTGAAAAGTCAGGATGATATAGTGAAAGACTGTATGGTGTCATGGACACAAAACATAGGGCATAATATTGAATCAGCACATTGGAAACAGTTATGGGAAAGTAATACAAAATTCACAAAAGCAGAGAATTTAAAAGAAAACAGATACAAGATGTTTTATGGATGGTATATGACACCACAAAAATTAACAAAAATGTATGGAAAGGTTTTAGATAAATGCTGGAAATGTAATGACAAAGAAGGGACTTTTTATCATATGAAAAACCAGGTTTTTAATAGTCCTTTAAATATCTGCAGTGAGAGCTAAGCGAATATCAGCAGGTTGCTTGTTCCATAAATGCAGGGCAATCACCAATTTAGCCCAAGTCCTCAGCAGCATTTTCTGGGCGTCACTCAGCATTGACACCTGTAGATGACCTGCCTGTGATGAACAAGTGACCCAGGTATTACTAGTTTATGGGAAAGGGGTGTTAGGTTCAGAACCTCAAGCCTGTTACTCTTCTACAAAGCAGCAACAATAATTCCAAGTCAGTCTCTAGAAAACCCAACCTAAGTATGTAACATGGCCTTCCTGTTTCCATCCTCCTGGCTAAAGTCCAAATCACACAAAAAGCCTTCCTATGGAGAGAGAGAGAGAGAGAGAGAGAGAGAGAGAGAGAGAGAGAGAGAGAGAGGAACCCATGCAGCTTGCCTTCTCTTCCACAGCCACATGGCTTTAACCACATTGAAGCCAATCTGAAGCTGTTCGGGACTGTTTTTAAAGGTCTTTAAGATGCATTTCTAAGGTCTAATGGTACATGTTCACAAGGAGCAGGACTCCAGACTGAAATGTCTATTGGGGGGGGGGGGAGAGATAATTTTTTTTTAAAAAAGGCTTTTTATACAGAAGCAGTTTTGTTTGTTGCCAGCGGCAAGGGACAGGCATCACTTAGAGCAGAGATCCTAACTTAACTAAAGCAACGTCTGGGAAATAGTATATTGTTGCATATTTCATTGCCTGCTGAGTTTCCACCGAGTACAGTACAGCAGCAACATGATGTTGAGACTCCTGGCACTCCAGCGTAGATGCGACAGAGCGAATCAATATTCTACATGATAGTACCAAAAATGGGGGCGGTCCACACACAAAGCAAAAGCAAAGTGTTCTATGCCACCCCCATAGTGCAGTGATGGCGAACCTTTTAGAGACCGAATGCCCAAACTGCAATTCAAAACCCACTAATTTTTTTGCAAAGTGCCAATACAGTAATTGAACCTGTATACAGGTAGCTATGAAGGGGTGATGTCGAGTGCCCACAGAAAGGGCACCTGTGCCATAGGTTCGCCATCACTGCCATAGTGTTTAAAGCACTCTCTGGGCAGCTTACAGTTTAATTGTGCAGGCTACATATTTTCTCCCCACCACCACCTGCAAGCTGGGTACTCATTTTACTGACCTCAGAAGGATGGAAGGCTAAGTCAACCATGAGTCAGCTACCTGGAATTGAACCCCAGGTTGTGAGCACAGTTTTAGCTGCAGTACAGTACAACAGTTTAAGCACGGCATCACGAGGCTCTTCCACAAAAGAGAAAATTATAACTTGGAAAATGTGTTCATAAAATAAGTCATGGCATGGTGTAATATGTCATATGTTGTTCATCTGAGGCTGTTATTTACCTAATTTTAAGACCTGTTAAGGACTAGATGATTTTTATTGTGCTGATATGTAAAACGACAGAATTCAAAGAGCATGTACTTTTTTTTACATGACTCTGCATACAGCATTCAAACTTATAAAAAATAGCCATGACAACTGCTTTGTATTTGGAAGAAAAGTGGTTAACAGATGAAAAAAGGAATTAACTTCTCGGATTTGCCCTAGCATGGTGTCTCTTTGTGAAGGAGAGTGAGCACAAGATGTTATCTTGTAGACCAGTGGCGGTGAACTTTCCGCAACTCCCACAGTCCTTTGTCATTGGCAATCTAGGCTCGCAATTCTGGAAGTCGTGGTAAAAAACAGCTGGAGTGCCGAAGGTTGCCACCACTGCTGTGTAGACCATCTTGACTGCTGTCATTGGTGCTGTCAACATTCAGGCTTGCCTTTGCTATGTAAAAGATTTGCATCCTTTTTCCTGCTGCCAATGCGGGCACAATATTATGAAGCAATGTCAGGTTGTTTCCTGGCATTCTGAATTGTAGATACAAAAGCACAATAACCCACCTTCATTAAAGGTTGTGGTGTGTGTGTGTGTGTGTGTGTGTGTGTGTGTGTGTGTGTGTGTGTG
>JAHTLZ010000074.1:10935383-11008379 GCA_023846285.1 Phrynocephalus versicolor | reverse complement strand
TGTGTGTGTGTGTGTGTGTGTGTGTGTGTGTGTGTGTGTGTGTGTGTTTGGAAGAAATGAATATCTAAGTATTTAGCCTGTAAAAATGAGTGATGTGGTATCTGCTCCCAGGAAGAAGAGTTTCATCACTTAGGGGCTGAGACAGATATAATTACTTAAGTGTGTTAGAAGTATTCGAAGCACATATATGGTGTTGTGAAAACACCAAACACCACGCACAGCAGCATATGCGTGTTCAAACCACCTCCTAGTAGTTAAAATGCAGCCCAATGCTGTGCATATGTATTAAAATGTTATTCTCGCTATTTTAAGTCAGCATGCACAGAGCTCCCTTGCAAGCAGCTGCAGGGTCAAAACTCGACGAGGACTAAGCTATATGACAAAACCACTTACTTTCACAAAGACTACCCAGCCTCTACAACACATATATGAGTTGTATCACAGCCTAAGAGCCTTGAAATAATTAGTTGCAAAGAATGAAATAGCTGATGAAGCATTATTTTGTTTATGACAAGGGCAAAATCTTCTACGTAACAGAATGGGCGGTCCAATAATAATACTGTTCCATACAAGTACCAGTTCACTCATTACAGAAACGTTTATTAAGGGGAGCTACTAAACCTAGCTCAAATACACGGTGACAGGAGGGGGATCTTCTCTACCTTACATCAAACAAGTGTTGCCTTCGGAGGGCACTTAGAAAGGCACTAGAGTAAAATGAGACATTGAACTGTCCCTTGAGATGGCTCTCTAGCACCCTGACAAGTGGAAAGCGAAAAGCAAAAAAGATTAATTTTAATCAGCACTGTGGCAAAAGACAGGGTCCTCTATTGTTGTGGGAAGCAACCCCCCCTTTAAGCAGTGTGGAAAGTAACTGCCCCACCATCATCTAAGTTAAGCAAGAGCATTGCCGCCATATCAGAAAAGGCAGCAACAACTGCATGAAAAGGAGTTAACACAACATGCATGGAACTACTACCCTAAAGAGGCAGCATAATAATTGTAATGGCTCTTCTCCCAAGTGCAAAGCGATGCTTTCTAAATGCAGAAGAATTTGGACCTAGGGAGGTGTGTTTTGCCAGGATGCAGAGGATGGCACTCTTTAGAGAGGCATGCCCCATGTGTTATAATCATCCCTCTGATCTCATTGAGATCAGGAAAGCTTCTGATAGATCCGATTTCTACAGCCAGCAAAGGGTTTGTTCTGGCTCTCCCCACCCCACTGCCGCCAGTCAAGTCAGTCTTAGTGATTTTAACCAAATATTTTACTGTCCTACTGCTATTCTGTCATGCTGTTACTTGAGAGCATTAATATATTGGCCTTTTTAACACTGAAACATTTAAACTGCTTGGAGATTTTAAAAATGAAACGTAGCCAAGACGTTTTTTTCAGACAAATGAACAAATGCCATAGCTTTACACAGAGTCAACCTCACTCAGCTTTGTGGCCAAATGAACATGTAATCCCAGCTCCATCTTGCTAAACCATGGCTTATGCCATGAAGGAGGTCTGTGTTCCTGTTTGGAGATGCCTCTTCCTACAGCTGTTAGCCAACGCAACTCCGTTATGGGGATAGGAGTCTCCAGCTAATTTCAGGGCCAGCAGTTACACTGACTCTACTTCTGAGTAACAAAATGAAAGCCAAGCTGATGTCTACTGAATGATTTTCTTGGAGTATCCGAATACTGTCAACCAACAGGTGATCTACTGATATGCAATGGCCACACATCTGATCTGAGACTTCTCAAATATACTGCTCATCCTTACTACTCATTATATTAATAGGCTAATAGGTCACATTTGCTATGTTCTAATTTGTTAACCTTGTACCAGTGTTGCTGTTTTGTTATGGGCCATCAAGTCATCTCTCCCTATGGCAACCCTATAAATGAGCGATCTCCAAAATGTCCTGTAATAATTGCCGTTTTCAACGTTGGAGAAACAAAACAAAACAAATATCAAAGGATATTAAATTCGCTATGCAAGAGTACCTTGGTTTATGAGCATAATTTGTTCTGGAAACATGCTTGTAAACCAAAACACTTATATATCAAAGGAAACTTCCTCATAAGAAATAATGGAAATTCAGGTGATTCATTCAGTGGTCCCAAAGACCACATATTCCACCAACAAAATGCCAAAACTCATAAAAGAAACTTGCTAGAAGTCCATGCCCGCATCATGGTTTACATACCTGACTGTGGAATACGCTCTGCTTCGGACTAACCACTAGATTTTACTCCATGTTTTTAATGTGACAATAATACAGTGCAATTTGTAGCCCTATATACATTTGGACTAGCTGCCTGAGATGGAGCATTCCAGACAATCACCCACAATCCAGCAAGGGCAGGGATGGAGAGCCACCATGGCTCACGTCTGATCATGTAACCTGCTTCAGTGATTGTATATCAAGGCACTGCTTGTTGATCAAGGCAAATTTTTAGAAGAAATGTTTGTCTTGCAAAATGCTCTTATACCAAGTTACTCTTAATCCAAGATATTAATGTAGTTGCCGAGATCTTCAAGTGTTTTGGCTCTTCTCATCTGTATATCTCTTTTAACGACAAGAAGTGAGGCACAGCACCTAAAATTAATTTACGACAAATTAATATTTATGTGCTGTCATACAGATTTGGATTTATGGCAAACCTTCCAGGGTTTTCTGGTATAGAATATTCAGAAGTAGTTTACCGTTCCCTTCTTCTCAGGGGCGCTGTGAGACTGTGCAGCTTGTAAGATATACTTAAAAGCTGCTTACAGATAGCATTTCCCTACAGGAAGAAATTTATGTACAGGGTAAAAAACATGTACTTGATTATGCATGAAAAAAGCATTAAGAGTTAATTTGTTGCACATATACAGAATGGAGAACCTTTTCGTGCCCCTGTAGAGAAAATAATTTTTAGTGTATTTCATACAAATCAATGATGTAACCCTTCCATATGAGATTACCTCTACATGGCATGATGAGGGCAAAGTCAAATACAGACTTACAGCTCCCAGACATTCAAGTCATCAATTATATATTTTATCACACCTTTTACTTCTTCCACACAAGTTATAAAACATTTGCGTGCTATTTTTATTACCCTACACTGTGAAATGCAGCTGGCTTTTGTTTCAGCATGTGAACATTTTAATAAGTTAGCATAATATAGCCTTTTTTTAAAAAAAAAAATCCTTTGTGGAACATTTCTTTCTTTTGATGTGCAGTTTAGCTGTGTCTGCTAAGATACAAGTGTGATGGCATTTGAGTTTTATGCATTTGGTGTCATTAAGGAGCCAGCATGCTGAAAATCTGGAGTGAAAAGAAGCTTTTCTTTCTGCTTTTATAACATGCTGTGATGTTCAAATCCACTGGTGCAGCACGTCTGGACCCCAAATCAAAACCTTTTAAGAAGGTGTGAAAAGGCATATCTTCCTGAAAAATCAGACCATAGTCCTCTTTTAATTACTCATCACTATAGACCCTGAGAGCAAAGCCCTCAGCTTTTATTGTCTGCATTGTGATGCAGAACATATTAAGAGTACCCATCAGTAATGAGTTTCTTGCAGACTTCTGAAGTATCAGTAGAGATATGATTATTGTTTGGCTCAACAAAATGAGATGCAGTGGTACCTCTACTTACGAGTTAATCCGTTCCAAATGCATGCTCTTAAGTCAAACAACTCTTAAGTAGAGCAGCCCTATCTAAAAAATAAAAAAATAAAAAAAATAAAAATAAAAAATTAAGTAGAGCAGACCGCATCCAGAATTTGTAAGGCAGAAGTTAAAATTCCAATGGTTTTCCCCTCTTAAGTCGAACTGCTCTTAAGTAGAGCCGCTCATAAGTAGAGGTACCACTGTACATCTCAAAATTCACAATGTTGGCATGCCAGAAGCTCATCAGTGAATTGGTTTCTTGAAAACCTGTTGGGCAATATTTATGATAGAGATTTGACCATTTATACATCTTAATCCAAAAACATTCCACTTTGTACTATAAGTAAGTTGATCTCCTGAACCCCAGGTGTCAGCCGTGGTCAGGTCGGCCTTTTACCATCTAAGGCTTATCGCCCAGATTCGCCCGTACCTCGATGAGAGTTCCCTGAGGACTGTGGTACAGGCACTGGTCATGTCGAGGCTGGATTATTGCAACGCTCTCTACATGGGGCTCCCCTTGAACCTTGTTCGGCGACTGCAGCGGGTCCAGAATACGGCGGCCAGGCTGGTGGTTGGCACGTGCCGTTATGACCGCGCCACCCCTATCCTGGTCCGCCTACACTGGTTGTCCGTTGCCTCCCGAATAAGGTTCAAGGTGTTGGTTTTGACTTACAAAACCCTCCATGGCTTGGCCCCATCTTATTTGACGGAGCGTCTCACCCGGCAATTAGATCCGGCCCGACCCACCCGCTCCTCGGTGGCTCTTTCACTGCGGACAGTCACCCCGAGGGAGGCCCGTAGGGCTAGCACTCGCGGGCGGGCCTTCTCGGTGGTGGCTCCTTCCATTTGGAATCGTCTTCCCAGTGAACTACGGCGGGCTCCATCGCTGGCGGCTTTTAAGAAGAACTTGAAGACCTTCCTTTTTCGAGAAGCCTACGGCGATGCATAGGGACCTTTTTTTTTTTTTTTGCCCGCCTAACTGCTCTTGGATTTTACTTTCTTATTGTTATTGTTCTTGGTATTGATTTTTATCTGTTTTATTTGTATGTTGTGAACCGCCCAGAGTCCCCTTGTGGGAATGGGGCGGTATACAAGTGTAATAAATAAATAAATAAATAAATAAATTATATGGAACAATTTGGCAGTACTTTCAGACCGGAAGAACAGAAAGTGTGTCTTACACACATGAGGTTAAAATAGTCTTGGGATTTCCCATCTAACAACTTAGTGGTCATTCTTTCTATCAAGGGGGAGCTTCTTCAAAGTTGGAACAGAAAACTGTACATTCTAGTACACAAAAACATCCGATTTCTAGACAGACAGTTAACTCACCTCGCTATCAAAGTCTTGCGACACTTTCAGCACCTACACATTATGGCATATAGAGGCTAATAAACAAGAATCCACTTTACGCAGATGCCTGAAGGATTCAGGTGAGTCTCTCTCAACCTCTCTTTGTCAGTGTAAGAAATATGCCAGCAAAAGTATTTCCTCCAATTTATTACCCAACGTTAAAGACTCTCTGTGTCCTACCCCTGCCTGCTTGAAAAGGCATCCACACGTTTCACAAATACCACAATTTTATCTATATCCATAGGCCTCCTTACATATTGCCTTCGGATATTGATAAATTCACATATTTGGAAATCAGGTTGCAATAGGTAGCTCTCCAGTGCTGTGGGTAAAGAACAACATAATAAATAGATGTAAATCGGAACATATCTTTCTAGATTAAAATAAAGACTTGGATGTCCAAAAATGTTCACAGAAAGATAAGATTGCAAATGCAAAAATGACCAACCAATTAGCCTGCACAAGAGAGCTTATGACTAGCAGTTACAAATATTACATCTTATTTTAGAAAAATAAAAGATAAAAAACTTAAAAGCATCCCAGGAAAATAAACTTTATTTACTAGGAGACTGTACTAAAACAGCACAGAAAGCAAGACATAGATCAGAGTTCATGATGTCCCTAATAAGGACATTAGAAAATAGACGTAAATTTCAAACATCCATTCTCAGTGCAGGAAACTTTCACATGTTTTATAACAACCAGTAACAAAATTCATACTGTACAGTGCTCCTATTTAGGAGTGCAGACAGATAGGCTCTTCAAGAATGAATCCTATTCTCACCACTTCTCCTGTTGTTGTTTTTTTTAATCCCACCCCTACACCACATTCCCACCTTCAATATGCAATGCCCACATTCTCAGTCCTCATTAGGCTGTGTTGGTGCTAACCTCACTGAGAAATTGAATTTTTAAAAAGTTGTGTATGTATGTTGTACAAACTCAATACCTTCTTGAAGAGCGTTGATACTGTATATATCAGGCCTGCCCAACAGGTAGACCGTGGGCTACTGGTAGCCCATGAAGGGTTCAAAAGTAGCCCTCCGGCCATCAATAAAAAAATAAGGGGATAAGCTCTCCGCCTGTCCCTCCCCCATCCCAAGGACCACCACTGCCCCAGCAAAGTTCTGGGTCTGCCAGCCCATTGTCTCAGCCGAGCGGGGCAGTTCAAGGGCCATGGTGCATTGAAATCTGTTCCCTCCAGAACAGATTAATTGGTTTTCAATGCATTCCTATGGGAAACTGCTGCTCTACTTACAAAAGTTTTTACTTATGAGCATGTGCTCAGAACACAAGTAGAGGTTTTAGTGTAGTAGCCCTCAGGCACTTTGGGCTGGAAAAAGTAGACCTTGGTCTGTTCAAAGTTGAACAGCCCTGGTATATATTATTTATATGTATTTATTTTTGCATTTTTAGACTGCACTGACTTTCCCTCAAGAAAAAGAACTATATGTTATTTTTGAACAGACAGGCTACATGGTACATGGTACACAGGCTCCATCGTATTCTGAGTTCATTGCTGTGCACATGTTTGTGTGTGTTTGTACACATATATGGCCTGAATTGAACTGCTACCCTTGATAAAAATACAGCTGTTGAATCAACAGTTGTGTAAGTCCATACATTCCATATTTATACAGGAAGGGAGGTTTTGCTAACAGGTTCTCAATTATTATACTCAAACCATAAGCCTTCTTATACAAAGAAGGTACCAGTATATCTATGGGGGGTTGCAATGAGACATTTAGGATTATTTTCAATACAGGCAATCCCAGAATATATGTAAATGTTTTCTTAACCTATTAGTCTAAGCTTAATAAATTAGGATTTGGATGAGAGATAAAAAGGCAGATTTCAAAATATCATAACGATATATTTACTAAAAATTTATGGAGTTATACTTTGCATTGCCACAATCCAATCAGGACATCAACTCCTCCAATGATTACTCAAGCAAAGGTTTTCAAAAGGCTTATACACCTAACTGCAAGTTTATCATCATTGTAACTATATGTCTGTAAATAAATCCTCTTTTGATTCTTTATGCATTTTATGCGTAATTATACTCCATGGTACAAGGAGGGGGCGGCTCTTTCTTGGTATCTTAGTAGTTCCACTGAAGTAAAAAAAAAGGGGAGGAGCTGTGTGGCCATTACAAAATACAAATAAAAGACTAGGCTATAATCAATGGTGGTGAACCTTTGGCGCTCCAGATGTTTTCGACCACAACCCCCGAAGTCCTTTGTCATTGGAAATCTAGGCTTGGAATTCTAGGAGCTCTGGTCTAAAACTTCTGGAGTGCCGAAGGTTCACCACCACTGCTATAGGTTATACCTTTATAGGCCACTAATAAAATAACAAAAAAATTACTGCAAGACTCGTTTCTCTTCAGAAAATATAAAAATAGATCTAGTAAGGAACAGCTTTAAGCTTGGAAGAATATTTATTCTTGATAACAAAGAAACAAGGGGAGTAAATATTAGGAAAGAGATGAACTCAAAATTACTACAGTACGACCCCCTTATTCACTGATTCACTAACCGCTGATTCAGTTATCCACAGTTGGTGATCAGTGGGGGCGGGGGTGGCAAGGAGGGGGGGAAACAGAAATAAAACTTACTTTTGCTGATACCAATGTGTAGCCTGCATACTGTAATGAAACTGTAAACAGCCCAGAGACTACTTGAAGTGGTATGGGGCGGTATATAAGCAGAACACTTTACCATCCACCCTCCTCCTCGCTGCCACCGCAGGCAAGCCAGGCACCCTCCGGAGGCGTGGAGGATCTGCCTGGCCTGCCAGCCTTTGAACTTCCTGCTTCGGCCCCCAGTGAATTTGAAGTTTTGAACTTCCTGCTCAAACTTCTGGTCCACCACTTGGGACCCAAGCAGGAAGTTCAAAGGTTGGTTGGCCATGCGGGTCCTTAAAGTGACTAGCCCACTTTAGAGGCGCCTGACAAAAGAGGTACCCACACTGCTCGCCCAGAACACCAGGGACAGCGGCAGAAGAGGCGGCCATGCGATGCCGCTCACCCAGAACATCGGGGTGGCAGAAGAAGCACCCGTACTTCGGTCCACGTGGGCGCCTCATCCGTCGCCACTACCAATGTTCCGGGTGAGCGGCGTCCCGTGGGTGCCTCTTCTGCCACTGCCCCCAATGTTCTGGGCAAGCGGCACGGGTGCCTCTTCTGCCCCCCCCAATGTTCTGGGCGAGCAGCGCGGCATGGGTGCCTTTTTAGCCGCCGCCACTACTACTGCTGTGGAGAATCCCTGCTCCCTGCAGAGGAGACTCCTGGTCTGGAGGTAAGGGCAGGGGTGGATGGAAGTTGCGGGCTGGGAGGGGAGAAGGCTTCTCTTTTACCCCCTCCTCATCACTACTGGCACCTCCTTCCACTTCCCCTCCTCATCACCACTGCCACCCTGGATAAGAGCATTAGCTTTCATCCATGGATTTCTGTATCCCCGACGGGTCCTGGAACCAATTCCCTACGGATACAGGGGTCCAATGTACTTGCTTATAGAAAGCAAGTACAGAAACCACTGACAAAGTGGTTTGGCATAAAACCAACCAATGCCTTAAATGAATTCAACAGTGATCAAGAAATGAAATGGCTTCCTAAAGATACCAGAGTAAATACTATGTTGTAATGGCATCTGAACATGGAATGCACAGTTCCCTTGAAACCCACTCTACCTCACCACAAATAATAGGTAGCCCTGGTCCTTAATTAAAACAATTTCTTCCTTTTTTTTTGGGGGGGGGGAGAGAGAGAGAGAGAGAGAGAGCAGTTAGAAGACCAAGCACTTGGAGTGCCTATTATGAAAATTGAAACCCCTGTGCTAAAGCCCTCACAAAGACCTTTTCAAAAGAAAGAAATGTTTTTGTAAGAGTTAAAATTAATGAATCAGAAGACTGAAGGAAACAGGTATTATAATAAATAAAAAAGATTAGGTTACATGTAATTTAAGTGGAGAAAGATGGGGAAGGGTAAAAAAAGGTAAAAAAAAATCAACCAGGAAGTAAAAAAAATCAACCAGCAGTAGTACACAACAAAACAGATACTCATGAAACCAAAGAGGGAGAAGAAATAAAAGTGTCAACAACAGTAACACCTACCAAGGGACTTAAAAACTAAAAAACATAGAATAAGAACCAAGTCATGACAAAAAAGAGAGGATAGTTAAACACATTCCAAAAGGAATTGTTGGGTCACGGAACAAGGGCATTGTGGGAGAAACAAGGAAATGCACCCTAGAGGAATCTTCGGCCTGGCAAAGTTTCCCAACAGAATTTACTTTTTAAATAATATTTATTTGTAATTGTAAGTAACAAAAGGAGTAACAAACTCCTGAACTATTTACTATTTTAACAAAAAAACTCTACAAAATGATGTTTAAAAATCCAGAATTAACAATTATTCATATTAAATAAAAATAAAATAAAAACCTCATTCTTATAAAAAGAAATGGAGGAAAATGTATAGAAGGGTGTGTATAGACTACGTTTCAATGAATGGGCTTGAAATTTAATCAGAATCATTTTTGTTGCTCTGTATTTTTCCCAGTCCTTTGAGAACAGAACCAAACATACCTACCCACATGCAAAAACAAAAGTGAGACGTTTTTTCTTTTTCTTGTGACAATAGCAGCACCTCCTAAAGGAAGAAATGCATCTTGTTCTTGCATTGGAGAGTTCAGTTCATAACCTGGGATTTGCTTGTCCTCGGTGCACAGAAATTAGAATGATACTATGCATATTTTTAGAAATGATTTGGAAAATATTTGAACACCCTATCTTAAAATATTTTATTCATTGTATTAAAACAAAACATTCCATAATCATTCTTTTCTTTTCTTTCTGAATTTTTCCAATTGGGGGGGAGCCCAAAAAAGGCTTCGGGGGGGGGGGGAACGGGGGGGGGGAGAGGTTTTTTCCGGGCCTTCACATCTCTACTTTTAAATGAGCTCCCATTTTTCTGGGTGAAATAAAAACGCCACCCCCAAACACTGCACTCTGTGCTTAACATTGAAATCCCATAGTAGCCCTGTACTTAAATGACAATTCCTTAACTCCTGTTTTAGCCTTTGATCTTGTGAGATTAACCCTGGGGCATAATCAGCCACCCCAAATGCATCCATTGCTGCTGATCTGCTCTTAGCCAGTACTTTCAGTCAAACATTTCTGTAAGTGAATGTAGTTTAAGCAATGTGTCTGTTTGGGGAGAGTGGAAGTATACTCAATTCGGCATTCAACTACTGGCCGTATTATTATATTTACAAAATATATCAGACCTGTGAGAACTGGGCTTATTCATACTTGGATCCTGTATCATGTGTAAATGCATTGCTAACAATAAATCACTCTCCCTGAAATTATATGTGACTCTTTAAATAATTTCAAACCTTATTCCGAATCAGATTCACAGTACAGTATGTTGAAATAACATTTAGTATTCCACCACCTTTTAACAAAAACAAACTATATATTTGATCCGTTGCAGAATAGGTTTATTCCTAGTTAATTTCATTCATTATCGACATAACACTCTAAGTTGTAATAATCAGAGTATAATAAATCCTCATAAGTAATTTTATATTAAAAAGCCAGTGCTTGTTTCATAATCATTTTACCTCAGAAGAGGAAAAACATTTAACCAGGTTTTGACTGGGGTGGGGGGAGAACCTACTTTCCCTCTTCAACTTAAGAGCTTGTACAGACAGACTATATTTTAATATGGTAGTTGTGATAATTTTATGCCAAGTCAAATTGTCCATAGTCATATTTTATGTTCCTAAAGTAACAGGATAACTTTCAAGCTGCAAAAGGGGGGGGGATTGCTAATGTAGCTTCTTTTTCATTTTTTTCCCAAAATATTCATTTTTTCTGAAAAAGAACAGGAAAAATATCTTTTTTCCCAAGCTTCAAAATTTCCAGAAATTTTACATCTCTATTTAACAGCCTGAAAAATATACAGAATTCAAAGACTGACTTGATGTCTACTTGTTTTCTAAAACTGATGTAAACGTAAAAGTCTGCATTACAAAAATTAATGGGAGAATAAAACATACAGTTCAGAAGAAGCTCTACAGAGACTCAGTGGATGAGTAATTTGAATTTAAGAACAGAGACATCATAGAAAATCCAATGGATTTTCTAAAACAGAAGTAATTTGAAGGGGCAAGCAAAAAAAGGCATATTATTTGTTCCACAGTAGATACTAAAATGGCAGTGATTTTTAGTGTCAGAAGCTAAGGAGAAATTGGGGAAAGTTCCCTTTCAATTAAAAGTTTAAAACAGCTTTTCACTTATTAGAGAAAACATATCAATCTCCAAATCAACTGGATAATGTTCATGCACTCTTAAGGAATACTGTGGTTACCAATATTTCAAATGAAGATAATGCATGTTTGGATTCTAGCATAGCTAGTCAGAAGATGTTGGATCAAATAATGAGTTGAAGAGCACTGAACCTAATTGTGGGAACTAATTCTTTTCCCCTGTGCAAGGTCAACCTCAGCCGTTTTGAGCCTGGGTGTATTCCCAAGCAGAGGTGCTGCTGAGAGAGACAAACAAACAGAAAGAAGTGAGTGCTGATAAAGTTTCTGGGGTGCTTGCAGTTGGAGTAGAGCTGGTTTAGAGATTTCATAGAAACAACAAAGGAAGGAAATGTTCTTACTAGATAGAAAGGGTAGTAAAAGTTTAAATTTTTGAGGCCCAGAATACTGCACTTATTAAAATGGAGTCTGAGGGAGCAGCTGTAGTTATCTGCAACACTTGTGCCATGTTTGTCATCCTGCCAAAGCACATGGAGAACTACACTTGCAGCAAGCGCAAGCAGGTTGCACTACTAGAAGAGAAGTTCCAGCAGCTGGAGGCCCGCATATCTAAGCAGCAACAAATTAAGGAGTTTGGCCTCTTCTTGGACACACTATCCTGGACAAAGAAGAGACAGGGCACAGTTCTGAGGAAGAAGTCACTTCAGGAGGTAGATGCATGGAGGGATGTGACTAGAAGAAGTAAAAGGGCAAGGGATTGCTCTGAGAATCTAAAATTATTTTTTTTATAGATTTTTATTGAGTTTTTAAGGGGGGAACAAGGAAAAAGAGTATGGGCGGGGAGGGGAAGAAGGGGTACAATTTTTAAAATTTTCATTGAGTATATCAAGCAAAATAGAGATAGTAATTTAACATATTACTAAAATTGCCAATTATCACAATACTAATACATTTGTTACTTCTTGCCATCTTTCCCGAAAAATCTCGTCGTAATCTCCCTTTAGATAGCCAGAAAGTTTATCAATTTCGATACATTCTCTGAGAATCTAAAATTACAGAATCAATTTGAGGCTCTTTCCCTCATCACACCTCATGAGGAATGCATAGAGGAACAACTGATTCCACCTAAGGATCTCTCTCTCATCACACTTGATGAGATACAGGAAGACAAACAACAGGAACAAACTGAAGATGATGAGGTGCATGTAGATGAACAGGCTACAGGAGAGAGACTCCTTGTACTAGGTGATTCAATGATTAGAAATACAGAGAGATGGATTTGTGATGCGCGTGATAACCGTATAATGACTTGCCTGTCAGGTGTAAAGGTTGCAGACATCACGAGAAATCTATATAGTTTGTTAGAGAGAACTGGGAAGTAAGTCATGGTACACGTTGGTACCAATGATGTTGGGAAGGCCAAGGGTCAGTCCTGGAAGCCAAATTCAGCTTGTTAGGAAGAAGATTAAAGTCCCGGACTTCCAAGGTAGCATTTTCAGAAGTGCTGCCTGTTCCTCGTGCAGGACCCACCATGCAAGCAGAGCTCAGAAGCCTCAATGTGTGCTTGATTGGGTGCTCCCTTCCAGAAGAAGTACTGACAGCTGTAGGAAAGGATTGGACAGTTTAATGGAGAACAAGGGTATCAATGGCTATCATTATGGATACCTAAGGACAACCACCGGGTTGGAGAGATAGGCAGGATATCACTCAATGCATTTGCAGGGAAACTTAATCAGGTGAAGACATCTGCTTGGGAATACCCTTAAGCAAATGATAAGCCACTGTGTGAGACAGAATTATGGACTGGATGGGGTGTGGCCTGTTCCAGCAAGGTAGTTCTTATGTTCTTTGCAGGGTATATTTTTCGGGGGAAGTTTCAGTGAGAGCACACTCTCCTGACTTTTGCCACATTGGTATATCTGGAAGGAAGTGACCTTCTATTTCTCCTTCACCTTTGCTTTGAGGCAGGGCTAAAAGGGCTAAAGGGCACCTGTTCCCTATTACAAGCAATGTTTTCATTAATGTTCCAATGTATGCTTATGAACTTAGATAAGATGAATAAAAACAATACTTTTGGGAGGAGCTCAGACAGACCTTGTCTGTCTGTATGTCTGATCAGCTGGCTGAAAGGGCATCTCTCTCTCTCTCTCTCTCTCTCTCTCTCTCTCTATCTATCTATCTATCTATATCTATCTATCTACTCTGGTTTCTCTTCAGATCGTATAAATCTTTCGCCTTTTTCTGTAATCATTGTCAGTTTGCTTTGGAACTTTCCAGCAAACTCTCTCACCTAATGAAATTTCATTAACCATACTCAATGGTTTTAAAACCTAGGAAATTATATGATACAGTTCTACAACCAAGAATGAATGAAAGCCACAAACCTGGAAAGACTTGAATCTTCTAAATATTCTAAAAATAAGTAACAGTTTAGGTAGTAAATATGAGATCTCATGAACCACCTCCCTATTAAATATTAAAATATTGTTGCTAATATATTATCCAATACTTGCTGACACTACAGATAATGCACAAGTTACTAAAAGAAAAGCATACATTTTCTTCAATAAAGCTAAAGCTTTTGACCACATGGAATGGTGTTACTTGTTACATATCATAGAAACATTAAATACAAAATGATATTTTACTGTTTGAATAAGAATGATGCCCATTCTCCCATGCAGAACAAAAATAATGAGACACTTCCTTTAACATGGAAATTAAATTATTTAACCACTTGCTTATTTGCTATGCTCATACAGCCACTATCAACTATTAGAGTCAATTATATGAAAGAGGTAAAAGATGGATAAGGAATTATAAAAATCTTATTACAATGCAGATGATACACTGTTCTAAGCATAATTTATTTAGTCATATCTCCCTCTAGTTAGCAGATAAAGGCAGTCTTAAACTTGGAAACAAGATAATTCAGAAATGAGTATACTGCATTTATTAGCGGCAGATAATAGGTTTATTTGGACTAAATAAATTAGATTTAAAGTTTAGGATACTTGGGAGCAAAACCATCTGATAATGAAAAAGAGATTAAATTATCACTCTTTAGTAGGCCCTGCAGCTAAAGACCTAGAAATATGGTCTACACTAAAACTGTCTCAGTTTTCAAACATGACTCCAATTAAAAAGGATGTTTGTTTTAAAAAGTTTCTCCTCTATAAGAGCTTTCATTCTATTTCTGGTTTATTTGAGGAGAGGAAATACTTCGTTTCTATTTAACTGTGAAAGAAAAAGAACAGTGGTACCTTGGTTTAAATAATTAATTCGTTCGCTGGGCCGTTTTGTATTACAAAAAAGTCTTAAACCAAAATGTGATTTCCCATAGGAATGCACTGAAAACCAATTAATCCATTCTGGAGGACAGAAAAAAAGGCAAACCAGGGCATTCTATTGAATTTTTTTCTTAAACTGAGACATCCCCATTTCCAATAATTTCTTTTCTTAAACCAAGTTTTTCTTTTACTGATGCATTCTTAAACCAAGGTACCACTGTAATTAAGATTAAGGCAGACTAGCATTTTCTTCAATGTAAGGAATGTGGGCTGCCATTTCCCTTTTTAAGATCATAATGTGTTGTCCATTATGGATAAGGCTTTGATTTTGTGGGATACTATATGCCAGTGATGGCGAACCTTTTAAAGACCAAGTGCCCAAACAGTGATTCAAAACCCACTAATTTTTCACAACATGCCAATACAGCAATTTAACCTGAATTGAGGTGACTGTGAGGGGGCAATGTTGGATGCCCACAAAAAGGGTTCCGGGTGCCAACTTTGGCACCCATTCCATAGGTTCGCCAACACTGCTATATACTATACTGTGATGTGATAAGGCATCAGGGATAAGGCTTTGATTTAGTAGAATACCACAATTTGGGTTCTGTATTGAAACAGGAATTAATCTTGTTCCCATGGATGAACAAAGAGATTAAGGCAGAAGAAAAACTGAGTATATGGTGACATGATTTCCAGACAAATGTTGAGAACTTGGTTTTAGTGTAGGGTGAAAACAATTTGAGAACCTTTACTTTCAACAATCAAAAAGTAAAAAAATCAAGTTCCCTGACACTGGGGAACATATACTACATTAGGTTCTGATTTGAAGGTAATTCTCAGAGCTGTTGCTTGAATACGAAAGGTGGGTACCTCCCAATTTGAGTATTTTCAAAATCAATTTTTTATTTAAGCAACCTACTACCTTTACTCGCCTTGAAAATATTTCAGAAATTATGCTGGCGGCAAAAGTATATTATAGTCTCTATCTAGTCAATGTATTTAATTTAAGAAAATGGATCTACGATAATCTATGAGAAAGTGGTTAGGAAATCTGTGATAGAGAAGATGTGAAAAAAATAGTCAAGCAAGTATACAAGTGGAAGCTTGTATAACAAACAGTTTGTGTAACATAAAATCTGTACAACATAAAAAATTCTGGAGATAGGGGAAATTTGCTTAACGGAATCGCCTCCGTACGACATAAAAAGTGTCGCAATTAGGGATTACTCCGTTTTCAATGCATTCCTATGGAAGAGTTGTACAAAGGAAAATTTGCTTAACAGAATTTCATTTGGAACGAATTAATTCCTTTATACACGGTACCACTGTACTTCTCAGTTTGTATCTGCATTAATGAATGAAGGTCAGTAAATATATGTTGTATACAACTGGGCAACAAGTAAGTAAGATACCATATAAAATCAAGCAGTTTGGATGCTAATATGTGGAAGCTGAGGTGCTGACTTAAACATCTTATGAAACTACAGTGGCCCCTTGTATAACAGACAGCTTGTATAACATAAAATTTGTACAACATAAAAAATTCCAGAGATAGGGGAAATTTGCTTAACATAATCACCTATGGGGAAAATCCGTACAACATAAAAATGGGATTACTCCATTTTCAATGCATTCCTATGGGAATTTGTATAAAGGAAAATTTGCTTAACTTAATTTCATTTGGAACGAATTAATTCCTTTATACAAGGTACCACTGTATTCAGAAGTTCAGATGTACTGCCAAACAGAGGGCAGTAAACACCGTACACAGAGACAAAGAAAATAAATATAAAGTTTGAAATACAGTATTTGTTATCAATCTGCCTGCCATAGTTTTCAAAGAAAAGTACTCAGGCTTTGACTCTTTATTTATTAAGAACAGCTCAAATTGTTCTAGATAGACCCCAGTAAAATTAGGGGAAAGCTTTGTGAGATGCTGAATATACAGCTTAATTCAAATGGATAAACTGACAAACCGACATATATATATATATACAACGAACAGAAATTTTCTGTTATGACAATATGATTTTCTCACCCAAAATGACATTGATTTGTTCTGTTGTGGAACAACTATTTGTATTTGATAGACTGGGCATGCCTGATGCTTTAAGAGAGTAATAAAAATGACTTTGAAATAGGAACAGCACCTTTCTTTAGAAAACCGTCTTAAGACATGGTTCCTCAAGTCTTTCTAGTACTTCACTGTCAACACAAAACAATTTTTCACCTCACCTCACAGTCATCTTTGTGTGCTGTACATTATTTGTCCCTCAACCACATAATCTACTGTCTGGATTATGCAGGAAGGGCTGAATATGATGGCCTTCTACCTTCCTTTCAAAATTGTCTTATCTCTAAGGTTGGTCCACAGGAAGAACTTTACAATGGTAAAGGCAACAGTGTCTTCCACAGCTTTGTTCTATAAAGGATTTTTATCCACTCCCTTGCGTATACCAGACTGAATTCACTCCCTTGTGTGTACCAGACACCTGATGTGTGGCTATCAAAGTCATTAGAAATATAATTACAAGTAACAAAGAACTTGAGTCCTACCTCTACCCCAACCATCCCCCATTCTACTACTACTTTAGGTTAAAAAGAACTAGCAACCATTCCTCTATTTGTAGTCATGACAACCATAAAATATTCTATTCCAGCAATAATTCACACTGAACGTTTGTTCGTTCGGGGGTCCTGTTGTCAAGAGAAAGCTCCAAACACAATAAGCATGACTTCTAAGCTACTGAGCACAAGTTACCACTCAAAACTTGGGAGCGTGGAGAACTTTCAAGTAATGCACCTTGGTTCTTTTAAATCAACACACAAGGGATTGGAATTCTCTATGAAGCCTAAGAGTGCTCAGTTTAATTTAAACTACATCACAAAAGGTTCTAAAGCCCTATTTTTTTTCCTAGTGAGAAAGCTGTAGTAAGACAAATGTACTTCCGATGTATTACTCTGATTGCAATACTTAGCCATACATTTTGAAAAATATACATTTTGAAGAAGCACAGTTGCACCTACAAAAATATTGATATAGCTATTGCACTGAAAACAATTATTATTTTTCTCTCAAAGAAGCAACACATTAATGTGTTCTTGCAGTCTAGGGAAAAATGTCTTTTTCACAGACAGCCACTGTGATGAGCAGATTATACAGAGAAGAGTAAAACCTTTGCCACTCATACAAATTAAAGCAGGTATCCCACTTTGCATAACTGAAATTTCAAAATGTGGAATAAGAATAAAATACAATTCCATTTCATTTTATAAATTAAACAGTACACTATTTCCAGTGCAGTCCAGTCATAAAAAGAGCCATTGTTCCCTCACTTAAGAAGAAATATGTTATTGTTTCTCTCATACAGCGATGATATCTGATAACTTAAAAGTTTCATCCAATTGCCCAGTTACATGATACAACAATGCTGATATATGTAACCTTAAAACCACAACAAATTGCTATTCTGTAGCACCTCAGAATTTGCTATGATAAACAGCATGTTAAAAACAAATTTACACTAGCACCACTTTTTTAAAAAAAAGATACCTTTTATTTATGACACATTTTCCTCAACTTTACACATTAATCTGTACATTAAAGGTTTTTAAGCAAGTGTGAACATCATCTGTGTTCAGTTGGAATCTATTAATCTTCTTAGTCATACTGCTAGAACAGTACATTTTAGAGGTCAGACTTTCATAGTACACGGGAGAAAACTCTACAAATGTAAATTGACACCCAGGTGTTTGGTTGTTGAAAAAAAATCCAGTATTATCCCCAAAACAAACAAGCAAGCAACAAGAATAGAAGCGGAGAATATCTTTGTGATATTGGTAAGGCTCCTCCTTGTTTTTTTGTGAGGGACAGCAAAACTAAGTCCTGTCAGAAATATACCACTCAAGTCTGTACATATTTACCATCAAACTCAATAACTTACTTGCAGAACATGTATACAATGACAAAGTGAGTGGTTCTTGGGCACATCTTTTGGTTACAGCAGTACTTATTTATATACTGCCAAACTGTTCAGGGAGGCTATGACACAATATAAGCAATCCAGACACTACCTAGAATACTGCTAATCTGCATAATAATTTAAATCAAGCAATCAAGAAACAAACGTGCTGAAAAGGTAAACTAGGGTGCTGAGGACAGGAAGGGGAGTCAGAAGGAAGCCTGACAAAAAGGAGTACTAGAGCTGGGCAAATGGGTACTTAAGTACTAGAGCTTGACAAAGGGGTGCTTAAGCAGCACCAGAGGCTAATGAACCTAGAAGTTACCGAAGCAATGCAAACTGTGTTTTTAAATAAGGTACCTTTTTAAAAAATCATCCACAGAAAACTCAGTGAGGAGCAACAGTGGTTCACAACGAAATACCCGGCAGATTAAACTTTGAGGTGGAAGATTGTCATTTTTTATTCCTCTCCAGACAGTTTTAATTAAAGATAGCCTCTGCCTTCTGGGGATGATGGATGATTTTGCAGTGGCCTGGCTTTTTGGTGGAACCGGCGGTGGAAGCGTCTACAAAAGCAGAGCCTCTTTTTCCCCCTCCCCAAAAAACGCACACCTAACAAACAAAACGTCACCACCACCGCCGCCGCCGATGCCGAGGCAAAGGCGACACGGGAGCCTTGCGGTGCAGGTGGGGTGGAGGTTTAAAGCCGAGACGACGTCTCGAACCCGCACCGAGAAGGGGGAAGTTGCTGGCTTTCCAGAGCATGGCAGAGAGGCGAGGATGGCGAGGCAAGCCTTGATGCGGATGGTGGCTGCACTGAGCCGGCAAGGAAGGACGGAAGGAAGGAAGGAGGGACGGAGAGGCTGCCTCTTTTCCCGCGGGCGCCCCACCACCTCTCCAACCTGTCCCCCCGAAGCCCTCGCGCTACCCCAGAGCAACCCCCCGTCCCAAATGCCACGCGCACTCACGCTCCTGCGTCTGGTCTTGCACCCCCCATCCCCACAAACACCCCGAAAGCAGGAAGTTTTTCATGCAGGCGGCGGGCGCAGGCGCAGGGCGACTCCCGAGCCACCCAGCCAGCCATGCCAGACCCCGGGAGGCGACTTAACTCTCTCGGCCAAAGCCCGGGCTGGAGCGCAACCGCAGCCGGCCACGGGGCACGTCCAAAGAGGGGCAGCGGGAGCCCCCCTGCCACCCACCCCCTTCGGCCGCTCCCCAGCCCATTTGCCCGAGCCCTCCCTCCCTCCCTCCCCGCTCGACCGAGGCGCCTCCTCCATCCCCAGTCCGGCTCCCCCTCGGGGGGCTTACCTTGCTCCACCGGGCGGTGCGCGCAAGAGGCGGGCGGTGCGCGCAGGAGGAGCCGGGCCCCCGGGCGGCGTTGGCGGCGGACACGCGCGGCACCGGCGTGCAAATGTGCGTGTCCTTGGCGCGCGGAAAGCGCTTGCCTCTCTCTCCCCCCCCCTTTCCAACCTTCCTCAGGCTGGCGGTGAAGGAGGATGCACCGAAACAGCAGCGGGAGGCGGCGGCGGCGAAGGAGGAGGAGAAGGCGGCGGCTTAGGCATGGCAGCCGCTCTGCCCTCCCCGCCGCCGCAGAGCCCCGCGCAGCTGGGGCGGCCTCGGGGCTCTCCCTTCGAGGGGCGACGACCACGAGGAAGAGGAGAAGCCCGGAGGCGGCAGGGCGCGGGGCGAAGCGGCGGCGGCGTTGGCGAGCTGGCGCAGGGCGGGCACCACCACCACCACCACCACCATGCTCCCTTCTGGCTCCCTCTCCTCGGCGCCGGCGACTGGCCGCTTGCTTTAGCGGGCGCTCGAGGGAGGGAGGCGGCCGGGGGAGCCCGAGCGAGGGGCGGCCGAAGCCAATCGCGGCCGCGCGAAGGAGGGGCGACGAGAGGGCGAGGCGGGGACGGCCCGGCCTTCCCTCCCTCCCTCCGCGAAAGCGCCGCGTTTCCCTTTATCGGGCGCTTCTCTCCTCCCTCCCTCCCATCCACCACCCCCTCCGCCGCCGCCGCCACACACGCACACACACGGTTCGGCTTCCTCCGCCCGCCCGCCCGCCTCACTTTTCTCCCCTGCTGGGTCTCAACCCAGCACAGACTCCCCCACGGGGAGGGGTTCCGAGCGGGCAATTTGCACACTCCGGCGAGCACCGGCCTGCCTGCCTGCCTGCCTTTGCCCGGGTCGCCTGCCCTGGCGCTCCAACCCACGAGAGCGCCCTCCTGCTCCTCTTCCTCCTCCTCCTCCGCAGCAGCAGCAGCAACGGCGGCGGCGGCAACTGACCTGACGGTGTGCCATCCTGGAAAGGGGAACCGAGCCCGCCAGCCAGGCAGGGCACCCTGCCCTTGGTTCCCCCCCCCCCCTACGGAGGATGCCGAGCGGGAGAAGGGGGATGAGACCCAGGGGCACCACTTCGTGCAAAGTTGTCCACACGCGCGGAGGGGGGGCGCCCCGCTGGGGACGGAGAGGCCGAGGGCCGCCGTCCGGAGGGACGGAAAGGAGGAAAAGAGACAGACAGAGAGAGAGACCAGCGCCGCCACCCGATCCCGGGTCTCTCTCGAGCCCCGGCGCTCTGACTTAGACGTGCTGGATAGAGATGCCCGTGCCCTTGCATCTTCCCCGGACTTGCACATCACCCAGCGTTCCCACGACACGCGTCTTTTCGGGGAGACCCGCGGTGTCTCGTCTGGTCCCCAGCCGCTTCCTCGCGACTCGCAGCTAAAGGGTTCCCCGATCGCCAGGCGCCTTAGGCGCGACTCTGAAAGAGCTGTATTTTCGGCTGCTCCTCTATTCCAATTATGATCGCCGCTTTTATTTTATTTTATTTTATTACCGATTTCGCCCTCCCCCTCCACCACCTCTCTCGGCACCTTTGATCTCTCGTCCCCTGGCTCTTTCACTTGACCGCGGAAGTGATCCAGACGGCCGCCTAATCGTCTTACCTTCAGCCCCATTCCTAGGTAGCGTGTCGTCGCCGCGGCGTTGTTACACTGTGCACCGGAGTTGTAGGGGGGCGGGAGGGAGGGAGAGAAAGAGATTTACTTTCTCTAGGAAGATCAAAGCCGGAGTTAACTTCCGAAATTTAAATAGGCATTTCCCATTGGGCCACCTGCGTCTCCGTCCCAGTGAAACCAGGCGGCGGGATGTTTTCTGTTGCTTCCGATAGCTAATCAATAAACTCAAAAAAAAAGCCAGCAACAGGCGTATATACACACTATTGCGAAAGGACGTATAATCACCTCTTGGGTTTAAAAATAATGTGATGTATAATAAGAACCATTCTACAGGAAGAATTAGACTTGAAACACATATCCTGGCCACACTCTCATGGCAAGCTAAGTGTTCTTGAACCCAGTGACATGTATTGCTGTAAGAACACTTCACTCCCTGTTGGATTGTGGCCCCTTTTTATCATGCGCCAGCCCTCTCAATATGCTGTAGCCTGAAACAAATATTTTTTCAAGTTGGTGAAACCAGGCTCTTGTAGAAGAACCAATTTAGTGACTTTGACAGAACTTCTATCAAGTGACTGATTTGTGGATTGCAGCCCTTGATTAAGCTTTATCAAATCATACCTTTAAGTCTGGGGGTGGTGGGGGGTGGTAGTGAGCACTTACTTTGCCCTCCTGCTACAGACTGATGTGTGCTATCCTTCTGGAACTGAGAAGTGATGTTAAATAACAGTCATAACAGCAATCAGGGCAGTGATGAACAGAGAAGGGGAAACACATGGTGATTGGTGATTAGTGGCTCGTTTAAACTGGGTAATGACAGCAAAGGGGGAAGTTTGGAATAAAAAGAGGCCTACTTCAAAGGCTGGAAGTCATGCTGGAAATACAGTTCCCTTCCAGAGTACTCTGGTACAAATGCATTACAGTAGGACCCCAGTATCCGCTGCGGATTGGTTCCAAGCCTTCCCGTGGATAATGAAAACCGTGGATAAGACAGGACGCCAAAATGTCCCCAAAACTGCTGTTTTGTGATAGTAACTTGCTTTACAGCTGCTGTTTTGCAACAGTAGCTTGCTTTACAGCTGCTCTTTGTGACGGTAGCTTGCTTTGCAGCTGCTGAATTACTTATTTATTTCTTCCTCTGCCATCCGTGGATAACTGAATCATGGATAAAAAAAACAGTGGATACGGGGGTCCTACTGTACTGGCATGGCTGTTATGATTATGGGCAGATGGGGTGAGTTCCTATAGTGAATACCTAGGTGAGCGACACATTGCAGCCTTTAACTTATGTCCAGCTTCCAGACCACTGCATGATGTCTGCGATCAGAAGTTCAGATGTGTTTGGATATTAATTATTTAATAAATACCCACCCAACCCCACAGAGAGAGAGAACACCCTCCTAAGCCCTGCACCATCTTTATCATAGAGCCTTTAAAAGAGTCAGACAGAAAGAGAAAGTGAGTAGTCTAAACAAACGTCACCCGAGCAGAATGTCATTTGCCCTTTGCATATACTTGACCTGGAATCCAGGGAGAAACCTCGGTGGGACTGTTGACCTGATAAGTAGCATGGCAGTCTCTCTGTGATGTTCAAATGTTCACAGAGTGAACATCAAGGCTGTAAAAACACAGAATCAAAATGGAAACCTTGTAGAGCCTTACAAAGGCCCCCCATGCACTTGAAGGAAGCAGTTTCTTTTATTGTCAGCTAATTGTACTTGGTCTCTCTGGCACTTCCTGTGGATTCCAGAGAGCTCTTCTTATTACTGACAGATAAAACAAAGATCAATTTTAAATAGACTTTAAAAAGTATACCTTTTGTATCCCTTGACTTCAATCCAAGACATTTGTGAAGACTGAATGATGAAAATTTGTTTGCTATGATGATGGACATTTTCTGCAGCCCTGAATCTTTCAAAATTTAAGTACCAACAATGAACATTCTAAAAACCTTTGGTTGGGCAAAATTAGGGGAGCTAATTGTTTGTAACACCAAAACACTATTTTCCATGTATTAGGATAATCTGGCAATTTGGAATCTAACATATAATGACATGATTTTATAACTTTATATCTCATGCATACTAAGAGGGCCCTTCAACAGAATTCATTAGGATAGGTGTTTGAAACTCATGATGCCACCATATTAAGAAAACATTTGAAGAAAAACTTCTGTAAAAGATCTTAATATTTTTGCAGCTAAGTACTCAGTTTACTGACCATGGATGGATGGAAGGATGAGTCAATCCTGACCTGGCTATCTGAATCTGTTGGATCAAACTTGGATTGTGAGCAGAAATGAGATTGCAATTAAACCAGTGTCCCATGGGACTCACTCTTTTTTAAAAAAACGTATTCAATCCAATACTTGCTCCTGTACAGGGCTTTGAAGATAAGTATCAGCATCTTGAACTGGGATTGAAAGTGCATGGTCAACAAGTGAAATTCTATTAAAACTGCAGTATGAATAAATCCAATGGAGCCATTTAGAATTCTGGCAACTGAATTCTATATAGTACTAATAATCACGTTCAAGTTACCTTCAAGGGCAGCCCCAAATATCACATACAGTGGACCCTTGTATAACAGACAGCTTGTATAACATAAAATTTGTACAACATAAAAAATTCCAGAGATAGGGGAAATTTGCTTAACATAATCGCCTATGGGGAAAATCCGTACAACATAAAAATGGGATTACTCCATTTTCAATGCATTCCTATGGGAATTTGTATAAAGGAAAATTTGCTTAACTTAATTTCATTTGGAACGAATTAATTCCTTTATACAAGGTACCACTGTACCTTAATACAGCTTACTATGCAAAATAATATTAAAAAATAAAGAAAAAAACTGTGGTCAAAAGGCATTTTTCTTAACACCATTGGATAGATGAGTACAATACCCACCATCTATTATTTAGTGGGCTGAATATTTTACAACTCTTTCTGGATCTCAACACATGGCATGCCGATAGTAGAGTCCTATAAAAAATTTTCTCTCTCTTTTTGTACACATGGTTGCCTTTTTTAAAGGTGAATGTGTAGATTTCTTTTCACTGCTGTATATGTGCACATTGTAGTTGATCCAAGCATTGGAATAGACAAGAAATAACAACTGCATCATAGCTGTGTGATTTCTGTTTATTTTAAGCATACGTCCATGGATGCTTAATAAAAGATTGCAATGGAAAGAAATATATTTGAGAGGCTTTTCATTCATTCACTAACTATTGGCCCTCCAGTACAAGAGACATTGGTGGTATAGTGGTTAGAGTGGTGGCTTACTACACAGGAGACCTGGGTTCAAGTGCTTGTTCAGTCACAGAAGCTCAATACGGGTTGGAGATACTTAACCACTCCTTTGCAAACCTCGAAAACCTTGTTGGATCATTGTCAGTTGGATGCTGCTTGATAGTACCACACACATAACAAAAACAACCACCTTCAGTATAGACAGCTGGGGATGGGGTTCCTGGCACATCAATGTTTCCTTATCCAGCATAGCAAACCCAGACATTTCTGAATCAATAAATGTAATGATTCAAGATAATGTGAATTAAAAGAAGCTACAGTGATTTTTTAAATGCCTAGTATAAAAGGTAAAGTTCAGAATCAAATAATTATCCAATAGAGAAAAGAAGGATGCCAGTACACTAAGCCAACATTGCTTGTTGCCTTTTTGAAGCAAGAGATGATACAGTTCATCCTTACTTCCTGCCTACCCATCTGTTGCTTGCAAGCTGTAAAGAATGCTGGGGAGAGACTTCAGAGCTGTATAGAACATTATGCTATGTACCCAGTCTTGTGTCTTGTCACAAGATAGTCCATTCCCCCCAACCACCAAGGACTCATAGGCATATTAAATTGCATTTGATGTAACATTGAATATTTCAACCATCCTAAGTCCAGCACCATAAATTTCAGGAGCTAATTGCCGCTAGTTAAGTATTAAGTGGTTCTTTCTTGTGCACCAAGTCACACAAAGGATGTCAATACACTGCTGAATCCACCACTGAACAATCACCAGTAGATGTAACCTGGATTTGTGAACTAGGTTTTGCTACTAGGAGAGAGACCAGGAACAGTCGTTGATATAATGCCCCACTCTACCTGGATGCCACAAACACCAACAAGTATGACATTTGCATTTTGCTGATAGAACTGTGAAACTTAAGAACATAAGAAGAGCCATGCTGGATCAGGCTGGAAAAGGTGATCACGCACACCCCACCAATGGCTGCACGCAGAGGAGGAAGGGAAGGAAATATTCTGCCATTCTATCAGCATTAGACCAGCTTTAGACCTTTGGTCTAAAGAAGCCCATAAGATGATAGGCAAATGTGCTGAAAGAACAGCATGCCATTGTTCGGAATGACTTTTGGATGTATAACATGTACACTGAATCAATTGGAGGAGATGGATGTTTCCAAGCAATAAATATTGCACAAAGACAAATTGAATTGCAAATGTATTTTTTCCCCCTAGACATTGTCCAAAAGTGATGATATCTTATTTTTGCTTCACATGACTCTTCCAGCTCCAGTGGGAATAGTTCACAAATTTATCTTTATAATTTCATGTCCATTGTATCAAAAAGGGACTCTGGGTGGGTTAATGCACACCTTAAAATGGCCATTGTTTGCAAAATGTGGACTAAGTCAAAAGGTCCTCTTGTTCATTACATCACAACATAAAAAGTTTTTTAAAGGCATGGTTGTCCTGTTCACTACACCTCTGTTCTATCCTTCCTGTCAAAAGCTGACTTAATCATATACCTTGCACACACACACACACCTGCTTGATTGTATGTCCTGGCTTTGGAAAGCTGTAGGTCCCTTGCTTATCCATGATGCCCTCTAGATCAGTGATGGCAAACCTTTTAAGACTGAGTGCCCAAACTGCAATTCAAAACCCACTAATTTTTTTTTTTTTGCAAAGTGCCAATACAGTAATTTAACCTGTATACAGGTGGTTATGAAGGGGTGATGTCGGGTTCCCACAGAAAGGGCTCCGAGTGCCACCTTTGGCACCCGTGCCATAGGTTCACCATCACTGCTCTAGATGATGTTGGGCCAGTCGGTTTTATCATGAAAACTTAATTCATAAGTTTATTGTCATGGTAATATGGAGGGAGGCTGCTCTTCATGGGATAGAGTAGACAAGACAATAGAGTAGCAAACTAAGGAACAATGTGGCAAGCATGGAACATTTAGCTAACACAAACAAACAATCAACAAGGGTTATAATTTGGTTAGGGCAATCAGGGCTTTTTCCTGGCACACAAGCATTTAGAGAGTGCTGAAATCTAGAATTAAATTTGCTGATGTGTGTTACGGAAATGCTATATCCATTTTCCTTTAGAAAAACATAAACATTGTCTTTCTTTGGAATGACTGGCTACCACCTCGCCCTTCTTTCTTCTGGGTAGGCAAAACCTTCTCCCAACCATGGAGCAGGTGGGAGAAGGCGCCATCTCCCAAGCACCCAAATGGCCCTACACCAGTGGTTCTCAACCTTCCTAATGCCGCGACCCTTTAATACAATTTTTCATGTTGTGGTGACCCCCTTGCCCTACTTGGAAGAGGCCACAAGCCCCTTTTGGCAGGCCACTGCCAAAGGTGCCATAGAGAACTTCCCTCTACAGGCACCCTCAGCCAATCACAGCCTCCGGTGCCATTGATTGACATTCCCTCCAACCTATCAAGCTGTAACTCACTCTTCCTCCCTCTTCCTCCCCCTTCCTCCTCCAGACCCAAGCTGTATATGCCTTTTTTTTTCCACTGCCTCATGGCGACCCCTGTGAAATGGTTGTTTAACCCCCCCCCCCAAGGGGTCCTGGATCATTAATAAAACAGGATTAGACTTTGCTTTGAGACAACTTCAGATGATATCTAGCACAGGTTTCTTTGTAATGTGTGCTGTCTGTGCCTTCAGAACACCTGGTGTCAGAACTATTGGCAACATAAATCAGATTTTGGTAGAGTGCTAAAGGGTGGTATTTTAGCAGGAGTATCTCTAACAGTTTCCCATATGCTCCCATATGCTGTGCAACTATAAGCTCCTTCCTTAGGTCTCACTATGCAGGAGCAATCAGTATTGCCCACTGTGGTTCATGGAAATTGAATGAGAACTTAGTTAGGTTGTTGTGCAGCAGAGCAAATCAACGTTCTGTAAGGCAATTATAAAAATGGGGGCAGCCCAAACAAAAAATTATAACTTTGACACTTGACTTTGGAGCAATACCAAATTTGGCAGTGATATAGCAGCCAGACTACTCTTGCTCCATCTGAAATCTGGGGATGATTTGGCAAATGATTTTCAAGTTGTTTTTATTTCAAGTGCCTTCCTCTTCGTGTGCAGAAATAAGTGCCCTTAAATATCCCCAGATTTAAACCAGATCAAATAAATTGACAAGACCAATCTTGCTTACCTTCAAAGAGAATGGTTGGCCATGCACACTTGAATCCAAGCTTAGCTATGCTTAAAGTAGATCAGTGGAAGTCAATGAGTCTTTAGTTAGTCCTTAATTTCAGTAGGTCATTTACAGTTGTCGGGTTGCACTCATAAATACTTAACAATGCTGATAAAATGGCCAAAATCCTATTAATTATATTTGCTGGTGCGGTACAACTAATATAAATGTTATTGAATTGCAGTAAATTAAGATGTTAGTGTAAGCATTTGCTGTTGCAGAAGAAGTTGCTAACCTTTCCTTTACTTGCACCGATTGGCCAATGATGTCGATGTCTGCTCCTCCAAACTGGCATTAAAACTCAACAGATTGTGCCAAGTACATTATGCGTCATGAGGTTGATTCCAACCTGATGGTCAGGGCTGATGCTAGGCGAGGGGCGGGGCAGCGGGGCGGCGGCGCTGGGGGGGGCGGCAGCAGCAGCGGTGGCAGGGGGGCCGGGTGGTGGCAGCGGCAGGGAGGCCAGGTGGTGGCGGCGGGCGGGCGGTGGTGGCGGCAGGGGGAGTTGGGCGGCGGCAGCGGCAGGAGGCGGCGGGCGGGCGGGGGAGGGGGCAGGGGGATCAAGCAGCAGCGGTGGCAGGGGGTCAGGCGGCGGCAGGGGGGTCGGGCGGCGGCAGCACGGGGGTCGGGCGGTGGCGGGGGGCAGCAGGTTGCAGCGCCCCCTGTCCATTTTGGCACCCCTGTCCATTTTGGTGCCCCCTGTCCATTTTGGCGCCCTAGGCAACTGCCTAGTTCGCCTTAATGGACGTGCCGGCCCTGCTGATGGTGCTCTTCCCAAGTATAAAGGCACCTGGCAAAAAGCACTCAGAAGTTACTTTCTGGGCCCATCTTATTGTATTCTTGGGCTGTGGAGCTTGCCCAAAACCACACATGAGGCAGGACGTAGGACCCATTCAGCCACCTGTATACCACTGTGAGGAAAGGGAGATTCTTTTCCCTAGAGTGCTGTCCCTTCGCTCAGCCCTTGAAAATGAGAAAAAGGATGAAAGACCCATTGTCTTGAAGGAGCCGGGAGGAGGGAGTCTGCCCGAATCACCACTGATGGGACAACCTCAGTCTCCTGATCTGGTTATACAAGAGGAAGTGGAGGAGGAAGATATACCAGAAAAGGGAGAAGGGAGAGAACTGTTAGAGAAGGCTGGAAAAGATGAGAGAGACCATCACCTGGCACAGCAATTAGCAAGGAAGGAAACCTCATGGGGAATGAATTTGGCTGGAGGACCCTTGGATGAACAACTAGGAAAAGCTGAAGTTTCCCAGAGAAGAGGCTGAAAGGAGGAGATGAGAGTGAGAGAGAGTTCCGAAAAAAACTTTCTACTGGGATGGGAAAGAGTTGAAAGAGTGGAGATGAAGGTTAAGAGAAGAGAGAGCCAGGTTAGCTAAGAAGAGGCGGAATAAAGGGACTTGGAAGATCGCATCTAGGGGGGAAGAACCCCTAGACCAAACCCCTGCCGGAGCGGCTCCATCACAACCACGGAGACTTTCGCCTGTGTTGTCAGTTGCATTGGGACAAGTGAGATTGACACCCTACCCTTAGACTGGAACAGACCTTGGGATTCTGATGGGGGCACACCCTTTGGGGAACATAAGAAAGAGAACCCGTTCTTCACACCACTGAGTGAGGAAAATAAGTTGGCAGTGAAAGTCAGTGTTGACAGTTTTTTGGAGTTTTTTGAAATAAATGTGTGAAGCTTTGCGTTTGAATCCTAACCTTGTATTGTACAGTGGTACCCTGACTTAAGAGCAGCTTGATTTAAGAGCTTTTCAACTCAAGAGTGGAAAACTGTTGGCATTTTAACTGCTGCCTTACAAATTTTAGATATGGTCTGCTCGACTTACTTTTTTTTCCATTTTTTTCATGTTTTAAACTTATTTTTTCAATTTTTAGATAGGTACCCCGACTTAAGAGTAATTCAACTTAAGAGCATGCATTCGGAACAGATTAAATTCGTAAGTAGAGGTGTCACTGTATTGGGCTGGAAAAAAGAGGAGGTTGGTACCCACAAGGGTGAACCTTCACAGTCACATAATCTCAGATGGCCCCATCCTAGTAGGGATTCAAGCTTCTGGTCTCTAGCTACACAACCCGGTGTTTCACCCCATACCCTGAGTACAGGGATCCCCTAACCCTATCTTACTGCATACACCTGGGAGAAAGCCCTGCTGAAATCAGAAGGGGCTATATGTACACAAGGTTGGACTGTAATCATTAGAGGCCACATTTGCTGGAGTCAACACATTTGTGGTGAGTGGGGGTGGTATGGATAGTTTGTGCACTTCTAACTTAGAAAGAAGCTTACCCAACAAGAAGACAATATGGTACCAAGTATTGTTTATAAAAGTATGACTAGGTTTCTTTTAATGGACTGATGAGAAAGAAAATTTTCCAGAATGCCTGAAGATGAATCCATCCCCATAAATTGGAATACAACAGTACAAATGGAATATCAAAATAAATTAATCTCAAGCCATATAGACAACATGTTTTGATATGTTTCTGGGTCGTCCACTGTGGAAAACTGAGCTTCTAGAGAGGACTGTGGCAACTCTGATGAGCCATGTGGCACAGTGGTTAAAATGATGTACTGCAGCTGTAACTGCTCACAACCTGGGGTTCAATTCCAGGTAGCCCACTCAAGGTTCACTCAGCCTTCCGTCCTTCTGAGGTCACTAAAATGAGTACTCAGGTCACCAGAGTGGGGAGGGCAACGTGTAGTTTGCATAAATAAATTGTAAACTCCCCAGAGAGTGTTTTAAGCATTTGGAGCTGGCACATAAGCAGAATACTTTTTGCTTTAGCTGTTTCTGTCATACACCTATCTTTGCTTAAACTTGTAGATTACAGTATATGCCTTCTTATTTCGGTATCAAGTGCAAAAATTGCAATTTTTAAATTTTGTGTTGCTACTTAACAATTCTGGTTGTGTGCTACTTGGGAGCCTTAAGACCTTTTGTAAAGTTCACATACCATATATCTGACAGCCCATCCCTAAATAGCTTTTCCTATTTCCATTCAGCTTTGTTACGCTACCAAGGGTGGGATGAGGGTGAGGTGGGGTAACTTGGCAGAAGTGTAAACTGCATTTGCTGCATTTGCAGCCAGTTTTAAGTTGAAGCTGTAGAGAAGCTGGTTCAGTCTGGAATTCAATGTCACCTGAAAGGTGAAACATGATGGATAGAAATACTGTAACCTTTGCTGGGGGTGGGTGGGGTGGGGTGGGTAGACTGACGACATTACAAAGCCACAAAATGTCCTGATGGAAATCCCTGTTCTTCTGCACTCATGGCCTAATCAGAGACATCTGACAGTCACCAGCATTCAGTGAAGACCAGCGTCATGGCTGATGTCCATAGATTTGCATCCACACAAAAACTGTTCTCCTCGGGAAAAGTTTACAAGCCTCTTCCTCTTGTTCATTTCATGTTGGGTCATTCCTCCAAAAGGCTTATGACTGCCTGCATTTGTTCTACTCTTATTTTAATATGCTTTCATTCGGCTGTCGTCGGTTGGCTATCTGCTTTTATATATTTTTATATTAGTGGTTAGTAGGCCTGGGAGAAGGAATATCAAAGGATGTGATTAAAAAAACCCTATATATTTTTAGCAGTATCCCATTGCCACCATTCTTCATGCATAAAGGATTAAAATATTGGCTTTACCGTTACATGGCAGGGATTTTCTGATGTTAAGTCCCTCTAGATTTGGCCACCTGCATCAGAGAGTATAAACTAGTGAAGAACTGAATTTAAAACCATGTTAAGGATGTTGCAGGTCTGCCAGCTTATGCTCCAACCCCAGCAGTACCAAAACTGTGCCGTTGAATGCCAGAAATCAACCATAACAGATCTGTGTAGGTGTGTGTGTGTTTTAAACAAAGTCTGTCAACAAAAAGGGGGATGATGTTCTGATGCAGTTCTAGCTCAGTTCAATGCTCTGCATTCTCCTGCCACCGCATCTCCATTAAAACCTCCCACCCCGTGGTGTAGCTGGACCTTTATGCTCAAGGGTACCATTTTCTCTAAGAGTCCCTGGATCTGGAGCCAAATTCAGAGGATCTGTTTCTCCAGTGTTTCTCTTAGAAGAAATGGCAGCCTGTATGGCCTCCGGCAAGCTGTCCATTCCTAGGATGCCCCACCCCCCACCCCAGAGCGAAGGGATCATTATTATTAATAATAAGGAAGTTGGCTGTACAACATTAATTACTGCAGAAGAAGGCTGTGCCCAGGAAGATTGGGAATAGGCATCCGGTGTGGTCTCCACTTGCGGATGGACTTAGCTGGGGTGGGACAGAGAGGTGAGGCCATCACCCTCTTACCGATGCAGATGGATCCACTTTTGATTCTCAGTTGCTGGGAAGAAGGCAAGTTTATACTCCTGAAGTGGCTTTGAGGGCACCTGTTTGATTTCTTCTGTAAGCAGGAAGTGAAGGGGTGTGTGAGACTTTCACAACTCTTCTAAGTGCTATTTAGCATGGCCAAGGTGAGGGACGCTGGAGCGGGGCATCAACCTCCCCCCCCCCAATTCCTTTTCTTTATGCAATACAGAAAAGCTATTCCTTCCACTCTTCCTCTCTCACACAGACTTGGTAACAATAGGCAATTTGTTAGCAATTAGTTGTTGGGAATATAAGCCCCGATGAAAGGCAGAAAGCTCTTTGTGTGATAGCAGTGTCTTGACCGTTGACCTTTCGGGGTTTGCAGATTCCCCACCTTTTTCTCCTGTTTCCATTCGAAGTAGGGACAGAACGAAAGTAGCAAAAGTAGCGCAACTAAGCACAACCTATAATCTGAGTTGTTAGCCTATAATCATTTACATGGGTTGTCTCACTAACTCTAACGGAGCTGACTTCAAAGACATTTCTTTAGAGGATTAGAGTCTTAAAGTAGAATAGGAAAAGTATATTGTTTGGTATGTGTCATGCAATGTAGTCCTTTCTTCCCTTGCTCTCTCACAATGTTATATTTTTATCTTTCACATTTTATTTTAAAAAGAAACAGAAAGTGACATTTAAAGTGTTATTTTTGTGGGAGGTTAGAAGTTTAAAATCTTCTGTATGAAATTGGACAGAAGTGCAATGGTTGAATCCTGCTATGCTGGGAGTGAACGTTGGCACTGTATTAGAATAACCCTGATGTGGCCTTGTTGAAGAGTTTTCAATTTCTGGTAAAGTTCTCTTTCTGCTAAGAGTACAAATACAGAGATCCACAGGCGAGAATAGCTACATGTTCCCCAGAGTCTATCCCTTTCTTATTAATTGGCAGTTCAAGTCTCAGTAACACACACTGAGAAATTTGTAGAATAAATAATAAAAATGTTTACTTGATTACAATTGCTTGAAATTATAAATGTGCCTACAGTAATACCTCTTAAGATGAATTCCCTGTAAGATGAAAAATTCGTGAGACAATTTCCCCCCCTAGGAATAGGGTTGCTTTGCATAATGAAAATTTCCTATGGGATGCTGCACAAGTCGAAAATTCATTCCACATTTGGAAACAAGTGTACCCAGGATGCATTGTGTCCCTGTAGTTTTTCATCAACTTTTGGAGCCACTCTACAAATTTGTGCAGCAGCTTTTGGACTTTTAGAACTTGGAAAGGTAAGGAGTTGAGGTTTCCTTGCTTTCTTTTGTGTTATTGCATTGGTTTCAATTGCACTTTTGGCGGGAACAACCTGGGGTTTGTCTTGGTGCTTCCTTTTGTCCATTTTATATTGCTTTCCATTGCACTGGAAGAGGGGAGTTTCAGCTCTGTATGCCTTTAAAGTGAAGTTTATAAAAAGGTCTGAACAAAAACATCTTTTTTTGCCTTTAGTCAGACCTCCAGAATGGATTAATGGGTTAACCATTCATTCCTATGGGAAACCATTTTTGCAAGGCAAATTTTTCATAAAATGAAATGATTTGTAGAACAATTTAAATTTGTCTTAATTTAAATTGAACTTTTATAAAGGAATATAATTGTCTTGTATAAAGGAATTAATTTGTTCCGAATGAAATTATGTTAAGCAAATTTTCCTTTATACAATTTTCCCATAGGAATGCATTGAAAACAGAGTAATCCCTAATCGCGACCATTTTTATGTTCTACAGATTTGCCCCAGATTTGTTAAGCATATTTCCCCTATTTCCAGAATTTTTTATGTTGCACAGATTTTATGTTATACAAACTGTTTGTTATATGAGGGTCCACTGTATAGATTTCTTTACTGCACACGTTGAACCCATAGGGAATTTTTGTCTTGTGAAGCAACCATATTCCCTGAAATTTCATTCGTCTTGTGAGTTTTTCATCTTATGGGGCATTTGTCTTAAGTAAAAGGTACTACTGTATTGTTAAATATCAAAGTGGATTCCTATGAGGAAGACAGATGGCAGACCTGATGAGGAGAGTTTTGGATGTAATGCATTTAGCAAAAGAACAAAAATGAAAGCAGGTTTGCTGTCACTAGTCATATTCAAGGCATTTGATTCAGTCGAATGGAACACATTAATGATTTTGTGTAGACAGTTATGGTTTGGTACATACTTTAATCATGCAATACATATACTACACTTAGAGAATAGTACGTCAATGTTAATTAATGATGGAGTAAATGCAAAAATATTACTAGGCCAAGGAATGTGACAGGGTTGCCCCCTTCTCTCCAGCTTTATTTACACTTATAATTGAGATTTTAGTAAACACAGTAAGAGAGGATGAGGGGATTGGTGGTATAGAAGATAAAGAACAAAATAAAATGAACCTGCTTCTAGTCAATACTTTACTAATTATTAAGGATCCGTTAAAATCTATAAAAAAAGGATCAAAGTTCATTTAAAGCAATTTGAGGATGCAACAGGACTGAGAATTAATTAGGATGAATCAGAATATATGCTGCTAAAGGACAAGACAAAGGAAAGAGAAAATCAAACTTGGGAGAAAATATGAAATTTTATTAAGCATTTATGTATAAATTTTACCTCCAATTTAACCTGTTAAATTGAATTTTAACCTGCTGAAGGAAAAGATGATGAATCAATAAAAGAATATCAAAGATTAAAAACTCTCACGGTTTGGCAAAATAGCTTTATGTAAAATGAAAATTCTACCCAAGATAAACTTTTTATTTTGGATGCTACCCTTTAATATTGCTGAAAAGGATTTACTCTGATTAATGAGTCTTGCAATGGCAACACGAAATCAAGAATAAATAAAAAATATTGGTATACAGTAGTCCCCCACCACACCGCAGTTCATTGCAGTCACAGTATATCATGGATTTTTATTTGGAGGGTGGCGGTGAGGAGGGAATAAAGTTTTTGCTCTTATCTGCAGATTTCACAATCCACGGGGAACCCGGAACCAGTCCCCCACAGATACAGCAGACCTACTGGATAAAGAATAGTTTGATGGATTAGTGAATTATATAAATAAAATATTGGATAAAGAGTGTACAACAGAGAATGGATAAGAGGTATGATAGGAGAACCTATCTTGACTAAATATAATACACCTAGATAACAGGAGAAGGAAAAAAAGGCCAAGGAAAAGACTAGTAAGACCATTAACTAAATTTGAGGAATTGAAAAAAGAGAGAATGTTGTTGTCAATGAGAATCAAAAGGTAACGTGAGTATGATACACATACAATATGTTAACCCAGACAGGTACTAAAACATCTCTAAAGAAAATATGACAGGAGGAGTTCGTAATAGAGCTTAAAGAGGAAGAATGGAATTCTACATGGAATAAAATGATTATGAAAAACATGTCAATACGGGTCAAAGAGAATTGTTATAAAGTAGCATGGCGATGGTAATTAATACCAGTGAAAATGAATTTAATAAAGGGATCAATTCCATCTTCTCGCTGTGGCCTATTTCAACATGTGGTGGCTCTGTGAAAAGAGGAAAAATGAATGGATTTGAGTCTTTCTGGAAATAAAGAATATACTGGGGAAGGAGGTGCACATGTCTGCTAAGATAGCCTTGTTGAATACGAAAGAACTAAATAAGGTAGAAACGGGTTTAGTAATTATTATGGTAAAGGTAGCAAGGCTAATCATGACAAAATTGATGAGCTAGTAGAGTCAATTTAAAATTGAAGACTGGCATAAAGAAATGTGGAATATGGCTATCAATGACGAATTAACGTGTGATTTGAAAATGCGTTAAGTGGTATCCCATATTACTGATTTTAAAGATACAGTATCTGGAGTCCGGTTTTGACACATGCATTTGAGAAAGGAAAAGGATATGCTCCCAGTAAAGATTCAATTTATTTCTGTAAAGAATGGGGGCAGCATTTGGAAGGATGTTAAGCACAAAGCAATAATCTAATAAGTGGAGTTTGAACAAAAGAGGATGCACAAAGTTATCTACGTTTTGTACCGTTTCTTTTCTATTTAGTTTGTATAATTTTGTCTTATTAATCTTTTTAATGTTTTTATTATCATTTTGAATATGAATGATATTAATATTGTCTTCTATTAACAAATGTTTGCTTTGTTTTCTATACTTTTCTTTAATAATTTAAAAAAAAATGTATGACTTCAATCATATATTTAAAATGATAGTTTTAAAAACAATTTTCTCAAAAGCCACCTCATATATAGACAGAGATTTATTGCATAAAGCCAGCCAACTTTTAATTGGTCCTCTAGGGACACCATAAGCAAACCACTACGGCCTTTAAGCCTTGTCTCTTAAATGCTATGAGGTAGACATAGACAGGATTGTATTTTTGGGCTGCAGCTCCCAGAATTCCTCAGCAAGTGAGTGGCTGAAAAAGTTGACTGTGACCTATTGGAACTCACATGGACATAAGTTAATTAGTTTTAAAGATCCCACAGTACTTTGATTTTTGTGGCTGCCAACTTACTGAAAGCATTTGGATGGTGTGAAGACCCATGTGGCTCTTCACCAGGGAAAAGATGGTGGGCCTTCATTGGTCCTTTATAGGCAGTGACTCAAAGAAGCTTCTTCTAATGGCCGTTACACAGCTCATGTTGTATCAGGGACAGTTATCCATCTGGGGACATGTAAAATAGCTTCTAACTTTAAACCAAGAAATGCAATCAATGAGGTGGACCTTGGAAATTTTTATTTCTCTATCCTTCCTTCCTTCCTTCCTTCCTTCCTTCCTTCCTTCCTTCCTTCCTTCCTTCCTTCCTTCCTTCCTTCCTTCCTTCCGAGTACAGCAATACCTTGGATAACGAATGCCTCTGATAACAAACGTTTTGGATAGCAAATGGAAATTTCCGGGTATAGGGCTGCCTCGGATAACGAATGTTTCGTAATACCTTGCAAAGAGAAGTGTACCCAGGAAGCATTACACACACACACACACACACACACAGAGAGAGAGAGAGAGAGAGAGAGATGTAGTTTGCAGAGGGGTGGGAGGAGTTAGATTTTTTTCCTGGTGTTTTGGAGCCATTCTGGATTTTTTTTGCTGGGTCATTTGGACCTTTCAAACTTGGAAAGGTAGGGAGCTAGCTTTTATTAATCTTTGCACTGCTTTTCTTTGCATTTTTGGTGGGAACAGGCCGAGGGTAGTCTTGTTGCTTGTGTTTGTGTATGTTTGCGTCCCCCCCCCATTGCACTTTGAGCAGTTACTGGCTGGGGTGATCTTGCTGCTTTCATTTCCCCGTGTTTGCATCCAAAATGAACCACGGGAGCCCAGGTGGCATTCAGAACTGGAGGAACAAAACCAATCCCTTACCTTGCACTGGGCTCACACGGGCCAGTCAGGAGCTGTGCAGGGAAATGCATTATTCTGCCTCCCTGTCCAATTGAGCAGTGCCAGGGAGAAGGAATGACTTTGGAGGCTTCTTCCTCATTGGAGTTTAGCCTAGCACAAGCCCAGCACAAGGTAAGGGATTGGTTGATTGCGTTCCTCCAGTTCCGAATGCCACCTAGGCTCCCATGGTTCATTTCGGAAGCTGACCACTTCTGAAACGAAAAGTCCATTTCTAGTTTCTTCTCCCTGTAGTTCTATGGCCACAGACCTTGCTTAGTCTTTCTTGGGTGGTTTTGTAGGGAAACCCCGGTACCCCTTCAGTCTGGAAAAAAGGTGCCTGAGGGGGGATATGATTGAGACGTGCAAAATAATGCAGGGAATGAGTAAAGTGGATAGAGGAGCGCTCTTCCCCCTCTCACAAAATACCACAACTAGGGGGACACCCACTCAAATTGAGGGTTGGAAGAGTGAGAACAGATACAAGAAAATATTTTTTTTACCCAGAGTGTTTAGTCTGTGGAACTACCTGCCACAGGATGTGGGGATGGCATCTGGCCTGGATGCCTTCAAAAGGGGATTGGACAGATTCCTGGAGGAAAAGTCCATTAGAGATTACAAACCATGGTGGAGATGGGTAATCTCCAGGCTTAAAACAAACCAGGGTACTACGAGGGCCAGAGGCAGGGGAATGGTATCAGAAGACAGATATCTAGTCTCGTGTGCTCCCAGACACATTTGATGGGGCCACTGTGAGATACCGGAAGCTGGACAAGATGGGCCTTTGGCCAGATCCAGCATGACTATTCTTATGTTCTTATGTTCTTACCCCTTCAGTGTACTGATTTCTCCCTCTTTTTTCTTAGGAGCACTGTTTCTGCTATCTAGCTATCATCATAATTCACCTCCTGAGTATACTGTTGGTACGTAGAATGACACATAGAGAGACACCACATTTCTTTATATTTCCTGCTGCAGACTCATGTAGCAACCATGTAATGCCTCTCTGTCTTTTTTTTTAACCCAATATAGCTGGATATAGGGGTCCATATGTTTTAGACACAGAAATACAGGTATAAGATGCCCACACTGTACATGAACACATATAAAGTGTGCATGTAGCAATCATGCTTGCCTTGCCAAGCAAATCTGAGGCTCTCACATAGCAATTAAAAAGATGATATTAACCTGGACAATGGAACATCAAGAAATCCAGGTCACTGTTGAACTCCACCAGTACTTTTAAAATATATTACTACACAAAGACATTATAATTTTGACTCTAATTTTGGGTACACAAAATCCCTCACACCCCAAAGGTAGAGCAGACTGGTTCATGATCAATCTAAAAATGTATCCGTTGATTTACACAAGGGAAGGCTGAGGCTGAAACCAATGATGAAAACAGCAAAGGGAGAAATATTTAGACTGCGGCCTCTAAATATGGATTACGTTTGTGCCCAAGGCTATGAAAACCCTTAGGTAATGGCTGAATATAGATTCTTCCTGCCCCCAACCTCCTCTTCAGAGAAGGGGGGAAATTACAGTTTTCATATCCGTAGCCCTAGGCTCCTTGACTGAAGTTGATACTGATTGTTGATGTTGGTTTTGTGTTTCTTGAACAGCCAAGTCATGTTCAAGAGTCTGGAAGCTTGCCTCGGACATGACAGAGCTGCTAGAAGGAGGGAGAAAGTGACAGAATCACCATAGTTTGACAGCAAACAGGAAAGGGCACCTTTTCTTCAAGTTTGTCAGCAACTTGCAAGCCTTGTCTGTGAGGTGAACTAAGAAGACAGGTGGCTTGTAGACTTGATATTCTAATATTTGAACACAAACACTTTTGAGGAGACAGAAGCAGCGGTTTGCTGAGTTTATGCTGTTGTTCGCCTTTTCCTTAACCTTTATAAATCTCACTGGCTAAAGTTCTCTCATATATGAAGATGTCAGAAATATTAATAGGAAATAAATACAGCATTTGATTTATAAAAAGGGGAATGGTAAAGATGACAGCTAACAAGGAGTCCTATCTTCTAAATCCAGATTCATGAAGACTCAGCAGGGAGCGGGGGGCACTGTTTACAATTAACTGGAAAAAGCACCTTAGGGATTATAATTAGGGATGGGCCACGAAATGAAAAAAACATTGTTTTATTTTGTTTCCTTCTCCCCCCACATTGTTTTTGTTTCGTTTCATACATTTTTTCAAAAAAACCCATACAAAACAAAATGATTTGTTAAAAATGGTTTTTTAAAAAGCCCCCAACTTTTTTAAAAAACTTTTTTTCCTTCCCCCCTCCCCCAAGTCCCACTTGCCACCTAATGGGGACTGATGGGCATCCTAGTGCCAATCAACTGGCACGGCTTGGGGAAGGGGAAAAGGTTTTTTTAAAAAGCCCAGAGCTTTTTTTCCCCCTTAACTTTTTACCTCCCCCAAGCGGCTTACAGGTGGAATGAAATTGTTCATTTCAACAACAACAAAAACCCCCACACCATTCCGTTCCATCTGTAACGAAATGCTGCTTCCTCATGTTGTACCTAACGACATGACGAAACAGCATTTCATTTTTCGTTTTGTGCCTATCCCTAATTATAATTTCCCAGAGTCTTTCAGCCAATGCTGGCCTTCATTCCCTCAAGTAAACAAATCATTTCCTCAGCTTTGGAAGGCCCCCCTTTATTCCTTACCAGACCATTCCTTCCTAGTCCATGAAGACATGTTTCAAGCCAGTGCTTAAACTCTAGACTATGTTGAAATGTTAGGATTCCATTGTACAAGCAAGCTGTCTCCTTACTTCATCCCACAGGCAGGCCTTGCAAGTTGCTGGACTGCCTGAGAAATCAGATATATTGAGAGTGGTCAAGCCTGACTGGCTTGCCTCCATCCCAAGGTGAATTACACTCCCTAGCCCTCAGATTGCCTGAAAGGAGGCAAGACACATCTCTTTCACTCAGTTTTCCAAATGGTGAGACACAGTTTTACCGTACAGTACAATCATACACCCGTAACTCAAAAAATTTGCCTCCGGTTAAGTGCCAATAAATCCACAAGCAGAAGAAAATTTCCCACCTGGCCTGGGGTAAGAAGAAAACTGGAGCTTCCCCAGGGGTCCTAACAACACCAGCACTTCTGGAGGTGAGTCACCAAACAACTGGTAACTCAGAAGAGCACAGTGTGAAAGATAGTGATGGCTGATTGCAGCAATCAAGCCTGGAAACCTCCACTTCCAGATACTAGACCTCATTGTAAGTTTGCTCTAGAGATGGACATGAAATGAAAAATGAAATGCTGTTTTGTTGTTTTGTTATGTAACGATTTACTTCATTACATAACAAAATGAAACGAAATGCAATTTTTTCATCTAGAAATGAAATGATTCATCCTAGAGGAATCAATGGCAGGGGAACTCAAGCTCTTCCCTGTAAGCCCGTGGAATTTGGAAAGGTTTGGGGGTCAGGGGGCTGAGTTATTTAAGCTCTAAAGGGGTTGCCCCTAGGAAACAAATCTTTCTAATTGACTCCAGAAACTGCAATAGTCCCCCCCCCCATGGGTGAACAATTAGCGCCTCTCTGGCTTGGCTTCCGAATCCTGATTCAATAAATTAGAATGATTTTTTCCTAGGGGGACCCCTTTGAAGTTTAACAACTCAGCCTCCTGACCCCTAAACCTTCCCAAATTTCGGATGCTTACACGGAAGAGCTTGAGGAAGGTCCCACTGATTTTGGTGCCGATACATCACTGTGATCCATGTTTTCGAGTACATAAACGTAACCAAATATTATGTACTCAAAAATACGGATTGCAGTCGTGTTTTGGCATGGAAATGGCAGGGTAGCTTCCTCAAGCATTTCAAACCTCCGAAAGTTGGTCAAGTTTTGGGGTTAAGGTGCTGAGGTTGTTTTTAAAATAACAGTATTTATTTAAATACAACAAAGGCAACAAAATGAAACATACTCATAAAAAAGACAAAAAATAACCAGACATAGAAGTGAAGGCAACCCCCCAAACCTCCTATAGTCACACATTATCCAGCTATACACATGCTATACAAAGGGACTAAGGATTTTGTCATTGTCCGGTCATCTATATGTCTTCCACGGGTTCTAGAAAGTACCGTACATACATCCTTAAGTCTATTTCTTCCCTTACTCATTTGTCTGCTTCTGTGCCCAGTTATATAGCATCTTCCAGCACTCATATACGAAATGTCTCAGTTGATCCCACAGCACCTCTGAGAGCATATCTAGTTCTGCAATGCCTAGTACCTTTTTCAACAGTTCATCCAAAGTTGGTACAGTATTTCTCCCTTCTTCCATTTCTGGGCCCAGAGCAGCCTGTCTGTTGTGTATATATACAGTATAATATATTTTATTTTCTCATAAATAATATCTGGCATTACATTTAATAACACAATTTCTGGTTTAAAGTTCACGTTGGCTTGAGGGTGCTGAGTTATTAAGCTCCAAAGGGGGTCCCAGTAGCAGTTAATTGAAATAGTGTGTATTAATTAACTACTGGGGCCCTCTTTGGAGCATATAAATCAGGCTCTTCAAATTTTGGGGGTTTACAGGGAATAGCTTGAGGAAGCTCCCCTGCCATTTTGGTACCTCTAGGACCCAATGGAGCATAGCATTTTGTTTGATTTCATAATAAAACTACTTTAAAAATTCATTATAAATGAAACAAAACAAAGCTACTAAAGAAACAAAACAAAACACTATATTTCCATTTCGTATCCATCTCTAGTCTGCTCTCTTCTCTTTCACTTCACACTGATGTATGCCACCTGTCTGGAGGAGAAGAAAGCTTTGACACCAGAGCTTTGGGGAAGGTGGGGCGAGAGCCCTTTGAGGGAGGCATTAGAGCAAGGTCCAGATTTCTTGCTTAAAAGAGGGTAAGGCAAAGGAACTAATTTCTTATTTCATTTGTAAAATAAATCGCTTGATCTGTTGCATAGGCAAGGACACATTGTCACAGCAGGAGTGTGTGTCATAAACAGGGAAGTTGGTGAAGGGAACATGGAACAATCATTTAAACTATAAAAGGCAAAGGGATATATAGTGAGGGGAGACAACTATATCATAGGAGAGGAGGAAGAATCAGGATCTTGTTAACCCCCCCCCAAAAAAAAACCTATTTCACAATGCATACAGCCAGGATTTGCTTGGAGAGGTCCCCTTGGATTAAATGAAGGGATGAGCACCAGCACCAAAATTCAGATTTTGAATTTGGATTACATCTCATTGGATTTGGAACTTAGAAACTTAAATATTTGGAATTTCTGGATAGCTGGAACTCCATTACCATTAGAGATGGGCACGACTCAGAAAAATTGTTCATTTTCGTTTTCGTTTTCGGCTAGGGGTCCGTTTCGGCTCGTTTCCGTTTTCGTGAGCTAATTTCAAAATTTTTCGTTTTTGTTTCGTTACGTAACGAAAACGAAAAACCGAAAACGAAAACGAAATTTTTTTCGTTTCTTCCCATTTAGCTCCATTATGTTTTCCAGTAACAAAAAACGAAAATTGGCTCAAAATTAGTCATTTCGTTTCCGTTTCTGTTTCCGTTCCAGTTCTGAGCCGTTTTTCGTTTTTCGTTTCGTTACGTAACGGAAACGAAAAACAAAAACAAAAACGAAAATACCGCTAAGTCGTGCCCATCTCTAATTACCATCAATATGACGACTATATACTCATGTTATTCCCTGTAAAGGAAACGGAGGGAAGACTTTTAAAAGGAATTCCTGGTATCCTCTGACATCTTCCAACTGACTATGCCAAAGAAAAAGAGTACACACTAACAGCTGGCAGTGCCTAGGTGTTAGGAATTGACTGCAGTGGGCATACTGATTGAATCCTGTGTTTGGAGAGTGGGGATCTGCTAAAATTCTCTTTAAATGCAATAACAGAAGCCCAGCTAATTAAGGTCAGAATTAACCAAGAGTTCCACTTTACTGTTCCACCCCTTTAAAGAAATAACACCTTGAGGCTATCTTTAGATATAAAGAAGAGGAAAAACATATTTTACTCACTATTAGCAGGCTCTATAGAGGTGCAGAAGTCATGCAAAGAACAAAAGAAGGTTCAAATCAATAAGTGGCTAATAAGCAAGTTAGTTTGCTAAAAAGGTCCACTTCTTCCTACAATTCCATGTGTCAGATTTGTATGTGAGTTTGCTGATTCATCAATACCCCTTCTCATTGTCTTTCAACAATTCCTGTTATGCTTCACAGGCTCTTTAACTGATCCCTGGTAGAGGTTTGGTCAGGATGTCTGCTGCTATACTTGTTAGTAGAAAATTAGTAAGGCCATCTGGATGGTACCTTTCTTAATTAGTCACACATCAATGGGCATGTCATGCCAATGTTCATAGTTCACTCATTTATCTTTTTCTTCTCCGAAAGCTTTAATTGTCCAGAATGGTATTCATATATCCCAATGTTTTCTAGTGTTTTTTCCCAATCATAGCAGTTCTCTGTATGCTTCTGCTATTGCTGCCAAGTCAGGCTCTGTGGAAGACAAAGCTAGAACAGCTTTTTTTTAATGACTGGCCTGTATAATGGGACTGTTGCTATATGAAAACAGAAAACTGCCATTCTCTGCCCAGTCTGTAGCTGTGTAACCTGTAAGCCTTGCTAGCTGACTGTCTATGTCCATGGTTCCTTCAAAGTATCTAGCTACTCTTTTTGACAGTTGTCCAATCACTCTGTGTCAGTGAACTAACTTTTCTGCTCAATAGTCTGATAACAGGTCCCTGCAAAAGCTTTCCTATAGCTGGAGGTTGAGTCATGGCAACTGGACTTCTTTTTCTTGAGAGATCAAAACGTTTCACTACTCATCCATAATGTGAAATCAAAGTGAACTATAAAACGGAGGACTTGCCACTAACTTTCCTCAGACTGACGAAGCTGCTTGGAGGAGCAGCGAAACATTTCAATCTCTCAAGAAATAGAAGTCCAGTTGCCATGACTCAGCTTCTGGATAACCTCACCTGGATGACTGAGAATCTTCACAGACTTTCCCATAGCTGTTCTACATTGGATATTATTGGTAGAAGTTCACTTTCCCCTCTACCTTCAAGAGAGTCTGTTTGCATGGGTGTGATGTCGGTGTGAGACCTCAAGTGTTGGAGAAGAGTTCAACTATCTTTTGTTTCTGACTCAACTTAGGAGCCATTTGACTCTTTCTCATTTCGAATGCCCAAATAATATGTTGCATTTCCTAACTTCTTGATCTATACTCCTTTGCTAAGTTTGTGCACAATCTCTTTGTCTTCCTGTTTTCTGCCTGTGGCTACAATAAGCCACCAAGACAAGCTCAGATAAAAGTTAAATGTCAATTTCTGTTTCTAGTATGCAGGCTCTGGTTTGCATCAGCTTGTCTGAACCCTTGTTGAAGAAGCATCTTCTTCTGTTTCTGAGCTGTATGTCATTCCGAGAGCTGATGCCATCCCGGCTCTTCTTAGTCACTCTTTGGGAGATAAGTTTACCAGCATTGTTGGCCCCTTTTCTTGGCTGTCCTGGCTGGATTACATAAGGGATCTCCGGAACATGTCTGAGCATCTCTCATATCTGTTCTACTTTGAGCCAGAGGTTTCCTCTGCCACAACCTTGACAGACATCTTCCCCCTCTTGGTGTGGTTGCCTGCTGCTCTTGTTCATCCTAGTTTTACTCTAGTTACATTTTGGGGATCATAAGAGTTATACATGGATTTTTCCCCACTATGTGGCAATCTGTCTTCCCTAACTACAGTCATCCTGAAGGGAGAAGTTCAGATTTTTCCCCCTGTTGATTTATTTTATTTATTTATTTAAAATATTTTTATCCTACTTTCTCCTTAAAAGGACCCCAGATGGCTATTACTTCATTTTAACCTATTAATCAGTGATTCTACTAATCCTAAATCATATTCCTAACTATATTAAGTCAACAATGTATATTGAGTGGTACAAAATGTCAAAGGTAAGTTGAGGGATCCAAAAAAGATGCAGAGAAAACTGTTCTAATGCAGGCTTGCACCAGAGCATAAACTAACAGCAAATGCTCAAAGCATTTGTAGTATAAGCAGTTATGCCCATCTTTGCATTGAAAAGAACAAATATAAAAAACCCCACACCTTCTGGTGTCTATGCCTGCTTCTAGATTTAATTGGTGCAGACAAAATCATTTACACGCTTTTGATTTCAATCCAGCCCCACCCCTAGGCAACCCATGGCAACCCCAATCAGGGGACAGCTGGGTTCTCTGCCCCCCCCACTATCCTCGGTGTCAAAGAGTCTAAGTATAATTTCTCACAAAAATCACTCCATGATGCCTGAGAAATAGGTTTCATTGCTTCCTCTAGCAAGTAGAAACTTAACCTTTTACTATATAATCTATAGGAGTAAACGGGACTTTGAAAATTAGGAATTATTATTCTAGATATTGGGAACAATTGAATTCAGATTCAGATACTGTACTGTACATTCAAAACTATCAGAATATGTCATTATCTGGTGAATTCCAAATATTTCTGATACGGAATGCATGAAAGAGAGAAATGTGAGCCATTTAGAACTTGATCTGGGAAGAATAGGCTGCTGTGGTCTTTATTATGGAGACCTGATTGGGCAAAGCTGGGGGAACTATTCTTTCCCAGCTCTGCCTGCCTGGGTTCTCTGCCCAGCACCAGGCAAGACCTGGGAGGCAGGGAGGTGGCCCTTCAGTAGGCTGTCATGGTTCTGTCCCCCCTTACCAGTTGTCCTGTCTTACAGTCCTTTGGATTTGAGGGGGTATACCTGAAAGGGTATGCTCTCTTTAAGTGCACTTTAAAAATGTAAATAAGAACAAAAGAAGAGCCGTGCTGGATCAGGCCAAGGGTCCATCTAGTCCAGTTTCCTGTATCTCACAGTGGCTCCACCAAATGCCTTTGAGAGCTCAGGAGACTACATACCTGTGCTAAGATAACATTTAAAATTATATACAGTATCTAACTGTTTTTTCTTAACTTCACAATTCTCTGTGTTTTTGATCTGGCTTTTAAAAATCTTTGTGAGTCACCTTGGGTCCCCTCACTGGGGGGAAAAGCAGCGTAACAATGAAATGAAATAACACAATAAAATAAAAAATGATAGGCATTTTTGGAGATACATTGGTATTTTTATGACTAAACCAATTTCCTCTAAAAAGTGGCTTCTTGTCAGTTTAATGGCTTCAGGGATGGTGCTTAGTATTGTGTTGTCTTTTGACTTAGCTAATAATTCATCATTTTCTTCAAATACTTTTAAACAAATGAACAAACAAACAAACAAACAAAATAGGTTGCAATTTTCATTATTGCTTCCATGCTGTTTTAGTGTTGTTGTTCTAAAAACAAAACAAACAATACATTTTAGTGTAATATTATTTCATTTGAATCATTATACACAGCCTTGGTGACCTCTCTGCAGTTTTATTAATTACAGTGGTCCCCCGCCCTTTTGCGGTTCTCATACCGTGGTCCTGCTATATCACGGGACCGCAGTACCCCGAAAGGACTTGAGGGAAAGGGGAGCCGTTGCACGCAGCTCGTCTGCCCTCCCCTGGGGGTGCGGGCGAGCAGCGCATGATGTTTAAAGGGCTCGTGGCACTGGAGACAAGCCTTTGTCCCCGCAGCCGGAAGCCCTTTCCAAAGATCGCTCCCTGCGTGCTTGCCCTCCCCTGGGGTAGTAGGCGCGCAGGGAGCGATCTTTAAAAGGCTCTTGGCAGTGAAGTCAAGCCCGTGGATCCCCCAAGGCCACCCGGGTGCGCCGCTGTGAGAAGTCTCCCTGCAGCGCGCTCGGGCGGTGGCGGTGGATCCGATCCACCAAGGCTGCCCGGGTGCACCGCTGCGAGAAGTCTCCCGGCGGTGTGCTCGGGTGGTCCCCTCCGTGACTGAAAAGGATTTTAAAATGGGCGTGCCGCTTCCTCCCCCCCACTGCAGGGGCTCCGGAGAAACAGCCATCCATTTTAAAATCCCTTCCATTCCTTGGCGATCTCCATTGAAATGCATTGGCTCAATGCATTTCAATGAAGAAGTTTTCCCCATTGGAATGCATTGAGCCAATGCATTCATTGGGGAAAAATTTCCCCATTGGAATGCATTGAGCCAATGAATTTCAATGGAGATTGCTGGGGAGCGCTGGCCCCAAGGCAGTGCCAAACAGCTGATTGGCACTGGCTGGGGGTGGAATAGCCCTGCAGCAAGCGTGGTGGATCAGATCATCCACCGCCCTTGCAAGGCCTGCTGGAAGTTTTTTACAAAAGTCTTCCAGCAGCCTGGGAAGCAGCGGTGGCGCACCCCCCCCACCCAACCTGCATCCGCATATCACAGATTTTTCAGTCATCGCGGTCGAGTGGGTCCCTAAACCCCGTGATAGGCGGTGGGTTACTGTATCTAATAAGCTGGTATGAGAGCCGTTGCAATATGAGTGTAGTGGATAGATTGTGGAACTAGAACTAGAACTCAGACTCAGAAGGTAAAAGTAAAAGGTTCCCCCCCCCCCCGCACAGGGGGGGGAGGGGGGTGGGAGGGGAGGGGGAGGACTCACCTCCTTTTGAAGCCAAAGAGCCAGTGTTGTGCATGTTCATGGCCATGGCTGAATGCATTTCTATGCAGGGAACACTGTTTATCTTCCCACTTTTTATGGTGGCACCTATTTATCTACTTTGATTTACATGCTTTCAAACTGCTAGGCTGGCAGGAGCTGGGGTTAACAGTGGGAGCTTGTTCTGCTGCGTGGCATCTAGGATTCAAATTGCTAAACTGCTGACTTTGCAGCCAACAGTTTCAGCACTCTAGCCCACTGAGCCACCACACCCCAGTTCAGACACAGAACAAAAGATCATGGTACAAATTATTTCTTTTTACCAAACACACACACACCAGTAAATTTCTGTGGCTGACCAGGGATTAAATATGTCCCCCATAATCCATAGGGGATTGGTTTCAAGCCCCACCCACCGGGTGCTTAAAAAATTACAGTATAGTGATAATTATTTTAATTGTGAATCCTATACATAGCATGGTCTCTGGCTCCCTCTAGTGACCAGTTCTTGTACCTTCACCTTAAAAATTCAATATTTCCAGGATTTTTCTTTTAATATTTGTAATATTTTCAGGCTGTGAATAAGTGAATGGTGAATACTAGTCCAAACTGGATGTAGGATGGACCTTTCTTGAAAGAAAGAATCCTCCAAAGACGGGGGGGGGGGGGCGTCTTTTGTCCTAGAAAATAAGGCAATGCCCTCTGCAAACGAGATACATGCAAACATCATCCAGACCTGATGTTTTCTTTTTAACTGGTAAATGAAGGGTTTAGTTTTACCTCTCGTTTGGCCACCATTTGGCTGTTTTGTTGCAAAGGATTTCTATTTGTGTTAAGCCCATCTTTATACTTTGAGATTATTTATTGGTCACATGAACGCTTATGGTCGTGTTTTGTGGGGTCAACGCACAAAAAAGAAGTTACCCATTTTCATATTACCTGTCAGGAAGACTAGACAACAAAGTGCTCTTTGGGGTGTGTGTGTGTGTGTTAAACAACCCTCGGCAATTTTCTGTATTGACTAGGGCTTATGGAGGTTGTAGTCCTAAGCATTGGAGAGACAGGGCTTTGCATTTCCCTGCCACAGAGGCAAGGGTATTTTTTGATGACATTTTCATTAATTCATTTTTTGTTTTGTTTTTACTTTTTCTAAGGTGTTGGGAGAGTGTTTCAGAACAATGGTTATATTTATTTACAATTTAATAGAATAAATTGACCAAGAATGAAGATCTCTCCTTGGCCCTGTCTATTTGGCCAACAAAAGATACACTACTGGTGTGAGAAAAGCAGCAGAGAAAGGAGCCTAAACAAGTAAGTTTTCTTGCAGTTTCTTCAATGCACTATATTGCTTTTTTAAAAAAACTTACATTTAAGCTGTCAGCTTGGATGCCTAAAGCAATACAATGATCTGGACTCTCTGGTACCTGTATATTTTACTCAGGAGGTGGCTGTGATTGATGCTGAACCAAGAGCAAAAAACGCAGTAGTGGAAAATTCATTTATGTGCCACTTCCTAGGAAGGCTCCTGGTTCCCCCCACCCCTGAGTTAGCTCTTGTGGTTGTCAGTGTGGCAGAAAGACAGTCTATCCTAGCAATGGTTATGGATTTAAGGAAAGTCTGAAATGCAAGCAGAAATGAGCTGTTGAGTGGTGGTAGCAGACGTTTGCCTAATGGATATAGAACATTCTGGAGAGGAAAAATCTTTATTTGTACCATCGTGTTCCAAAATGAGGTTCAATTATTTTGCAGGAGAATATTTCTTTACTTTGCTGCTGCTGGGTATTTTTAGAGGCACAGCAGTATTTTTATGTCTAGACCAATTTCCTCTAAAAAGTGGTTTTCTGCCAATTTAACTGCTCCAGAGATGGTCTAGTGCAGTGCTATCTTTTCACTTAACTAATAATATGTCATTTTCTACAAGAACATGCTTCTTTCTTGTTCGTTTTCTTTTAAAAAATCCTGTTGCTTACATGATCTGCCCCACCTAAATTGCTCACTTGTAAACATTCAATTTTGGCTTCAGATGCTAAGACTTATGATTGAAGCACTGGATAGCTCTGTGGTTTAATTACAGTGGTACCTCAACTTACGAATTTGATCCATTCCCAATACGTGCTCTTAAGTCGAACTACTCTTAAGTCGGGGTACCTATCTAAAAAAATTGAAAAAATAAGTTATTTTTTTTTAAAAAATGAAAAAAACCCTTTGTAAGTCAAGCAGACCATATCCAAAATTTGTAAGGCAGCAGTTAAAATGCCAACATTGTTCTGCTCTTAAGTCGAATCACTCTTAAATTGAGCTGTTCTTAAGTCGGGGCACCACTGTATCTGGCTGCAGAGCCAAAGGTTAAGAGTTCAGGTCCCTACTGGGCCTTTTTTTCTTGTTCCCTATGGCCCTTTCCATCATTGCAATTCTAAGATGATCTACAGGAGGTACCGTACAACATACAGATGGAAACCAAGAGTGGTAAGCCTTTCAGAGGGTCCACTGCTTTATTAGAACAAGTGCAGAGTCGATATCTGTTTAGTTTTTCAAATACTTAAATCTCCATACCCGAGAATTACATGATTGGGCACCTATGCCAAGGCCCCACCCTATATGGGATCATTGCTGGACAGAGCTGTGAAAATTTTCCCTTTTAAAACAAGTAATTATTGACAGTTATGGGCACAAGGACTCCCAAATACTGTAGATATCTAAGGAAAACAGTGTATCATTGTGCATTTCTGGGACTTAGAACACAAAAATGTAACTTTTGCCACCTCTGAGTTGGTATTATAGCTACCTGTTTTGAATAGTAACATACATTCTGTTTCTGTTTTGCAAACCATTACTTGAATGGTTACTTTCAGATCACTTTTTAAAAAAAACACTTGAATGCTTTTGATTTAGTAGCATGAATCCCTAATGAAGCCAGCTTTCTAGCCATATAATATTCCTCTTCCAAATTTTATTTAGGAATCATCTCCATAAAAGAAACAAATGTTAACTGTTACTCTCCCAAAAGGAATGAAGTCACCTCTAATTATTAATGACAATGTAATATAACTATAACTTACTTGTTGGAAGGCACAAGCTATGTTTACATGTCTAATTACAAGTAATGTCTAATTACAAGTAATCCCCTCAGGGCTTCTTGGCTCTGGTGCTCTTTCTTACTGTGCTCTGTTTCCCTTGCCTTTTCTGAGCATAGAGGCAGATCAGGTTTTCAAGACATATAGTTTTTTGTGTATGGAGTGTTAAAATAATTAAGTGTAAAAAAGCAACCCTGAATATGAAAGTGCTTTTAAAATTGAGGCTTGAACAGTAGTTTACTACAGTCATTAGCCAGCTATCTAGCTGAGCAAGATCACTATAAAATAGCAGTCTTGATGTTTATGTTACAACTGGCAAATATGGAACTGGTATTAAGTCCTATAACTTAGCCTCTCAGGGATTACAATATCCTGGTTTTGTTTTAGCATTCTAGAGTCTTGGTATCACAAAATCCTGGTCTTACAAAGGCTTTATTCTACAGAGACAAATTCCTCTAGGCTCTGCAAGAACATATGGAAATATATATTAATATGTATTTCTGAGGTTTTTTATTTAATATTTTCATGGAACAAATAAATGAATCAGCAAATATTGATACTTTGGTTAGAGGGTCTTACTATAATTGCTTATGCTATAGCTAACTCTGTTAACTACCTAGTCTATTAAGATATTTTCATAGATATAACTAAAAAGTATATTCTCATGTCAGAAAATTCTCATATCTTAGAGAATATACCTTTGTACAGTCTTATTTTTTCTTAAGCACCATATTATTACAGTGATACCTTGTATAAAGGAATTAATTCGTTCCAAATGAAATTATGTTAAGCAAATTTTCCTTTATACAAATTCCCATAGGAATGCATTGAAAACGGAGTGATCCCATTTTTATGTTGTACGGATTTTCCCCATAGGCGATTATGTTAAACAAATTTCCCCTATCTCCAAAAATTTTTATGTTGTACAAATTTTCTGTTATACAAGCTGTCTGTTATACAAGGGTCCACTGTATTTGTTAGAGGATTTTAAAATTTTGTTAGAGTGGCTATTTATATTTTTTCATTAAGTTCATTAAGTTTTCATAGTCATATTCCTATAACATTACAGTATATTGCATTTGTAGAGCCATGGTTTTTTATATATTCACTCGATAGACAAATGTATAACACATATGTATCTGCTTGCTTGTGCTTGTTCAATAAAATGACACTTTTTAATGAAGATTCCATTTTTCTGTCATGCATAGGGCAAAGAAATTAAAGGATGTTGAGAATAAGAAAGGATTATACAAGGACGGAAATATGTCCTTTGGATAAATGCCAGTTGAAATGGGCATTGGCTTGTAATTTTTCTTGGGTGGTCCATAAAGTTCTGTAGGATTCTTAGAGATAGATGTTCATGGGTCAGTTTTTCCAACCTGAAAAGCTAGTGGGCAACCTGACTGCACGTGGGGCATGCAGTCGAAAAAGACGAAAAGGCTTTTATGAGGATCGTGGATGTCACGACACGGAGGGAGGACTGACGGAAAAAATCAAAGAGGGCATAACAAACAGAGGAGTATGAAAAAAAACCAGGACATTTTCCTTGTGTGTGTGTATATATATATAAATGTCCTGGTTTTTTTTTCTTTATATATATAAAGAACCTCCCCCCCCCCATGTATACTTCTAATGATGAAGTTACCAAAACTGGACACTAGAGGGAGCCAGAGTCCATGCTAGGTATAGCATTCCTTATGAAAATGGCATTTGCTGTAATCCACATTTTTCAGCATCTGGAGGTGGGGTGTATGTGTCTTGCAGCTGATACTCTGTGGATATGGAGGTCCAACTGTAGTTAGACTGGCAGAACTCTGATGAATCTCATGCCAATGTTATTTATATTTACTCCTAGGCACCCACACTCCAATCTGTCACTGTTATAGAAATACTGTTGTGATTGCTATGTGCTGTCAAGCCATAGCTGACTTATACTGACCCTGATAGGGTTCTCAAGGTAAGTGAGATATTTAAGGAGTGGTTCTATAAGTTTCACCTCCCCACCCAGCTGAAGAATTGAACACAGGTTTCTTAATTCCTCATCCATCACTTTGTCCACTATACTGGACAGGGTATCCCATACAAGTATTGCACACATCAGACTGTGAGGGGAAAAACCTGAATTGATTTCTGGGTTGTGGTGAAGTTCAAGAAAGGCAGACAAAATGTCTGGAACCAAGCAATACTTTGAGAAATACAACCCAACACACATACTCCCTATGCAATATACTAAATCCTTCAATCCTACTAAATAGGATCGAACCCTAATTTGATGAGGCTTATTTCATTTCATTTCTGTGCTACCTTTCTCCTCATAGGGGACCCGAGGTGGTTTGCAACAATGTAAAACTGTACAATAACAACAGGTCTAAAATACAAAATTGAACATCAAATCAAGATGAAAGCCAAGATTAGAATCAAATTTAATATATTATTTTTTAATAAAAGAAACCCCAACAAGCTAAATTTCATAAATAGACCATTCTCCAGACCTTCACTTATTGCGTTAAAAGCCCACTTGAAAACCTAGGTAGTTTTGGCACCAATGACTTTTCCAATACTAATGTATATATGTTTGCAATTCTGGAAAAAACCAAGCATTCTAGAACAGTGGTGGAGAACCATTGGCACCCCAGGTGTTTTGGACAACAATGGCCACAATCCTTTGTCATTGGCAATCCATGCTTGGAATTCTAGGAGTTGTGGTCCAAAACGTCTGGAGTGCTAAAGGTTCGCCACCATTGTTCTAGATCTAGAAGGTAGAGTGGCATGATTGTTGCTGTACTGCCATCTTGGATAGCGGGAGCTAAGGCTGAGAGCTATTGGTTTATTCAAGGCCATGCCACATATTCATGGTAGTAACATGGTTGCATAATGCAAACAGTTATGAACCACTGTCTTCCAGTACATGGGAACATAGCATGGTTATCTATATTACTAACTGGAGTACACAATCTTTTCTCAAGTTTTTGAAATGCTTATTAGGGCTACACGCCCTAAGCACATCCGATCTTGCCTGATTCCAGAAGCTAAGCAGGGTCAGGCCTGGCTAGTACTTGGATGGGCAACCACCAGGGAATACCAGGTGCTGTAGGTGCCTGGTGTAGGAACTGGCAAGCCACTCCAGTATTTCTGCCAAGAAAAACTCCATGGACGTGGGGTTCACAAAGAGTTGGTCACAACTGTAACAACACACACACACACACACACACACAACGCACACACAAAAGGGGGTTGCATTAAAATAGACTGCCTGATTTGTGATGGTGAACAATGACAACAAGAGTGGTGCCCGAGCATTATTCCTATCAAATAAAAAGGAGAGGTGGGGGCACCATCTTCTCAGGACAGGATCTGATATAAAAACGTCGATCCCCTTTTCCATTTACACATGAGCATGTCTGTTTCACATTCACTGTGGCACCAGCAATGTTCCCTGTCTTAAAGCATCACCGTGCTGTTTACTGGACATCGGATGACAGATGCCTCTTGTCACTTATTTTAAGATCTATATTTCGAATTTACGAAGAAGCCTTCTCCAACTGGTTTTTTGCTCTCTGTAAAGAGAAATCCACTATCGTACGCATAAATTACCATTTAAATTCAGAGTCTGCCTGCAATAACCGCTCTTACAAATGTAGGTTGATTGCAGCAGAGACACACTACTACCAACTTAAAGAGGAAGCCAAAGGACAGTTAATTAAAACAAAACCAATAGCAAAAACTACCTAGTTTGACATTTGCTTTAAACAGGTTTTTAATTCCTTGTGGCTTTCTTTTGCTTTCCTACCTGCCTGGGACTAGTCCCCCCCTTCTTTTTCATCATCATCTCCTTCCTTCTCTCACACACGTTACACATATGAACCCAACCTGAATTTCGTAACAATTCACCATGGAAACAAGTAGCTTATGGCTACTATGCGTGTCTTTCCCACCCAACCCCTCCACCAATGGGCTAGATTGAACTACAATGCTCACAGGCCCCAGCCGCTACTAGTCTACCCATTATGGGTGTGATACCATGAAAAATCAGGCTCCAAAACATTTATTCTAGCTAGATAAATTATAGGAACTACAATGCTCACAGGCCCCAGCCGCTACTAGTCTACCCATTATGGGTGTGATACCATGAAAAATCAGGCTCCAAAACATTTATTCTAGCTAGATAAATTATAGGAACTTGAATAGATTAAGAAATGTAAATTAACTGGAAGTATATGACTCCAGGAGGTGGCAGAACACCTGGATCAGGGGATTATCCCCAAGGTAAACTGTGCCTGAGGGACAGAAGAGTGTCCCATTGTCTGGAGTTCCACATTCCCTGTCTCAGCCAGACTGGGCCCAGTTGAACAATAAGACACCAATCTATGGAACATTGACTCAAGGATTTGGATCATCAAGAAACTGGCACAGGAAGCTGGATCATCAGGGCACCTGTGAACAATCACCCACCAATGCAGATTGAGGGAAACCTTGAACTGATTTATGTGTATAAAACTGAGGTAAAACAAATGTTCAGAGCTCACTCACAACATCCAGGGTGAGACCACTGACTGTTATTTGGCTTGGCTACAATAAATCTTACTTAAACAGTTCAGTGTTTGCCCTTCTTTACTTTATTTGAATTTAATTATTGGACACTGGTTCCGAGCCAAGCACGGACTCAAAATAATCTGTAAAAACTGGCAACAGGTGGAATCACCAATAAAATGTTCCCTTGCAGAGTACTTCCTCTTTGGGACCCAATGAATCGCAGATCATCGTCTGGGAAGAAGGGGAACTCCCACCTGAGAAGCTTCCCACACTTTCTTTCCTGGCTTCCCTTCCCGTCTGTGGGCAAATCAAACAATGCTTTTCATATTTGCTATTTGTGCAGATAGATGCCGGCTACGGCCTATGCCCAAGTTACTGTACCTGCACTGCAGTACGTATGTACACGCCCTTCCCTATTCTCACAAAGGAGGAACAGGGTGTCTGTCTTTGCTTTGTGGTTTGGCCACCACTTTTTAATACATGTAAACACAGATTATAAGGGGCAGAATAATCTGAAGGCTGTTAATCTTGATTGTTGTTAACTACCCAGAGTGGCCTTGCAGCCAGAGGCGCAGTATAAAAATCCAGTAAATGAATAAATAAATACAACTGTGGTGAACTGACTGGAACATATTTTGCTCCCGTCTTCTTCGGCTCACACAAAAATTCCTCTTACGGTGTCACCATAATGTCGTGTTTGTAGACCTGTCATGGCTCTTCCTTTGAAGGCAGTGCCAAAACAGTTGGATGACCCCTTAGCCCAACACCACTGCTCATAATTATGATGCTTTTGATCGCCAATTAACCTTCCTTTCTTGTCCATTTTCCTTCCTGTCTATCAAAGTGAGTACGATTGCATGCATCTACAAAGTAGCACAAGTGGATGTGGTAAAGATGATGGCCCTGAGAAGGTAAAAACATTATCAACATCCTTTTCAACCTGGTGGACATTTTAAAAAAGAATGTCCTCTAATAGGATGACCGGCATTGGACTGCCTTTGGAGAGTTAGGCTGGCTTGCACAGCTGAAACAAGGCTACTGGTTTTCAATTTAAGCAAATGGAAGTGAATGGCCATAAAAATAGATGTGATTAAAGCCAGTAGCCAAAGGTAATATGCGAATAATAGATATAGGTTCACCTGACTCTTATTCTTGATATATGATTTGGCAAACTCATGAAATTTGCATGCTTCAGATCTTTGCACGACCATGATTCTTATCTATTTTAAAAGCTCAGATATCCCTTTTGCCTAGTCACATTATCGCATAAGGATAGGAAAATTTGTCTCCTTTCTCTCAGTATGTCTGTGAAGATTCTCAGTCACCCAGGTGAGTTTATCTGGAAGTTGAGTCATGGCAACTGGACTTCTATTTCTTGAGAGATTGAAACACTTTGCTGCTCATCCAAACAGCTTCGTCAGTCTGAAAAAAGCTAGTTGTGAGTCCTCCATTTTATAGCTCACTTTGACCTCTTGTCACCCTGGTCTGAAATAGGCTCATAAGATGAACAATGGCCTGAATAGGCTTGTTAGGTAGACAACAGTCTCAATAGCTTAAGGCGAACAATGGCCTAAAGTGCTCACAAAAAAGAAAACTGAGGTTCGTTGTTTCTTGAGTTTGTGGTTTGCAAAATCTCCTAATTTCTTAGAAAATAAGTAAAAACAATACTTTTATCCATTGCTAGTGGCGAATTCGGCAGAATAAGTCTATTCCCATCATGAACAGGCCTGTGTGGTACCTGCCTGCTGCCAAGGAATTCAAGATGAGAAGCATCCCAGAAAAAAAGATGTAGCATATCTAATTCTCAATAACATAGTTGAATACACATGGATTCCAATTCAGTTTTAAATATTAGGACACTAATGCTTTAGTCCTTCAACAAATCATGGGATGTCTGGCTCTGACATCCCTAAAAACATTCTCGCTTTCCTTATATTCTTGATATAAAGAAATTAAATATTCTTGTTAAATAATTCTTGTTGAACTCCTATTAAATTGGGAAAATTCTTACTAAAGGCAAGAAATAAATCCTCCCATAACAGATTCTCTGTTTGGTCCAGCCTTTCTCTGCCCCTCCAGGCTGTGGTTTTGTGACTCCACAGGACCTGCACAGATGAAATAATCAGTCAGAATGCAACTTTCTGTTGAAGTGAGTGCATGACCTAGCTGAAGGGCTAAACTTCCTTGCTGTTCTCTGCTCATGTCCTCTGGGCTCAAGGAAAGTCAAAAAAGGAAGGATCTCAGCCATCACAATACAAATCTGTTTGTTTCAAGTCCTACAACAGCTTTCTAACATTTTGCTTTCTAACATCTAGAGCAGTGGTTCCCAACCTGGAGTCCCCAGATGTTCTTGCCCTATAACTCCCAGAAATCCTGGCCAGTACAGCAAGTGGTGAAGGCTTCTGGGAATTTTCGACAGGAACATCTGGGGACCCAAGGCGGGGAACCATTGATCCACTGCAGGGCAAGAGAACATCCAGAGTAATGGGGCAGTTGACTGCACCATTCCTGTCATCACTTAAAAGCAGAGAGAATGGCTTTCTAAATGAAACAGCACAGACCAATAAAGTAAAACATACCTGCTTTGGTTTTCTGGGTATATTGCATACAGAAAGACAGCAAAGAGACTGCCTTCCAGGTTGCCACTCATCAAGCACAAAACAGACAGGAGTCACTCAGAATTCAGCTTCCAGTGTTTTTGATCTTTCCCTGACTGCCATCTTGTCAGAACCAAGATGGTGGGCGGTAGTGGCAGCTTTCTGCCACGGGCTTGTATTTTTTCTTTTTTTCCCCAGTGTTTTTGTCTCTGCTCCCTTTTTATTTTTAATCTCACTTAGGCAGGCCCTCGTCAGTGGCTCTGGGTATGGGGGTTACCTCCCCCTCTCCCCCTCTTGCTTATCTCCCATCTATTTGGATTCTACCTCCGCCCTACAAATGGTCTCACCCTCTGTTTGCAGCCAAGCTCCGTTTGAAGCAGGGTTGATGTTTGGCCGCTGTAGGGGCTTTGCGTGGCTGAGCTGGCTTGCTGGCCCCCTGCTACTCCTCCCGGATGGAGCTTGGCAGTTGCATCTGCAACAGTGGAGGGGACCATCGGACTCCTTGGAGGAGATCACTCTGTCAGAACTATGGCGAGCTGTGGTGGCACTGTGATGGCGGTGACGGAATGATGCGGCAGTGTGCCCTGGGGGTGGAGGCCTCAGTGGCGGAGCTTTCCTGGGGCTCAGCTCTGGAGGATTGGGCATCTTGCGTCTTGGGCTGCGATGGAACCATGGCGGTGGCTCTGGCAAGATAGAAGATGTGGTGGCGAGGCTGAGAGCAAGACATAGGCATGGACGGCATGGGTGGTGGCAGCGCCTATGCTGGGGCTGTAGCCCTGCTCTCGGCTGGAAAGATCATGTGGTGCGCCATGGTGGGGTCGTGGAGGCTATTGAGTTATGCGGAGCCAAATGGGACTCCTTGCCTTCTTCATTTTGCCCATGTGGAGATCTGGGACCTCATGGTTTTATCTTGCCTTGTTAAAGATGAAGGCATGGTCAGCGTGGGCGGTGGCACCACACTTGCCGTGGCTGTAGCCAAATCCCTTGCCGGGAAGATTGCATGACACGCCACGGTTGAATTGCAGGGATGTTTGGATGCTCTGGTCCGGACGGGACTCATTGCCTTTTGTATTTTCCCCTTGGAAAACTGGCACCTTTTGATTTCTTGCCATATCTGCATGCAGCAGGGGGCACTGTTGGGTGCCTGGAGTGGCTATGATATCGCGGCTGGCTCACTCTGCTCAGTTGGGACACTTTCCATCTTCAGCCTGTGCTGGTCTCCAAGCTGGAGTGCTGGTCCTTAAGCCAAATAAGCTTGGAGATGAGGTTCCCCCCTTCTTATCTTAACACCTTTTATTAGAGCTTTATAGCTGTTGGGCCGCACACTATGTTTGGTTTCTTTATGTTACTGTTTCAACTTTTTCTTCATCATTATTGTTAGTACAGTTATTATTGATTGTTTTAGTTGCTTATTTAGATTGATTACTACGATTATTAATTAATTAATTAATTAATTTTCGTTTTCTCCCCTCCATCATCCCTCTGCTTGCCATGTTTGCAGGGGCTGCCATTTCTGTTGTGTCAGGCTGTGGGAGCTACGCTAGTAGCTGGGAGATTAATTGGGTAAGAAGAACTAGGGCCAGGCAACTAAGGCCTATCCCCCGTTCTGATCCCTTAGCTTGCTGCCACGTGTCAGGGAGCAATTCCGTCAGCACCTCCAACCTATCTTACCTCCTGGTCAATGCCAGGTCGGTCCATAATAACATGCCCGATTTCATCTTGGTGGCTCTGTTGAGGTCCCCCCGCCTTCCAGTGGTTGGGGACTTCAACGTGCATGCTGAGGATGGGCTCTCAGGATTGGCTCTGGACTTCATGGAGTCCATGGCCTCTATGAATCTGTCGCAGCATGTTGTTTGTCCCACCCTTAGAGCTGGGCACACCTCGGACCTGGGTTTTTTCTTTACATCGGCAGACCTCAATCTGAGGGTGGGGACATTGTTCCTCAACCCACATCATGGTCAGACCATTATCTTCTACCTTTTACCCTGTCGATCACTACCCCATCCCATGGGGAGCCTCAGCCCTTCTTTGGGCCTGCCTTTGAAAGCTTCTGGACCCTGAGTGGTTCCAGGAGGCCCTTGGGAAGCTTCCTGATGGTCTGGCTGATGAGCCGGTAGAAGTCCTATTGGAGAGGTGGTATGAGGATGCCACCCAGGCTGTTGACTGGATTGCCCCCAAGCATCTTCTTCATTGTGGAGCTCGCTCTTCACTGTGGTTCATGGCTGAGTTGAGAGTGATGAAGCAAGAACAAAGAAGACTTGAGAGCAGATGGAGAAAGGACCTGTCGGCAGTTAATCGGTCTGCTGTTCATATACTGAAAAGGCACTATGTTCAGACAGTCAGGGAGGCTAAAATATCCTGTGCCTCCCTGAAAATTGGTGCGGCCTCAAACTGCCAGGCGGAGTTGCTCTGGGTGGTTCAAGACCTCATCAATCCTGGTCAGTCTAGGCCTCCTCCTAGTGATTTCACTAGTAAGTCATTTGCAGCCTTTTTTTAGAACTAAGATTGAGGCCATCCGAACTGGTCTAGACTCTAGTTGCTCTAGCCCTTCCTCAAGTACCCCAAGTGCTGCACCCTCTCATTCTCCTCATCTGGTTGAGTTTGGGCCTGTTTCCTCATTTGAGGCCTCCAGAGCACTGGCTCATTTTAGGCTGGTGGCCTCCCCCTTTTACCCTTGCCCATCATGGGTTATTAAGTCTGCTGGAGGGAGCATACCAGAGTGGACTTCCGTTATTTCCACTGCCTCATTCAGGGAAGGGATTTTCCCTCTCACCTGAAGGAGACAGTGGTGAAGCCCACTCTAAAGAAACCTGGCTTTGTATTGGAAGATTTGGCCAATTACCATCCAATTGCCAATGTTCGCTTTTTGGACAAGGTGATTGAGAGGGTGGCCGCTGTTCGACTCCAGTCGTTCCTGGAGGAAGAACATGTCCTTGATCCATTCCAGTCCAGATTCAGGCCATGTTGAGGGACTCACACCACCTTGGTCACGCTGCAAGATTACCTCCTCAGGGGGGCTGACAGGGGTTGTTCTACCTTGTTGGCCCTCCTAGACTTGTCAGTGGCCTTTGATACCATTGACCATGGTATCTTGCTAGGCTGGCTCTCTGAGGTGGGGATCGGAGGTACAGCATTTAACTGGCTCCGGTCCTTCCTGGGAGGCTACCCCCAATGTGTGCAGCTTGTGGGGGAGCTGTCGGCCCCTTGGATGTTCCCATGTGGGGTTCCCCAGAGGTTGGCACTCTCCCCCCATGCTGTTCAACATCTATATGAGGCCACTGGCTCAGGTCATTAGGGGATTTAGAGTCTGCTGTCACCAGTATGCTGATGATACGCAGCTCTCTCTCTCCTTTTCCACCTCTGCAGTGAAGGCGGTACAGACCCTTGACTTATGACTGGATGAGGTAATGAAATGGATCAGGACTAACAGACTTAAGCTCAACCCGGAGAAGACTGAGGTTATGTTCTTCGGGGTGTCCTCGCCCGGATACAAGGGCCCTCTCCCCAGTTTGGGGGGGTACTACCATCCTGCTGGCAGATAAAGTTAGGAATCTGGGTGTGGCCCTGGATCTGGCTCTCACTATGGAAGCCCAGGTGGCTACCGTTTCCAGGACTGCCTTTTTCCACCTTCGACAGATTGGCCGGATTCGTCCATATCTGGATGGGGAGTCCCTGAGAACAGTTGTGCAGGCGCTTGTGATCTCGAGGATAGACTATTGCAACACTCTCTACGTGGGGTTGCTCTTGACTCTTATTCGGAGACTTCAGCGGGTGCAAAATGCTGCGGCTAGATTTGTGGCAGGTGTGCGTTGATATGACCACATCATCCCAGTACTGGCCCACTTGCATTGGATACCCATTGCATCCTGAATAAGATTCAAGGTCTCAGTTTTGATTTACAAAACCCTTCATGGCTTGGGACCTGAATGCCTGACGGAGCAGGTCTTCCAAATATCAACTGAGGCCCGAGCCACTAGAATGTCACAGGCATGCTCACTCCAGGTGGCCACGCCCAGGGAGGCTAAGAAAGCAGTAACCTGCAACTGAGCCTTCTCTGTGACTGGCCCCTTGCTTTGGAACCATCTCCCAAGTGAGCTGCGCCTTGCACAGTCCCCGCCTGCCTTCAAGGAAACCTTTAAGACCTGGCTTTTCCATGAGGACTTTGGCGACCTCTAATTAGATTTTCTTTCTTTCTTTTCTCTTTCTATCCTACCATCTTGCCGAAATATTTTATTTTATCTTATGTTATTTGTTATTTTTTTCTAGTATTGTTAATTCTTCTTATGTATTCCTTGTTTTATTTTTTATTATTGTTATTATATTGTTGGATAGTCTGATTACCGCTTGACTGGTTGTGGTAAACCGTCCGGAGTTCCTTTGGAAGACAGGTGGTATAAAAATAAATAAATAAATAAATTGCTCTTGTGCACATTTTGTCTTTTCTATGGAGAAAGACAGATGTGTAGTTGCACAAGGAGGTCCTGGAGAGCTTTTATATTTTTGAGTCAACATGTCCAGAGTTGTGTTGTCAAGTACATTCAGACTTATGATGACCCTTCTTAAGGTTTTGTCAGTATCAAGTTCTCAGGGGTGGTTTACCAGCCTCTTATTCTGGCAGTACTGTTGGACCAGCCCTATGTTATATTGCCAGTTAAATTCCACAGAATAAAGATAGAGCATTTCTCTGGCCTGTGTTCCAAATGACTAACTCTTCAAAATGCCCAGTCCCACTGGAGTTGACTGCAGATCAATAACTACATCACTATCTACTCTGAGAGACAGTTACCCAGCTCTTTAGGAATCAGGTAATGGTGCTGCTTTTACTGCAGGTAAACTGTCATCGGTCTGGCAATTTACTGAAGGATACACCAATCGTACTGAAGAAAAATCTCCCTTTTGCTCAACTCATTTGGTAGACCTTCATTTTTACAGTATGTACGGAACTATTTCCTATCAACAGGAGTCCATTAGAAAGAAGACCATCTACTGTAAGTGTGTAGAGATCATTTCAGGATCCTGCATTGTAGCTGAGCAGTCCTATTTCAGAGTTAGTACATTTATGAGAATTTCAGAAACTGTGGTCGAGGTATTTTAGAGACAGAACTAACTAGACTGAGGAACCAATAAGGTCAGTGTGAATTCCACATATGGAGGAGTAATTAGAACAGTGGGAGCTGCAAGTCTCACTTCTGTTATTACTGTATAATTGGATAATTCAACGATATTGCACAGAGTATTTTTAGCTCACACAACCCTGGCTGCCATCAGAAGAGGAAAAACAACTCAGTGTTTTCCTCTCTGCATAAAGGTGTTATGTATATGTAGCTAGAATAGACAGATTATATGGCATGGTTATATTGAATGATTTCCTCACTACCAACTCCCCTAATTTCAGTTTATTCTGAGGTAAAAAAGAAACAAACTATCATGCAGGGCAATTCAGGACAGGATAATCTGGAGATCACTCATTTGTAAGATTAATATAAATCAGAGATGATGGCATATGACAACAATTGGTACTTCATACAGACTTTGACCCTTGTAGTGTCATTGTCTTCTATTACCATTAAGATAAAACATGGACTGACCCTACAGTCACAGAATCATAGAACATAGAACGATGGAGCTTGAAGGTACCTGTAAGGCCATCAGTTCCAAACTCTGGCCAGTGCAGGAATCCAAATCATAGTATATCTGAGAGATGGTTGCCCAGTTTTCTCTTATATCTTCTATATGCCCCACTCTTGCAAATACAAGATTTGGTTCAAGTCAGTTTTCTGTTTGAGGTAAAGAACAACATTCATTCAAGATATGGCAGCTCCCTAGGTTAGCAGTTGAATTTTACTTCAACTTTAACAATTATACACAGTTCTTGAACTAACCTATGGGTAGCAGTTCCCAGAAGCCTTCACTACCAGCTATGCTGCTCGTGGTTTCTTGGAGGTGCCGTCAAAGAGCACCTGGATTAGTCAAGATTGGGTGCCTCTGTTGTAACATAAGAACATGAAAAGAGCCATGCTGGATCAGGCCAAAGGCCCATCTAGTCCAGCTTCCTGTATCTCACAGTGGCCCTACCAAATGCGTCTGGGAGCGAGCGAGACTATATATCTGTCTCCTGATACCACTCCCCTGCAGGGAGTTCCACAGACTAACAACATGCTGGGTAAAAAAAATATTTTCTTTTGTCTGTTCTCACTCTCCCAGCCCTCAATTTGAGTGTCTGTCACCTAGTTCTGGTATTTTGTGAGAGGGAGAAAAGCATCCCTCTATCCACTTTACTCATGCCCTGCATTATTCTGTACGTCTGGGGGGGGTAGAGGTCAGGTATCTTACACACACCTCTGTTTACCCCAGTATTCCTGCTGCCTGAGGTGGCTGCCTCTGTTTGCCTAGTGGTAGGAGTGGCTCTAATGCACACTTTGGTGGAGGAGGAACAATCTGAAGCTGAGAATATTAATGCAAATAATAAGTAACAAAACAGAAACAGAATCCTTTCATTTCTTAAGCTAGCAAGAAAGCCTTCAGGATGAGATGCAAGACTGCTCAGAGGGAGAAATGTAACAAATTGCAGCCTTTCGTAAAGTTGCTCTGAGCAATATCAGCTGTAGTGCTGAAGTGGTGATACAATCAGATGAGCTGGAGAACTATCACACGTGACGTCTCAATACCGATGGACCACCTATGGTATAGCCACAGTGGCTCAGTGTTCCATGCCCAAACCTTGTAAAAAGTTGCTATAGCTCCAGTTGCAGCTACAGCAAAATATGAATTACAGTGAATGTGAGATGACATCTTGATCAGAGATAGTGGTATTTTGTGCCCGAGAAAGCAGATCTCACAAAGGAAGAATGTGCTTATAGTTGAACACCAGTCAAAAAACAAAGAAAGCCAATTCACCAATTCTGGAAGGTGAGAAGCACTCCTGGTGTGACAATCACACACCATCAGGATTAAAATACCGCCCACTTGTACTAACACTGAAGTATCTGAGAACAATAATATATTTCTGTCCATTGAGAGGGTTCTTAATGGATTGTTAGTGGTGGACACAGACAGATGATTTTTATTGATGTTGTATATTTTAATAGGGTATTAAGGTTATATTTATAGTTGTTTGTATATTGTATGTCTTTGATCACTGGAATACGCTCTATTGTACAGTGTAGTAGTAGTAGTAGTAGTAGTAGTAGTAGTAGTAGTAGTAGTAGTAATAACCCCCCCAAGGGTGCCGCCTTGTCGTGGCGGGGGGCTTAACTGCTCCAGTAGGTCCAACCTTACCAGAGAGGTCTCGACTGAGGAACAGAACTAAGTGCACCCAACAACCCATGAATCATGGTGAAATACAATATAAAGAAGCCTATACCGGATTGGTCGTCACCCGGGTTAACAAGGACCGCGATGGGTGTTGATGAACCTGGACATCCATCGATAAATGGGCTACAGGTCATTGCTGAGCAACCAGGGCATGGGCCTGTAGAGTTACTGGAAGCTGAACCATCTCAGAAGCGGCAGAAATATACTCTACCAGAGAATTGGACAATCATGAAATGCTACTATAGAGCAGAACCTGAAAAACGTGGCTACCAAAAGCGGATGCATCAGTTATGGAAACAAGAATATCCAAACTCCAATATAACTGAATTACGATTAGCTGATCAGCGAAGATATATTATCAGAAACAAGGTGTTTAATAAAGTTGAACTAGAAGAAATACAGAGTAGTTGTGAAATTGGAGGTCAACAAATTATCCAAATAGGAGGAACAAATAGATTAATAACACCTGGGGACATTGAACAGTCAAAAGTTGAAGAAAATATGGATGTTGCGCAAAACTTTGAACCAAAAGAAGGTTCAAATAGGATTGGAACACCAGCAGAGCTCACTATTAGGCACTAAGAATTGAAGAATAAAATACTCACACATGCTGCATTAAATGAAGAGAGGGGAAGGCTCCCGATTTTAAAGACTGTGCCTAGAAAAAAATTGGTACCATTGATGAACGATGTAAACTCAGCACTTGCAACAATCCAGATAACGTCAATTGAAGAGATAAATCAGCTTGCTTATAGTGCAGCAGTAATAGTAACGGAAGAACTAGGGATTCCACAATTGAAGCCCCCCCCCAAAAAAAAAAATGCATTGAGAAACCACGGTGGAAAATCAGGCTGGAGCTTAAAATCAAAAGACTCTGAGCAGATGTGAGTAACTTTAAAAACCTGCAGGAGGACAAATTAAAGAATGGTAAGATCAAGAAATATTTGACTAAAAAATACTGGCTAAGTACAAGGAAAATTGGAGAAGCATTGGAAATAGTGAAGCAGCAAATAACAGCAACAGCTAGAAAAATTGAAAGATATGATGCTAGATTTACTCAGTATAAAGACAACCAGTTGTTTCAATCAGATCAAAGAAAGTTCTATCAGAGTTTAAATCAGAAGATAAGTATAAAAGATGAAAAGCCTGAAAAAATGGCAACCATTCAGTTTTGAAAAGACATATGGGGAACTGAGAAAGACTATAATAGAAATGCTGGATGGCTCCAAGATTTTGAGAAGAAATTCTCCAAGTGCACAATGGACCAACTAGAAATAACAGCTGATACGATCACCAAAAGAGTACAAAGAGTCAAAAACTGGTCATCACCTGGCAATGATCAACTGCATGGATTTTGGCTTAAACACCTGACCAGTCTGCATGGAAAAATGGCCCAACAATTTAATGAAATGTTGAGGACAGGTTATATTAATGAGTGGTTAACAACTGGCAAAACCTATTTGATTCAGAAGGATCCAACAAAAGGAGAAATACCTGAAAATTACAGTCCAATAACGTGTTTACCAACTAAGTATAAACTGCTAACAGGCATCATAGCTGATAGAGTCCAGGATTATTTGGAAGCAAATAACATCATGCCAGTAGAGCAGAAGGGGAACAAACGGGGAAGCAGAGGCACAAAAGATCAGTTACTCATTGATAAAATGATCCTAGAGAATTGTAAAGCCCGGAAAACTAATTTATATATGACTTGGATTGACTATAAAAAAGCCTTTGACTCAGTACCACATAGTTGGATTATTAAGTGCCTGGATGCCATTGGAATATGTAAAAGTATTAGTGCCCTAATTGAAAATGCAATGAAGAACTGGAAAACAGAATTGTTTGTCAAGGATGAAAGCTATGGATTAGTTAGCATCAAACGAGGGATTTTTCAAGGTGACTGTCACCTCTGCTATTTACTATTGCCCTGATTCCCCTCTCAATAATTTTGCAGAAGACAAATTTAGGGTACCAAACGGCTAAACATTCAGGGAAAATTTCTCATCTATTGTATATGGATGACTTAAAGTTGTATGGAAAATCAGAAACTGAAATACACTCACTGACCAACACAGCCCGAATTTTCAGTACTGATGTTAGTATTGAGTTTGGACTAAACAAATGTGCCACAGTTGCACTGAGAAAAGGAAAAATAATTGAGAGTGAAGGAATTGAAATGCCAAATGGACAAGCTATTAAGTATCATCAGTCTGAAGCCTATAAATATCTGGGCATAGTGGAATTAGATAATATCAAGCATAGGCAAGTGAAAAATGTGGTCAGTAAAGAATATATCCAAAGGGTCAGAAAAGTATTAAAAAGAAAGCTGAATGGTGGTAACACCATCAAGGCCATTAATAGCTGGGCCATACTGGTCATCAGGTATACCGCTGGCATTATAAACTGGACTCAGACGGAGCTAGATATTCTAGATAGGAAAACAAGAAAACTTATGACTATTCACTATGCATTACATCCACACAGTGATGTTGACAGGCTGTATTTACCTAGAAAATTAGGTGGTAGAGGTCTTCTGCAAGTGAAGCAGGCAGTTGAAGAAGGGAAGCATGCGTTGGCAGATTATGTAAAAAATAGTACAGAGCCAGCATTATTGGAGGTTAAGAACAGGGAGGTGTTTAAAGTAAAGCAAACAAAGGGTCAATACAGGAAAACAACAATGCAAATACGAGCTGATAGCTGGCATAATAAAGCGCTGTATGGGCAGTTCCTCGAAAAAGTCAAAGGAAAAGTAGATGAGGAAAAGACCTGGTCATGGCTCACTAATAGAACACTGAAAAAAGAGACAGAAGCCCAGATTTTTGCAGCTCAAGAACAAGTTATCAGAAAAAATGCAGTTAAGGCTAGAATAGAAAAATCAGCTGAGTCCCCCACATGTAGACTCTGCAAAGAGGCAGATGAAACTATCGACCATATATTGAGTTGTTGCAAGAAAATTGCTCAGACTGATTACAAACAGTGTCATAATATAGTTGCTCAAATGGTCTACTGGAATTTGTGTCAGAACTATCATCTGCCCATAGCAAATAACTGGTGGGATCATAAGCCTGAAAAAGTGACTGAAAATGAGCATGCAAAATTACTTTGGGACTTCCGAATACAGACAGACAGGGTTTTGGAGCATGATACCCCAGACATTGTGATTGTGGAGAAGAAAAAAGTGTGGATCATTGATGGTAGAGTCACTGAGAAACAACTTGAAAAAATTACCCGATATCAGGATCTCAAAATTGAACTTCAGAGACTCTGGCATAAACCGGTACAGGTGGTCCCAGTGGTAATTGGCACGCTGGGTGCGGTCCCCAAAGAGCTAAGCAAGTATTTAGAAGAAATTGGAGTTGACAAAGTCACTATCAGTCAGATGCAGAAAGCCACCTTACTGGGATCTGCTCACATAATTCGCTGATACATCACTGAGTCCTAAACGCTTGGGAAGCGTTCGACTAGTGATTGGTAATACAAAATCCAGCATAGATAGCTGTGTGTTTTAATAATAATAATAATAATAATAATAATAATAATAATAATAATAATAATAATAATAATAATAATAATAATAATAATAAAAACTATCCAGAGGAGAACTGCTGACTTGATTCCAGGCAGATTTGATGTTCAGGACCCTTTGCTTGACCCCTTGGGGCAGATGATTAATGATGCAGATTGGAATTAAAGAAGGCAAAGCTTGCTTGTGAGGGCCTGGGGCAAGTTGTACCCCCCTATCCCAGTCAAGCCCCAGGCCTTCTCCCCTTGCAGCATCATGTATCCTATTTTAGTGGGGCTCCCCTCCCAACCCTCCCCACCCAACAACTTCTGAAACAGATGCTGGGAGTGTGAAAGTGGTTTAAGGTGGTGATGGTGGTGGTGGTGGTCATCATAGTTGTCGTCGTCATCATCATCATCGTCCTCCTCCTCCTCCTCCTCCTCCTCCTCAGTCAATTCTGACTCATGATTACCCTTTTTAGGGTTTTCTAGGTAGAGCATCTTCAGAAGTGGTTTACTGTTCCTTTCTCCTCACAGCCCTGGGACGGTGCAGCTGGCCCAAGGCCATTCAGGCTGGCTCTTCTCCCGGGAGGCTCCGTGGGGAACTGAACTCCCAAACTCTGGCTCTGCAGCTGGATACCTGGCTCACTGAGCTACCTAGTCAAATGGTAATGCAGCCATGCAGTTTGCTTCCCCCTCCCCTAGTCTACAAATGGAAGCAAAGTCTGAATTTGACCCTTGGGTGGATTTTCAGCCATTGATGGGTCCCCCCCCCGGCAATTGCACATTTTTTCAAGTGCCTCAACGGATGAGGGGGATCCATAAAACAGTTTGCTTTTGTTGCTTGTTACATTTAAGTGATTCCTTCTGATTTCAGCTGAAGACGTAAGCACAGGCTTGTTTACATTTTTTGTTTTAAAAAAAAACATGCATCAGAAGCAGTGTTCTCACCAATGTACACTTTGAAATACATCCCTGGTCTCAAGGGGCTCTCCATATTTCTGCTGTTGTTTTTGGTTTTGTTGTTAGATTACAAAAAAATAACATCCCCCCCCCCGCATCTGCTCATTGCAATTTGAAGGGGGAAAATACCAGGTAAAAGGAAAAAAAGAGATAGATAAAAGGGAATCAGAACAACCCAGAAAAGACTCATGCAGCTTCTTCTATCCAGTGTCCTTTAGACATGCTGGACAAGAATTCCCACCACCCCTGCTGTCTGGGGATAATGGGAGATGTAGTCCAAAGCAGATGAACGGTACTGGTTTGAGGAGGTCAGAATTAACATGAAAGAATATTCTTTGAAAGTTTGAATCGGCAGGAGGGTTTGATGATTGATATTAAATCTAGGGTATATGAACGATTGTCAGATGAAAAATCTAGTTGTGATCAAACATCCACAATCTTTCACATGAAAAGTCATTGGAATTCTGAGTTTTTGTGGAAAAGTAGCAGTTCACTGCGTTGTTATAATGTCCTCATATTGCTTAATATGTTTCTGCTCTGCTCGTAACCAGCATCCACTTGTAGAATCTTGGCTGTTATTACTGTGGATGTGAGGTGTCCCTTTTGCTGTTCAGAAAAACAACAACAATAACAAATCCATTCTGGTAATTGAATCTGTCCTGTGAAATACGCTCCCTAATTAGGCAATAGGAAATGAAAGGCTGTATATTCAGAGGGATTATAGCACATCTCGCATTGTGGAGCTGTGGAGGGAGGTAAAGAGTGGGGTCCCCCAAGGTTCAGTACTGGGACCCCTGCTTTTCAACCTCTTCATAAATGATCTAGAAATAGGACTAAATAGCAAGGTAGCCAGATTTGCCAACGACACTAAATTATACAGGGTAATAAAAACAGAGAGAGATTGTGAGGAGCTCCAGAGGGATCTCTTGACACTGGGGGAGTGGGCAAACCAGTGGCAAATGAGCTTCAACATTAGCAAGTGCCACTGCCGAGTGATGCAGGCTGGGGAACAAACCCTAATTACATTTATAAACTGATGGGGTCTGAAAACTCTGCAACAAACCAGGAAAGGGACTTTGATGTCTTGGGGGACAGCTCAATGAAGTCTTGGGAGACACTGCTGTGCCACAGCAGTGAAAAAAGCAAACTCAATGTTAGGGATCATTAGGAAGGTTTGGGTATAGAAAATAAGTCTGCAAGTGTCATTTTGCCCCCTTTAAAATCTATGGTGAAGCCCCATCTAGAGTATTGTGTACAGTTCTGGTCACCACACCTCCAGAAGGACATTATGGAAATGGAAAAAGTGCAGAGGAGGGCAACCAGAATGATTAGGGGACTGGAACACCTTCCTTACCATATGAAGCTGCAATGGATGGGCCATTTCACTCTTGAATGACAAGTGCCTAAGAGGTAACCCGACTGAAGTTTAAAAAATCATATACGGTATGGACAAAGTAGATAAGGAAAAACTGTTTTCCCTATCGCACAACACTAGAACTAGGGGACACTCCATGAAACTTTTGGATGCTAGATTTCAGACAAATACGAGAAAGTGCTTTTTCACCCTGAGGATCAATAGTCTGTGGAACTCCCTGCCAGACGAAGTGGTGACAGTTGTCAGCCTTGACAGCTTTAAGAAAGGATTGGACAAGTTCAGGGAGAACAAGGGTATCAATGGCTATTATTTTGGATGCCTAAGAACAACCTCTGGGTTGGAGAGATAGGCAGGATATCTCTCAATGCCATTTGCAGGGAATGGTGAGCCACTGTGTGAAACAGCATGCTAGACTGGATGGGATGTGGCCTGTTCCAGCAAGGCTGTTCTTATGTTTTATAAGACTTGAAATCAAATCCAAAGTGACCACCCAAGAATTATTGCAATTGCCCTAAGAACACATCCTGGCAAGTTGGGTTCTGGTTCTTATTACCAAATGTGATATGCAAGTAAGAATTATTTCAAATTCTTTAAAAGACGTTGTAAACATTACTGTTGAAGAGGGCCAAGTGAAACTGACCTATCCCAAGATTTGTACAGATTCAGCTATGGAAATGCCCATTATCTTTACCTTTAAAAAGAGAACAACCTTTCTTAATTTTCGGCACAGTCGTATCCACTTTGTCAGTATGGTGGTTGGCAAAAGACAATTGCAAGGCCACTGGCAGGAGAACTGAAGGAAGGGCTTTCAAATAAACTTCCCAGATCTGAGTCCAGGACCATCTAAGCCAGCCCTCTGTCTTCAGCATGCCAGGAGATATTTAGTGTCAGGGCATAGGTAGTTGCTAGTCCCTAGTTACTGTATTTTCCTCTGGCTCTGAGACTTCCGCTTTAAAAAATTATCTTGTCATAAATCTACGGACAGACCTGTGCCTTGCAAATTTGGGTCCTCTTTTGAATCCACTGCAAGGTACATCAATCTAGTTCCCCACCTCAGATCTCGCCTGAAAGGATCTGGCAGAAGAATTTTGAGTGGCTTGATCCGTCAGCTGTCCTATGCTGATTTATGTAGAAGACACAGAAATGCCTGGCTCCCTACTGCCTGTCTTCTCTAGGACATCTCTTCCCATTGTTCCCCTACAAGACACGGGTCAAGAACCTGTACGTCCTCCTCTGAGCAGGGACAGCCCCTAGCTCAAGGCAGAATGAGGCAGATTTTAGCATTATGAAAAGGCTACTACGACTACGACTACGACTATGACGACGACTATGACGACGACGACGACGACGACGACGACAACGACGACGACGACGACGACGACTACTACTACTACTACTACTACTACTACTACTACTACTACTACTAC
>JAHTLZ010000074.1:10898174-10918143 GCA_023846285.1 Phrynocephalus versicolor | reverse complement strand
TGTGTGTGTGTGTGTGTGTGTGTGTGTGTGTGTGTGTGTGTGTGTGTGTAGTTTTTAAGATGCAAAGTGCCATTTACGTTCCATGTATTGACATTATTATGTCTATTGTGAGGAGGACCTGAACAATTTTGAAACTACCAGATTTCTGAAAAATATTACACGTGTTGACCTTTACTGGAAATATTGGGTGCCTTCTTGTTCCCAGAGAAAACAAAAAGAAATCAAGGCCACCATCCTAGGCACATTGACCTGGGAGTGAACCCGAAGGAACTCTACAGGGCATATTTCTGAGGAAATATAGAGAGAGTCATATGTATAGGTGAGGATGCCACAGTGAGGAATGTAATGGACAATTGTGGTGACCCAGTTCTGTTTCTTAGATGAGAAGTTGCATGTGATCCGGCATTGCTGAATGTCACAGCCAGAGTCCATTTTAGCAGCCGGATAGCTCAGGCATTTGGCTGTGGAGACCAAGTCTGGGATGCTCCACTCTGCCTCCCAGGAGAAAAGCCAGCCTATGTAGCCTTGGCAAAGTTGTGCCATCCCTGGGTGCCTCCAGAAGAACAGAATGCTAAACCACTTCTCTGTATTCAGAACTTAGAAAACAATGGAAAGGGTCACCATCAACTTTACATAAATGTTATTATTAAAAGGACCAGAACTCCATCTCTTCTGCCTTCTCCAGATAAACAAGTTGAGGCTGCAATTCTAGGAAATGGTGTTGCCTGTGGTTCAAGGAACAGACAATATTGAGTTAGATTTATCAGATCTTATTTCCACTCTGCACTTCAGCAGTTTCCCCTGATATTCACACTCCTGCCTGTTTGTTAATATACCACCTAAAAAGCAAGTGCTGCTTTCTGGCCTTTCTTAAGGTCAATGGACCAATAGGTTAGTTTGATATAAATGCTTGGTGTACATCACCATCTGCAGCATGATCTTGTGGGAAGGGAAAACCCTTGTGGAGGCAGTCTCTTACCTGACCCCCTCACACTCCATTCTAGGAAATGGAGGGAAAGGGCACATGGTTTCGTGTTGTGCAAGCAAAGAGAACTGCAGCAATCATATGACTCAGATACAGGGAGGTGACAAATCCTTACAGGAAATGCTTGGATTTGAGCTGTTCTGTTTCCTGTCAGATTGCCTGCAAGCTATTTGTGTGCGTGTTCTGTGCTGTCAAGTCGGAAATGACTTGTAGCGTCCCTAACAGGACTTTCAAGGGAAGTGAGATATTTAAGGAGTGCCTTTACCAGTTCCACTCCACCAGTGAGTTTCCAGAGCCAAGTGGGAATTTGAACTCTGCTCTCCAGAATCCTAGTCCACCACTATCCACTGCACCACACTGAACATACAGAGTATTACCATCCCCAAATTCTCCTTCCCTCCAAATTCTTGTGGGGACTCCGGGTGGCTCAAAATGTTAAAACAAGTAAAAGCACAATAAACAATTAAAAAAGCAATTCAACAACAACAACAACATTGATATTGCTATACCAGGTGATAGTAGAGTCACCAAGAAACAACTTGAAAAAATTACCCGATGTCAGGATATGAAAATTGAACATTCAGAGACTCTGGCATAAACCGATACAGGTGGTCCCAGTGGTAATCGGCACACTAGGTGCGGTGCCTAAAGAGCTAAGCAAGTATTTAGAAGAAATTGGAGTTGTCAAAGTCACCATCAGTCAGCTGCAGAAAGCCACCTTAGTGGAATCTGCTCGCATAATTCGCCAATACATCACATAGTCCTAACTGTTTGGGAAGTGTTCAACTAATGATTTCTAATACAAAATCCAGCGTAGTTGGCTGTGTGTTATTTTAATAATAATATAGATTAAAACATTTTAAATGCTACAAACAAAGGTTTCCTTGCAATGTCAGTGGGTTAGGACAATGAAACTTTCATGCTTTTCTTTATGGTGGAAAACAATTATTTATTTAAGGAATCTTTGAAATTTCAGGGAGAGACAAGTAAAAATGTTGCATTGGGAGGGACCCCCCCATTTGTTCCCTCCACATTTTTGTAGCCAAGGTGCTCAGTTGCCCAGAACCTGTTAAGGCACATCTTGCCTTCTGCATTTTAATAGGACTACCTACAAAAAGCCCAGTTTCCTACAAGAGTCACACATCTAATGTGTCACCTTTGCCTTGTTCTTTAAATTGGAGGGCATGCTAGCAAAACACAGGGTTCCTCCATTTCTGCTTCAGGGACTCTGCTCAGCAGGATATGAGTTGAAATGTTCACGAGGTCCTTGATTCTCACCATTTTCAGGATTAAAAATGAGTACCATGTGTCAGTGGGGAATTTGAACAAAAAAGGAGGCCTTCGGGGTTGTGGTGGTGGAGGCCTCCTTGGTTTCTGCTTTGAAGCCTGCTTCTCTCTCTGTCATTACCCGGGGATGAAAATGCAGACTTTAGATTCCTGAAAACGAAGCCCTTTCTCTTGCTTCTACTTCTGCAACGTATCTGATGCCCATGGAGAATTATCAATAGGGAGACAGGATCACCTATGGCCCCTGCACTTTGATCGTGAATGTATTGACTTGAAAGCAACTCCAACTGAAAACCCCAGAGCTGCATAAGAGGCTGGGGATGGAAGAAAAGGTGTGTGTGTGTGTGTGTGTGTGTGTGTGTGTAAAGAGCGAGAAATACACAAAGGCTTCTCAAAGAGAGATGGCTGCTCTGCTCATGCTGCATACCTTCATCTCCCTTTCTCCTGTCCTCTAGGTGCCTATCAGTCTTAGGCATTGTTTCGGAACTCTTTGGAGGGAGAGGCAGCCATTCTAAATTGGAAAAAAATGTGTTTACTTCATGTGAACACATGTCTTTTTTTCGAATCACTTTCAACTCGCTCAACAACTCTGTTACCTTGTAGTCATGGTGAGGTACAAACGACAAGGTTCTTTCTGCTTGACCAAAAATTTCCTGGTTCCTCAGGCAGCTGGGGGCCTTACCGAAGGAGATTATGTTGATTCCATATCTTGAAACAGTGCACGCAAAAGATTCTAATGTGAGTTTGCCTCAGTGGATTTCATTTTGTAATATATTGTTTGTGAGGCAGCACAGCTTTCTTGCATATTTTGATAGAACAGCATGCAACAAAATAGAATAGAATCATGAAGCTGGAAGGGGCTTACAAAGCAACCGAATCCACTCCACTGCTCAAGGCATGAATACAAATCAAAGGATATCTGCCAGGTGGTTGTCCAGATTTCTCTTGAAAGCCTCTAGTGTTGGAGCACTCACCATCTCCTGAGGTAATTGGTTCCATTGCTGTACTGCTCTAACAGTTAGGAAGTTTTTCCTGATATTCAACCAAAAGCTGAGTTCCTGTAATTTGAGCTCATTGTTGCATATCCTGTTGTCGCAAGGGAGCACTGAAGTATTTGCCATGCCCAAGGGACAATGTTGACAAGGCAGAGAAATATACATTTGCCTATGTTAATGTGACCAGATTCCAAATTTGTAAACCTATCTCTGTGTTGGATAATCTTCAGCCTTTCCATTCAGAATGTACATAGACCAAATAACCTGTGCATGTGTACACTCATAAAACAACCTCTGTTTCTGCCTTAATATTTAATTTTGAAATTAACCTGCACCAAAATGTATATTGAAAATATATATTATTCAGTGTATTTCCTCACAACATGTGAAATTATAAAATGTATTTCATCTTGAAAAATGGATTTCTAAATTATTTAAAGTGAGGATATAAAAGTGATCATGTTCTACTGAGCCCAGGTTCATCATAAAGTTTGCAGAATTACAAAGATATGATAATTCTGTTGTGATCTGTGCATTCCTTTAGGAGCCCCAGATCAAGTCAGATCACATCACAATCCACAATGACGAAACTTCTGAAGCACCCCCAGTTCAATGTCAGTGTCCTTTTAAATTCCAACCTAGAATGCACATTTTGAAATTACAGTGGTATCTCGGATAACAAATTTAATTTATTCTCTGAGGCAATTTGTTATCTGAAAAAATTGTTATCTGAAACACGGTTTCTCATAGGAATGAATGGGAGACCAATTAATCTGTTCCGTAGCCTAGGAAAAAGACACAGACACCTGTTTTTTGCTAAAAACTCTTTATAACGTGCACTTTAAAGGTACAAATGTGATGCAACCCAGGATAACTCTTTTTTACCAGTGCATGCTGGAAATTCTTTATCCAAGGCAGCCCATAGGGAAAATTTGTTATCCGAGGCAGCCCATAGAGAAAATTTGTTATCTGAGGCAGCCCTATACCTAGAAATTGTGATTCGTTATTAAAAAAAATTATTATCAGGGGCATTCTTTATCTGAGGCATTATTGTATTCTTGGATCAAGATCCGTTTACTTTTCTTTGTAGCCTCATATAATAGGTCTCCTCCAGCCTTCCAAGTGGTTGTTTCAGGTGTGTGACGGGAAATCTGACAAATCTGCTTCTTAACAGTGAAGCAGGGTGATTGGCTGGGTGGTGAATGTAGTCAGCCTATCCTGGAGCCTGAAGGAGGAGGGGGGGTGGAGGGAGGAAATAAGATGGGCAGCTCAAGAAAGATGGCTGCTGTTGGTTTGTTTTGACTGTAGAATTACTGTAGCTTTTATTTGGACTCACATTAATGTTGCTATGTAATAAAAAGGCATTGTTTTCATTCTTGAACCACCAGGACTGGTGTGGTTAATGGCTGGTGTCAAACATGTTAATGGAAAGATATTTTAAAAGGTGACAAGCCTAGGTTGGGACAGGTCACACTTCATATTATTTGGGGGATGGGATGCATCTTGCTACATTGGAACATTTGTGCTAGAGGATATAATTGGCAGATATGATGGTGCTTTTTTCTGTCCAGGTCTCATCCAAGACTTTGGTACCAGGTACTGAGTCCCAAGCTCCAAATCCCAGGTGTTTCCTATTGTAAACAAACACTCACACCTCTAAAAAACAGGGGTGGATGGATTCTGAGTTACAAGTTGAGTCTGAATCATTGAAAAAAAAATCTGAGTCCACTCCAAGTTAAGTCACCAGTGCAACTTAACTCCAGCTTGGCAGTAAGTCCTGCTACTCGAGTCCCAAAGAGCATCCGGTTCCAGACCCACGAGATCGTCGCAGGCGCGCTCACTGAGAGTGGCCACACCTAGAGAGGCGCGGAAAACGCTCACGCGAAACCGCACCTTCTCTGTGGTGGGGCCTTCACTCTGGAATCACCTCCCTTCTGAGCTGCGCCTGCTGGAGTCCCTGCCTGCCTTCAAGAGGGCCTTGAAGACCTTCCTCTTTAAAGAAGCCTATGGTGACCTTATCAGTTAGTTTTTTTCCCTCCTTCCCCCTCCCTATTTATCGCCGCCATCTTGCCCTCCGCTGCTTCTCGCTCGGAGGTTCTTCCACTTATTTTATGTCTTTTTTAACATTGTTAGCCGCCCAGAGTTCCCGTCAGGGAAGATGGGCGGGATATAAGCCTTTAAATAAATAAATAAATAAATAATACAGGCATACTTTGGTCTAAAATTTTAATGCTTTTTCCTGGACATTTTGTATTGCAAAAAATTCATAAACTGGAAACTCGCTGGTGGGCGCAATGCATCCTGGGTACTTTTTTCATAATGCATTACGGAAAAAAAAAAAACTTAAACTGAGGTATTGTGGAAAAAATTGTGAACCAAGAAATTATGGATTTCCTTTCATGAACCAAAAATTATGTTAACGGAGGCATTAGTAAACTGAGGTAGTCTTGTAATTTTTGTTTTCAGTGTCTGGCATCTGTAATGGACTGGATGAAGGTGAATAGAATGAAACTTATTACAGACCAGACAGAGAGGTGCCCCTGGCCAATCGAAAGGCTGACCAAGGACCTAGAGGCCACAACTACCCTAATTTTTGCTTTCCTTCCATGAGCAGGATAAGACCTTTCTCTTCTGGCAATGTTTCCCTCAGTGACTGGCTGCCTGAGTGGGATTTTAACGTAGATTGTTATGCCTTCCTGCTTTGAAAGAGTTTTTACTATTTGCTTTTGTTCAGAGTGGCATTTGTTTGATCCTTTCAAATATCTATATACTTTTTGTTTTTAGCTTTAAATATTGTCTTTTAATGATGTAAGCCCTTTTAAAGAAAAAGGTGGGCTATAAATAAATAAATAAATAAATAAATAAATAAGCAAGCTTTCTCCACATACCCAAGCACTGAGAAGTTTCAGTGGCTCAACACTGACCCAGTTTTACTTTCCTCTGGAAAGAGGTCATAGGAGGCTTATGTAATTTTGGAGTATTTACATAAAGATATGCCGACTGGCTGTAGAAGGAGGTACAGCTTAAACACTCCAACAGGCAGCCAAAGTCTGTTGTTTCCACATCAGAGAAAGGGAGGGTGTGAGGGAGGGAGACAAAAAATGTAATTTTTCCTCACCACAAGCCCCAGACATGGCTCTCACACGTCCACTTTTCAGTTCCGCTTGAAAAATGCAGCCTGCCCCTTTGGTTTCCTTCACAGCACCTAGGCACAGAGCAAGCTCCCTCGGTAGGTCACTGATCCATCTAGCCTACTTCTGCCAACATTCACTGTGACTGGTTGTTCCACAGTTTCAAGGCCCCCAATCTTTCCCTGCTTCACCAGGAAGGGCAGAGAACTGAACTGGAAATCCTCTGCATGCAAACATGGTCTCAACTACTAAAATACCTTGACAACATCATCCATGAGAAGTTCATGGATTGTGGGGGGGGGCTGCTTTTCCTATATTTATAAGACTTAAGAACTTTATGGTCAAACCATTTGCTCCCAAGGAAAGCATCAGTGTAATATTCCAGTTCCTAACCCTGCTCTGTAATGCCTCAAATTCGGGTCAGGAATTATCTCAGGGTAATTTGTATACCCATCCTAGCTAGAGATGGGCACTTCATATTTGTATCCCCAGGGAAACGAGTGCGAATGATGGCACCTATGCTGCCTTGGTGGCCCAGTCCTGGGCTACTTACCAGGCTCCACATAGTGTGAGGCTCCATCATGATCATTGCGATAGCAATTATGAAAGGAGACTGGCCAGCTTTTCCCGGCCTTGCTGCATAGCTGGCCACTCATTGGCTGAGTGTGAAGACTCCCCGTCCCGCTGCAATGGGCATGTGCCAAGCATTTGGCCTGGTTTTTCTCCAGAGCCATCCAGAACATTACATCTAAATTTGGCAGTCCCTAGACAGTCCATCAATCACCAGTTGGAGGTCAGGAATGAGCTGCCAAGAAAGAAAGAAGTGTTTTCAGAAGCTAAATAATCAGTGCTGCTACGTTAACAACTAATGCAAGAAATTCTATGGGACGGAAACTGTGTGATTCACTTTATTTTCCTTGGACTACATGGCATACTACTAGTGAATGTGAATCAGCCATGCTATATCTGCAGTTTTCCCCTCTGCCACTGGGGCTTCCACTTTGCTTAAGAATATAATGGCTGTACATTTCAAGATGTGTGACTAGTGACTACTTGTTCCAATACAATGGACAACTGGAAGCTGGCTGTCTCAGCTTCCTAGTGTAACATGTGGAGAAAAGAAGTGAAGGGACAGCTTTCGTCAACCAAGCATCACTTTGTCCCAAAACCATTAATTTTTTTAAAAAAGGCTTGGTGCAAGCACTGTTGTGCTTCAATGAACTGGAGTTCAAAAGGGTGGTGAGGGGGTTGAAAGCAAAGACAGGAAGAAATTGGAAGAGAGGAGGAAATTAGCAGCCAACCTTTGGATTTTGTTAAGGTATCCATAAGGTTGCTGTGCCTCCTGCAAATCTGGATGGTTGCAGCAGAGCCACCTTAACAAGGTGCTAGCAAGTTTAGATTGGCAATTTCCTCTGCTTGCTCTGCTGTGACCCACTGAAGGAAATTTACAAAGGGATGCCTAACTTCCTGCCTGCGATGACATGGTGGATTAATTTGCATTTTCCCACTTGTTTTGTTTTGATGTGCCCACTGAAATGTCACAGTGTCAGCATTTGCCTATTACGACACTGCAGGTGACGCTCTGTCATAGGATGATGGAAGTATCATGCACATAGACAAACCTTGTTTCTTGAGGCACTATGTGGCTAGAAGCTTCATGTGTATGCATGATCAGTGGTTCTCAGAAGAGCCTCTTTTGTGATTGGTACACATGCAGATGCTTCAACAAACTGATTTGTATTACATATGGCATGCAAGGTATTTCTTAATGGTTGCATGTTGTCAAGTTGATTCCAGCTTGTACTGACCCTTCTCAGGATTTTTCTAGCATAAAGTACTTAGAAGTAGTTCACCGTTCCTTTCTACTGGGATATCCAAGATGAGGCCTATATTTTTTTTCCTGTGGCCCTTCCTTATTAACAAAGGCTTATTAACAATGTGTCAGGAAGGCAAACCACAGGGACAGCGGGGTACTTCTTGTCCACTGTTCATGACACTATCCTTGATCAAGGCATGATAAGTATGACAAACTGGCTTATCTTTCACATTATTAAAGTTTAGGTCAGTAGTGGTCAAACTTCAGCCCTCTAGATGTTTTGGACTACAACTCCTAGAATTCCAAGACTGTATTGCCAATGACAAAGAACTGTTGGAGTTGTGGTCCAAAACTTCTGGAGGGCCAAAGTTTGGCCACCACTGTCTTAGGTGTTATAATTTTAATCAACTTATTTAAGATTTCTCTCTCTCTCTCTCTCTCTCTTTCTCTCTAATATATTCAATAAGTTGAGTAAAGTAAAAAACCTAATACAGTGGTACCTTGTATAAAGGAATTAATTCATTCCAAATGAAATTCTGTGAAGCAAATTTTCCTTTGTACAAATTTCCCATAGGAATGCATTGAAAACGGATTAATCCCTAATCGCAAACGTTTTTCTGTTGTACGGATTCTCCCCATAGGCAATTCTGTTAAGCAATTTCCACCTATCTCCTGAGATTTTCTGTTAAACAAACTGCTTGCTATATGAGGGTCTGCTGTATATTTCATTTCCCTCCCAATATACATTAAAATGGCAACTGTAGACTGGGAAGGGGAAAAAATTGCCAGTTTGCAACAGAAGACAGCAAAGCAACGGATGAGAGAGGACTGCCTGATTCACAAACATCTGATTGTGAACTCAAATCAGTAAAGACTGTATCATGCATTTCTCTATCAGAAAACCCTCCTTAGCCTTATCCAGTACAGCTTATGACCTTCCTGGTGAGGATCAATACTTTGCCTTAATGAATGTGGAGTGCAAGGACAGTATCTTGGATCCAAGTGCTTGTCTTCTACCAGTACTGCCTGCCTCTGTGAATTAAACGGATCATAGCTCTCTTCTTCATATCTCCATCTTCATGAAACAAGACATTTCGGTGAACCCTCTCTCCCTCCCACAAGAAGTTTGCTTGCTACAGGCACATTAGCAAGGAGCAGATTAAAGGGGAAAAAACTGTATGAAAAAGGAGGGAGGAATGGCCCAGAGAAAACTATGAATGAGCTCAGAAAGGACAAATAAAACAGCTGAGACATTTATATTGGTCTCCCCTACTGCTCCGAACAAAGCAATTATGAGATAAGAGAGGCGTGAATGAGAGGAAATTCTTTCATTTTTCAAACTGGAAGCTGGTACGATCCAACAGCCTGTTTATGAAGAACAATAAAGAAGATGCATGGGTTTGGTAAATGGTTCATTATGAATATATGGAACCATTTTCCAAGGGCAGGGATGAGGTCTGAGTTTGGGGAGAACTGGCATTTTATTTTATTTTATTTTATTTTTGCTCTGGTAGAGATCTGTCAGCTGGATTTTACAGTCTCTGTGAATGTTAGTGTGATTTAATCAGATGGCTGGAATGTGGACAACAATATTGAATCTCTAGTTATTGTTATGGTATCCAAATCGGGCATTGCACTGTTGGAAAATTGATATTTCATGTTAATCTTGCTTATTTTTACTAATGTCAGGGTCTTTTTCCACCCATACATTATATAATGAATGTTTCACAGAAAAAAGAAAAGAAAAAGACTTTCACCGCCACAGACTTTTTGTTTTATTGCTTACATGGCAGTCTCGGATCATTTTCAGAATGACCTAATTCTGTGCAATGTCTGAGATTGAAAAAGATGCTGCTGGGGAATGAAGGATGGCAAAGGAATGGTAAATGATTAAATTAAAATATGTGTGTAGAGCATCCAGTGACTTATTCCTGGATATGGCACACAAATCAGGAAAGATTATTATAATCTGAGCACAGAATGAAGTGTTTCTATAAACATTGCATAGTATTTAATACATCTTAGTGTAGTAACAATTTCTTTTGGGTATAATGTCTCTTCCTGCTATTTATAGCTCCCTTGCGGAGGATTCCCACCATACGGGAATAAAGCACAGAATAACTTTAGGCAATAGCTTCTAGATTCTGCAAACTCCCCATTAGGGCTCAGTCTCCCCTCCCCGCCTTCAAGGATCTGCTCGCCCCAATACAAAAATCCTGAAATGTCCATTCTCTCTTCTCACATTCTGAACGAATTCTTGGAACTTGGAGCTCACGTCCAAAGTTGCTCTTTGGGAAATGAAACGTCTTCTCTTTCTGGCAGGTTTCGCAACTGATGGCTTGTAACACGAGGAGGATGTCCTGGGTGTTCTATGCCATACCTCTGGCAGTTTCTGCTGCTGAAATCCTTGTTGCAATGGACATAGAAATGTGTAATTATCCTGGGGAGAGAGAAATGTATTAGCAAGAGGCCACATAACACTGGAAAATTGCTGCAACTCCCACCTAGAGCACAGCCTCTCACCTTATTAACACCGGACTCTTCTCCAACTCATCATTTCACCCCCTTCTTCATCCCTCCTCTGTCTAATCCTTTGACGTTTTAAGTTGTTGCAATATATAGTGCTGAGCTGACTTGAAATAACAACTAGCACAGAGCAGCACACACACAGTCTGGGCTGGCAGGTTGAAAGAAATGCCCGTCTGGCTGTCCGTTGCCCTGAGGGGGGAGGTCTGGAGAGAGAAGATGACTTGTGGTCTCCCCCCCCCCCCACTTCTTTTCCCCACCTCTGAGGTAATCCTTTTGTGTTTGTGAAATCAGATTTGAAAAGAATCCCATGCCTGAGTAAACCAAGGAATCAATTTGCCTAATCCTGGCCGCAAGAGAAGTCTGTGATCTGTTGCTTAGATCCTCACATCAGGTAAGAATTTCCCTCTTGCAGTAGCATGTGAGATCTACAGTAATGTATGTTTCTAACCCCAGTGGTGGCTCATAATGGAAGAACAGAGTAGGTGATTTTCATCCATTTTCTTTTCTGCTTCATACAGCACTTCCTGCTCAGTGGATTTTTCAGGACAGAGGGAAAACAGAAATCAAAGGAAGTTTCCTTTCTGCTTTTTTTTCTGTTGAGGACATCCCAACACTTACAGAAACGCTGGGTCGCAGTTAAGATTTTTAAAAATATGATTGGTTACTAGCTTGCCAGGGTACACCCCAAAGGAATGCTATTATTGGAATGTCTCAGCAAATCCCACGTCCGTTTCAACAGCATCTATTCCAATTGTCCTTTGTTCTGGAATCTGAATTTTTGTGAAATTTATATGTGCAGAAATGCACACAGCTGTGCAATTAGTCTATCAAAATACAGTGCCAATTAGAGATGGGCACGACTCAGAAAAATTGTTCGTTTTCATTTTCGTTTTCGGCTAGGGGTCCGTTTCGGCTCGTTTCCGTTTTCGTGAGCTAATTTCAAAATTTTTCATTTTCGTTTCGTTATGTAACGAAAACGAAAAAAAACGAAAACGAAAACGAGATTTTTTTTCGTTTCTTCCATTATGTGTTTTTCCAGTAACGAAAAACGAAAATTGGCTCGAAATTAGTCGTTTCGTTGTCTCCCCATATCTGGATAGGCTCATATCTCCTGTCTCCAGGAGGGCCTTTACTCTGGCTAGACTAAATGTCCTTCCCTCCAAGCTACTGGAGGGGAGGTTTCAAGGTTTACCCTTTTCGGATCGAAATTGCCCATGCGCCAATGACCAATTGGAATGTGTAGAGCATGTGCTTCTATTCTGCACCTATTATCAAGATCTACGCAAGGAGATTATCTCCCCAATTATAGGCAAATATCCTGGGAGGTCAATAGAATTCTATATACAGTTGCTCCTTTCTGATAACACTTACCAGGTAACTAGGCAAGTTGCCAAATTCTGTGCTGCTGCAATAAGGGTCCGTAAACAAATTTATAAAGAAACATAGTAGTAACTGATGACTGTTTTATCGTAGCCAATGGCCACCTTTATCCAGACCCGAATAAATTTTAAATTGTATTTAAATTGTATTTTAAATTGTATTTATGATATATCTTGTAATAAGGCTTGATTCATGTGCTGTCTATTGGAATGCATATTTGATCATCCTATTTTTATGATTTTATTTTGGTTTTTGGTCGTTGACCGTAAATAAAATTTCACTTAGTCGTTTCGTTTCCGTTTCCGTTCCAGTTCTGAGCCATTTTTCGTTTTTTGTTTCGTTATGTAACGGAAACGAAAAACAAAAACGAAAACAAAATACCGCTAAGTCATGCCCATCTCTAGTGCCAATGAACACCGTCCTGATGTCTATGTATGATTGTTTCCCTGCCTTACCTTGCCTCAGTCCCATAGGATATTCCTGGGGAACATTGGAAACGGCATATATAGATATGTGGATGCTTCATACGTCGTAGGAAGCACAAAGCACCACTGGCCAGCTGTGGCTGATCACCCTCCACCCTCCTCTCATCCATCCAGACCACTCATCATGCTTCACATGCTCTTCCTCGTTCGATACAGCCACGTCTTATGATATCAAATAACTTAGTGTCAATAGTGGAGTCCTTTGAATTTTTAGGTACTATTATATCTCAAGATTTAAAATGGTCATCTAATATTGAAAGTAATATTAAGAAAGCACAACAAAGGATGTTTTTTCTGTGTCAACTTAGGAAGTTCAGACTGCCAAAAGAACTGTTGATTCAATTCTATAGAGGTGTTATTGAATCTATTATCTGTTCCTCTATAACTGTCCAGTTTAGTTCTGCGACTAAGCATGACAGATATAGACTTCAAAGGATAATTGGAATTGCAGAAAAAATTATTGCCACTAATTTGCCATCAATTGTATACCACACGAGCTAAAAAGAGGGCCATGAAAATATATACAGATTCCACACATCCTGGACATAACCTATTTCAATTGTTACCCTCAGGGTGACGTTTTAGGACAACTAGATATAAAGATAGTTTCTTTCCAAGTGCTATCAAACTGTTGAATAATTAATTTTTACTTTTCTTCTTCCTTTTAAATAATAGGTTATATTGTATTGTTGTACTGTGTTTTTATTGTTGACTATATGATTCTTATATTTCCTTTTATATAGAAAGAGCATATTTTACCAAAACAAATTCTGGGTGTGTCCAACCACACTTGGCCAATAAAAGTATTCTGATTCTGAAAAAGTATTCTGATTCTGATTCTGCCCTGTGTGGCTGGCTGTGCATGGAGGTGGGAAGAGCTGGCCAGGGCACCAGTGACGAGTGGTGTGCCACTGCAGGGACCCTTGGTGGGAGTGTAGAGCCTAGTGCAGTGGTGTCCAAACTTTGGCCCTCCAGATGTTTTGGACCACAATTCCCACACTCCTTTGTTATTGGCAATCATCATCATTAGCATTCTTCAGTCTTGAAAGACTATGGTATCATGCCTGGAGTAGAGATCCTAAAAACAACACCTAGTGTGACTAAATAGACCAGGCACGTCCAAACTTCGGCCCTCCAGATGTTTTGGACCACAACTCCCAGAATTCCAAACCTGTATTTCCAATGGCAAAGGACTGTGGGAGTTGTGGCCCAAAACATCTGAAGGGCCGAAGTTTGGACACCTCTGGCCTAGTGAGAGCTGGTGGGGAGGGAGGGAGGATGATTGGGCACAGCTGGTCAGTGGCACTCATCTGCAGTTCTGTACATGTGTTGTTGAATGTAATTTGTTTTGTTGTTTTTGATCTGTCGATTGTATTACATTTATCTTTATTATTATTTGTTTTGTGGGGCTTTTAACTTGTAAACTGCAAGAGTAGTTATTGCATTAAGGGGGCAGTTGTATCATTCATTCGTTCATTCGTTCATTCATTCAAACAAAAATATAAGCAAACTATAAGCCATCTAAATGTCTACCTATTGTCTTGAATTAAATCCCAGTGTAAAAGCTATATATGTTTACACATCCCCTGCGATGTGCTGGTGTGGGTGAGGTAAGAAAAATGAAGGAAACCAACAGAAAGTGCTTTCTTTTTAAAATAGAAGATGGAACGGAGGCATCTGGGATATGTCTTCTTTAAAAGAAGATTCGTTTTGTCGGCTGTTCTCCATTATTGAACAAATCCTTAAGGGAAAAAAGACCCTTTCCACCCCCCCCCAATTTCAGAGATGGACTATTTGTTAGAAAGGTATGTGAACCCAATTAACCCAGATAATGCTCAAGTAAGAACAAAGATAAGGAAATGCATTTTTATTTAATTTGCTCAGTCTTTTCATGCCTGCTTAATTCTGAACAGGTGGAAGAACATCAGACAGATATACAGAGTAACATATAGTTTGGTCACAGTTGCCTCATTAGAGATACAAGAAGGAAAAAAGGAAGACAGGATGGAAATAATGTGTTAAAAGTAATGTCACTTGTTGCTTGTCAATTCCAATGGGAAGCAATGTCATTATTTTTAAAGGTTTGAACAAAAAGGCAAGCATTCATGTTTTTTTTTTCATAATGACTATTGTTATTATGGAAAACAATATGGACAAAGAACTCGTTAAGTGTCTGTTATGTTGTTATCTGCAAGTAATGACTTAGCCATAATTTTGTTTTGACACAGACTAACATGTTGCTTTTTGAAATAATAACTACAAGTGTAGGAAAGAAAAGATGGCAAGAAGGGGGAAAATACTTCCCTTCAGGCTTATCACTTCAGAAATCAAAACAGAATCAGGGCAAGGTCTTACTAGGGCTATTCCTTTTTCAGAATAATTCCCAAGCGCACATTGGAGCGAAAGCTTTTTAAAGACCAGTTAAAATACTACACAACAGTGAGTTGGCTGTGGAGAGGTCTTTAGCTCTCTTCAAGATGGATACTAATCAACCTCAGTAGGGTAGGGACAAATAAAAATACAACTGGGTAGCACAGGGCCACAGTTTTCTACTTGTGTTGAATTGTGCTCATGCCTTATATCTGAGGTTAAAATGTATGCAGAGAGGTTGAAAACACAAAGTGTAGTAGGAATATTTTTTAAAAGTGCAGTTGTGCATGAAGAAAGTCTACCTTGGCACCGAGTGACAGTAGATGAATTAATGCTCCCTCCAGGGTCTTTTTTCTCCAGCAATGATTGACAAAATAATTTTCTCCTTGTACCTTAATAAAAGTGTATACATTATATTACAGAGCCAATTATGCATCACATGACTTATCTTGTCACAGTCCCCACTATCCAAACAATGCCATCCTCTTTGTTCTGATTTACATGAGTGTGCTTTTAGATTCTTAACTAGATTTCGTCAGGATAGGAAAGTTTAAACAGATATATAGATGTTTTAAGAGCTCTGAGCACAGTTAAGAGGCTGAGGCCCTGTGTTCTCAGTACTCCGTCCTCGCATTCACATATAGAATAAAATACTTGCACAGGGTCTTCAAGTTGTAGAATGTATACACCATGTGGTGGACTGAAGTGTGTGTACATCTCATTCAAATGGTGTTTGGAATAAAAAAGTTAAAAAGGTACATCATTACCTTCCCACCCAAGATGTAACTATTTATTTACTCACATTTGTATGTGTTTTCAAACTGCTAAACCTCCTGCTAGTTTGGCAGGAGGTTTAGAATATCTAAATTTGTTTGCCTTTGTGCAAGCATGGGAACAACTTACTCTATGAGTGGCAATGTACTAAATCCAAATTCTGAATAGACAGATGCTCCACAGGTAGTGGCTCTTGGGTTATTGGTTAAAGGTCTAGGGTGTCCAAACTTTTTGCAAGGAGGGCCAGATTTTGGTGAGGTGAAAATGTGTGTGGGCCGACCATTCAGCTGCATTTGTTCCCCAGGCCAGACTTTGGACAAGTCTCTATAACATGCAAGGAGGCGGGGAGGATGCTGCAGCAATGGAGCCAGGGGCAGGTAGGCTGGGCAGGTAGCTGCGGGTGATGGTGCACAGAGGCAGGGAGGGCAGGCAAACTGTAAAACTGCAAACTGACGCCTCCATATGGCATGGGTAGGGGCCAGCTGGCAGGGATGCATGACAGGCTAAGCCGGTGGGGAATTTGAAAATGACATTTGGCCCCTGGGCCTTACTTTGAACATGCCTGGTCTAGGAGTGAGAAAATTGTCTGTTCTGGCTAGGATTGCCTCTCTCATTGGGGATACCCTCACCCAATATTTGGCACCAAAAGCCCAGGTGCTGGGTGAAAAGCAGTGATTTTCATTGAGCATGCCAGGTATAGCTTGGATAGTAGCATTTGGGTCTAGTGTTCCACCTTCACTAACAGAGCCACATTGGCTGCCAGTGTGACTGGGCCAGGGTCAAAGTGATATAAAGTACAATGGTACCTTGTATAAAGGAATTAATTTGTTCCAAATTAAGCAAAATTTCCTTTATACAAATTTCCCATAGGAATGCATTAAAAACAGAGTGATCCCATTTTTATGTTGTACAAATTTGCCCCATAGGCGATTATGTTAAGTAAATTTCCCCTATCTCCGGAATTTTTTATGTTGTATAAATTTTATGTTATACAAACTGTTATACAAGGGTCCACTGTACAAGACCTTTAACAAATCTGGAGTGGTACCTAAGCGATAACGAACTTACCTGTTCATTTTGGCCTATAGATCAAGTCTTCCTAGTTACTCCTGCAACCACACATGCACAAGCAGAAGACTTTTGCTATTGTTGTAAAGATAAATTGGAATTTATTTCCATTGCAATGAGATAGACAGAAACCTTAATGGTATTTCAGCATCTGATCAAAACCTAGCCTTTTCAGCAAATAGTTGCCAGTTTCAGTATTTAGTTTAATGAGATTTTTTATGGTTGTCAATCATGCTAGCCATTTGAATTTATATTTTAAGTTTATCACTCTATGCCGCCTTAGAATTTTGTTAGTGAAGAAATAAATAATTTTAATAAATGAATAAAAACAATTAATTGGTCACATAGTGAATATGAAACCACCTGGCTTGGCTGAAATTTTCCCCTGCCCATGTCCATTCAATATATCTGAATTTCAGCATGGGGTTAGGATGTGTGACTCTGGAAGAGATATTTGTGCAACATAGGAAGGGACTGCAGCTATGTGGCAGAACACATGTTTTCAGGAGCAGGAAAAATTGATAAGGATCCACTCTGAATTCACACATGGAAAGTTGGGTTCCCCTGGTGAATTTGCAGATATAGGAGTCAGCAGAAAAAGAGGAGGAATTGCCAGCTATTCCTTTTTTGCAGCTTGTTAAGGCAGCTTTTGGTGCATCTGTCCAAATATGCAAGAGGCATGTCCAGAAGAGAACCAATTAAACAAGCTACAGACAAGAGTTAATTGGCAATTTCTTTCTTTATCTCTCTTTATCCCCCCATGCCTTATTGCACAACATAGCTGAAGCCCCCAGAAGAAAGGAATGGGAAACCACTTTTCGATCTAGAAACCCTTGGAAAGTCTGGATTAAACCTGATGGCATATAGTTAAAATATTATTTAAGATTTAGAGAGTATGAGATGAGACAACATTAGAATGCTTTTTTAGTCCTATATCACTCATCCTATACTGTAAAATACTTTACTATGCAACACTTTAACTACCGTATATACTCAAATATAAGCTGACACGAATATAAACCAAGGGCAGTTTTTTTACCACAAAAATGGTAAAATTCATTAACTCGAGTATAAACCAAGAGCTTATATTTGAGTATAGATGGTATGTGTTTCATGTTGTGGGAGGGGGCAGAACAGGCAGTACTAGCCCTCCGCTGCCTTCACTCGAATATAAGCCGAGGGCATTTTTTTCGGGCTGAAAAACTCGGCTTATATTAGAGTGTATATGCTAATATGTTTAATTCCAGTCAATAGAGTTTTGGGTGATGTGTACTGGTAAATCCTCTCTGTCATGCTATCATTTTAATCTGCATTTTAAAATAATCTTCAAATTCATCTTAATTGCATTTTTAATGGTTGTAACCTACCTTGTCATCCTTTATTGGAAGAAAGCTGGGATATAAATAATGTAAATTTAAAAAACCCAAATGAATAAATAAAAGAAGTCCCACAATATGAATATTTCAAAATTGTATTTAAATTCATTTTGTAATACATTTTCTATAAAAGTGGATTTTTTTTAAAAAAAATCCTTCATATATGTACAGTGGTGCCTCTACTTATGATTTTAAAATCCATTCTGAATGCATGCTTATAAGTCAAACAACTCGTAAGTAGAGCAGCTGTATCTAAAAACAAATAATAAAATAAAATAAAATAAAATAAAATGTAAGTAGAGCAGACCGCATCTAAAATTTATAAGGCAGCAGTTAAAACGCCAACGGTTTCCTGCTCTTAAGTTGAATTTCTCATAAGTAGAGCCGCTCGTATGTAGAGGTACCGCTGTATTTTAAAACATACCTTGATGTGTTTCTTGATAGAAGTACTGCATCAGAGGGTGTTAAAGTGGAATGTTCGGTGTATGTATTCTCCCTGATGAATTTGTAAAACTTAGTTATTGTGTTACTATGTCAGTCTGTGAAGTGTTACTTCAATATTATAAATGTTGGGCTTTAGTTTTCTTTTTGAATCATGTTGTAAGCATTGGAAGAAGGATGGGACAAGCATGAAATAAATAATCAACAATAGCATTAGAAAGTGTCAATGTTGATGCATAACTAAGTTCCCATCGGCACACTAATAAGGAAATAGTCGCTCTAGTCCTTTCTTATCAAAATTCAGAAAGATTTAATTTGTTGAGTATCTGTAGTGTATTTCCAGTGTACACTAGGTTCAATGTATTATCGAAGATTTTCACGTTGGGGATCTGATAGCTGTTGTGAGTTTTTTGGGCTGTTTGACTGTGTTGTGGAAGTTTTTCTTCCTAATGTTTCACCAAACTCCATGGCCGGCGTCTTAAGAGCGCAAGGAGCTCAGGGAACTAGGAGAACATAGAGAGAACTCCTAGTTTCCTGAGCTCCTCGCCCTCTGAAGATGCCGGCCACAGAGTCTGGCAAAAGGTCAGGAAGAAAAACTTCCAGAATACAGCCAAACAGCTGAAGGAACTCACAACAGCTATACTAGGTTCAATTTACTTTGCCTGAAAATTCTTTATAACAGCAATGAATGAACAAGAAGCAGCTTCACAAAGACATAACCACATGGAAGAAGTAATGAAAGATCCGTCCCCAGCGATGTTGTCTCATCCCCCAACCGCCTTCATTCAAAAGATTAACAAATAGGTTTAGCACCTGGCTTATTTTGTTCCTGTTCAGTCAGCACAGATTAATTTTACAATAACATCAGATAGATGTTCACAGCTACTTCACACATCGACCAGTGCAAAACAAAAGCATCTGAATACAGACGGCAGGTAGGATAGATCCAGCATCAGTGGCAAGGATTTCTCCTAAATCTCATGTTGGACTTTTAATAGTATTACTGTACTCTATTAAGAAACTATTAGTTGCGGCTATTGTTGTAGTTGCTGTTATTTTGACGTCTTCTGTGTGCTACATTTTGTTCAATGGGCCTGTTTAAAGCCTTGAGTTTCCCTGGCAAAAAAAATATTGTGTTGTTGCTTGAAGCTATTATAAAATCAGCAGTGTCCTTGCCTGTGTCTACATAGGACTGGCTGCATTTGACATTAATTCATTTCACACTGATCTATCACAACGACGTGGCAAGGTTCTGTTTGGGGGGGGGGCACCCAGGAAACTGTAGACAAATTCCTGCTTGAGAAATGATGGTTACTTGGAGATGAAAGGAGT
>JAHTLZ010000074.1:10878002-10898134 GCA_023846285.1 Phrynocephalus versicolor | reverse complement strand
GAAGAAATAAATGTTAAGTCTAGCTAACATAAAGGCACACCTCTTATTTGGGTTTACTAACTTGTGTAAAATAACATGAGTCTTGTCCAAAAAGGGGGGGGGGTAAATTAAAATAACACGGAGAGCAGAGTGAATTAAGAATAGAGGTAAGTGACTGAGTTTCTGCTTCCAGTAATCTTGTCTTTATGATCAGATGAGATCTGTTAAGTTCAATATCTGCGAAAGAGTCGAGAGTAAAATCTAGACTCCTCCTGTGCAGCTGTGGAGTGGCTGGCTGCCAGAGGGGGTGGGGAAGGGCAGGCTGAACTCCTGGCTGGAGAAGGAGGATCCCCAGCGGGGCATGGTGAGTGGGCCAGCCAGTTGGTGGTGTGGTTGTGGGTTGCACATATGAAGCATGACAAATTGATGCGTGCCCATCATGGATGGCTAGCCAGAACAAGGGTTCTCTTAAGTAGCTCATAGCATCAGCTTCCCAGCGGCTTCGCTCTTACTCGCTTCAGCATGTAACCCAAGTCTACGATTATGCCGAACCCTTCTTGTGCACTGGAACTAGGTTACTTTACAACTAGAGCTTTCAGTTAGATAGCTTGTATTGTTTTCCTGTAGGAATACCCTTGACTGCCTGAATCTCTGAGTATGTTTCGTTTTACTATCGCCGTGGAACCGCTTCACACCTTTGCCGTTCTTGCAGAATCATTAACTTGGCTGTCAATTCTATACTGAATCTTCTGAAATTTCTTCAATAAAAGCAACATTTTCATATCTCTTAATGGATCGCTGCCTTGCTGGTACTCAAGACAATGTCTCGCGCTTGGACGGCTTGTTGGACATTTTTTGTGGGTTTTGTGTTTTTGTCCTTTGCAAGGTTGGTTTGCAACCAGGAGCCAACAACCTGCACATCTTGTTCTCCTGGGAGCATTAAAGAAGCAAGTGGCTGTAAGGTGTTGGGAGAGGCGGAACCCGGGAAGCTTTCTCAATTGCTAGCACATTGACCATGCCAGGTTAACTGAGAGAGAAGGGTGGCTTCAGTGGTCAGTGGCTCCTCTCTGTGGTAGCGTGGCACTCTTCCCAGTATCCAAAAAAGGGGGAGCCAAAGCTAGGTTGAGACATATGGGAGAGTCATAACCTTGCTTGAGATTCAAGCTTCTATAAGAACTTGTTCCTAGATCACTGAAATTGCATTTACCCATGTCTTGTGTCCCATGCACACTCTGAAGTTCTCATGAAGCTTTGAAAAAAGGAAAAATTGCACATTTATTTGGGTGGGTGCAGTATCTGCCTTCTCACAAGTCTCTATATACTGAGAGGTGCCTCCTCCATTGGGTTGAAAGAAAAAGTAGAGGGAAAACGGAATGATTTTCCATAGTCAAAGGTATCAGAGAAGAGTATATTATATCTCATTATCTGTTGAATATTTGTGCAAAACATACTGCATAGAAAGCTGAACTAGATTCAGAAGGTGGTGCAGTGAAATTAGTAGAAGAAACATTGTTTATTTGAAATAAACACTTAATACCCTATTACTGGCAGTGGGCAGCAATGACTTGAAATGACTTTTAGTGAAGGAAGAAAGTGCCAAAGGAAGACTGCCGTTGAACATTAAGAAGACAGGAATCATGGCAACAGAAAAGCTGTGTAACTTTAATGCTGACAATGAAGAAATTGCTAAAGGTTTCTTACGCCTTGGTTTAATTGTCGCATCAAATGCAAAGAGCAGCGAAGAAATCTGAAGGAGATTGAGAGATGGGAGGGCAGCTATTGAAGGAACTAGAGAAGATAATCAGGTTTACGGAATATGCGATGTGAGACCAAAGTCAAGAAGATCGTCAATATGACTTTACTTTCAATTGCTGTGTATGGATATGAAAGCTAGGAAGTGAAGAAAGCTGACAGGAAGAAAATGATAGAGTGTTGGGGGAGAGCTTTATGGATATCTAGGACTTCCCAAAAGCCAAAGTTGGTCTTAGAGGAACAAACTAAAACTAAACCCAGACAAGACAGAGGTGCTTCTGGTCAGTCAAAAAGCAAATCAAGGGATAGGGATGCAACCTGTACTGGATGGGATTACCCCCAATTGAAAAAAGAGGTACGTAGCTTGGGGGTGATCCTGGACTCATCCTTGAGCCTAGATGCCCAGGTCACAGCATTTAAAATTTGCACAATTAAAACTAGTATGCCAGTTATTCTCATTTTTTGAGAAACCTGCTCTGACCACTGTGACACATGCCCTAGTGACATCCCGGCTGGACTACTGTAATGTGCTCTATGTGAGGGTATCGATGGAAAGTCTCAGGAAACTTTAACGGGTCCAAAATGCAGCAGCCAGATTGCTGACTGGGGCAGGTTACAGAGATCACATTACACCCCTAATAAAGCAGCTCTGCTGGCTATCAATCAGCTATCAGGCAGAATTCAATTGCTGACCTTAACATACAAAGCATGAAATGGCCTGGGCCCAAGCTACCTCAAAGACCGAATCTCACAGTATGAACCGGCTCAGGTGCTAAGGTCATCAGGAGAGGCCTTTATCACCATCCTGCCACCTTCACAGGTTCATCTCATAGGAACACATGAAAGGGCCCTCCTGCTGAAGGCCAGGACTGCCCCATCTTTGCTGTCTTTCCAGAGGCAGGCAAAGACCTTCACTTTTCAGGCAAGCTTTCCCTGAATGAGGGACTACCTACTATGTTACTACCATGCACGATTGCTTTGACTGATTTCAAAAGAACACAAGTGTTTTTCACGTTAGTTTCCAACCCTCATAATGGATTTTTTTCCTTTTGGCATGCTATTTGTAGCTTTAATGTTACCTTTTAATGTTCTAAGATGCCTCTTCTAATTCCCTGTTCTTACCTTGAATATGTCTTAAATGTTCTGGGCTGTATATTATAGTAAGAGACCTTGGATTCTTTTCCAAGGAGAAAGGTGGGGTAAAAATATTCAAAATAAATAAATAGATGAAGTGAAGCCCAACTCTCTCCAGAGGCAAACGACATGATACTGAGGCTGCCATAGTTTGGGTACATCAAAACGCAAAGTGAACTGCTTGTATACCACCCTATAGTACTTAAATACCTCTCTGGGAGGTTTACACTTTAGTTATGCAGTCTGTGCATACCCTTTCCATCACTGAGCTGGGTGCTCAGTTTACCAGCCTTAGAAGGATGGAAGGCTGAGTCAGCCTTGAGGTACTGCAGTGTACCATTGTGCCACCAGTCTCCTTCAGAAGAAGATAAGGCTTGCTGGAAATGGAGCCTCGTGGCGCAGTGGTTAAATGCCTGTACTGCAGGTAAAACTGTGCTCACGACCTGGGGTTCAATCTCAGGTAGCAGGCTCAAGGTTCACTCAGCCTTCCATCCTTCCGAGGTCGGTAAAATGAGTACCCAGCTTGCTGGGGGGGGGCAATGTGTAGCCCGCACACTGTAATTCAAATTGTAAACCACCCAGAGACTACTTAAAGTGGTATGCGGCGGTATATAAGCAGAACACTTTGCTTTGCTTTGCTTTCATAATGTTAGGAAAAGTTGAATGCTGAGGAAAAGAGGAAAACCAAATGTGAAGTTGATTAACTCTATAAAGGAAGACATCAAGCTGAGAAGGTCTATTAATGACAGGACATTTGGAGATAACTCCAAACGGGGGTTGCTGATGACACTTAACTCCAAGCTATTCAAAAAGGTAGAGATTGTCCAGATTATTATACTTTGCTTAACTCTGTTTATGTAGGCAGTTGGTGTGCCCTGCCTTGAACAGTTCTGTTCTGCTATATCTAGTCTGATAACACTGCTTTAATTTGCCACACTCGATAGGGAATTGGTTTTGTAAAAAATGCACCTTACTGTTAAAGCATGCTATTTGAATAAAATAATGTATATATTTTCATATGCTGTCCTTGAAGTATGAGTGCATACATCCTTAGTACATGCATCTTTAATTTCTTCAATTAAGGAAAATAAAAGGCCAAGTGGAGTTAGATTTTAATTATTCATGGCTCATTTGAGAAAAATGTTCATGCTTTTTGTCAAAAGGGAAGAAAGAATGGTAAAAAAAAATCCGCTTTATGAACTATTCAATAATATGGATGCTTCTGCTTTCATTAGATACTGTACTGTGGGAAGAAAGATCTGTGTCGGAAGCTATACCCATCGGAAGTAATGCTTGGAAGGAAAAATCCCTTGAATTGAGCTTCAACTCTTGAAGAGATCTTTCCCAAGCACCAGGTAAGCTAGAGGACACCTGAGGGGGAGGGGCAGATGAATGTTTGATCTTGAATTTGCAGACAGATCCAGTATCCAACAGTGGCAGATCCACTGCACTGTAAATACTCCCAATACAAAGAAGTCAAAAGGTTGGATCTTGACTTAGTCATGGTTAGAAGACACCCACTGAAATCATTGGTGGTGGAGTTGGTATTGATTAAATTAAATTAAATTAAATTAAATTAAATTAAATCAAATGATTTCGGTGCTGTTTCTAAGCATGACGAAATCTGGATCCATTCCAATATTTTCATTTTTTGGTGTGCAGCCTGGTTTCCACAGATTCTTAGGAAAATACCCTTCCCCATCCTCTTTCAGTTTTTGACAGCCCAGTTAGTATAATACAGCTAGCCAATTTGGCTCATGTCCTATTTCTGGCCTGTTGTCAAAATATATTTTAAAGTTTTTCTTTAGTGGCTTTGGTTAGAAACATTTAAGCCACAGTTCTAAACCAACTGAATGTTTGTGTTTTATGCATTCACCTTTTTATTTATATTTTCAAATTGAGATTGCTGCCATTTATTTCATTGCCCTGCCAGAGTCATTTCAGTGTGGTAAACAAAAGTGATGCTGATTTTTCTGGAATTCTCCAGATTGCTATATTGCTTTACATTTTTGGAGTTGTGGTTCCAAACCAGAGAGCTGTACATCTCTAGTGGTCATTCCATGTCAAACCAACCAATGCATGGAACCTCGATGTCATGGATTTGGTTCATTTTGGTACATTTGTACCTTACCATGAGATGTTTAAAATTATTTTGTCAGATTTTTTGGTCCACCCATTTCTGAGATATTGCATTTTCAAATTTGCAAATAAATAAATAAATAAATAAATAAATAAATAAATAAATAAATAAATGCCAAAATTCACTACCCACCAGAGTTTCAAATGTCATTGAAGAGATACCTGTGATAGCTATAGACCTGGGACAGGTGTCGTTTTAAAGCTTGTGAATAGGGCTTTCATTTTATATACAACATGCTGCAATTGTACATTTTCAAAAAAAAATGTACACATTTAAATAAATATAAAATTTGAATTTTTGGAAAAACTTAATTTTTTAAAATGTTCAAAAAATCACACTTAAAGATGCATATCTTGAGGCAACCACTCCAAATTTCAGGATGGTATCTCAATGGTATCATATAAAACTTAAATTTTCTTGTTGGAAGTATGTGGAAAGCCTCTGATACTACTTAGGATGAGGAAAGTGGAATCTGGCTGAAAACTTTCCTTCTCAATTGAAGCTGGTTGTCATATAAACTGTAAAAAGAGAAAGAAAAGAGGCAGATTAACAAATTGAAAGATGAGAAAGAAGACAGAGAATACTAAAATAAGAAAATACAAAAAAATGTTAGAGAATACTATAACAACCTGTACGATACACAAGAAATCCCCCTAGGAAAAATAACAGAGTATATGGAAAAAGCAAAGCCACCCAAAGTTCCAGACAAATTTAAAGTTATACTAAATGAGAGAATTTCAATGGTGGAAATAACAGAAGCAATTAAAACAACAACAAAAAATGATGGGTGGATTGCCTACAGAATTTCACAAGATTTTTCAAGATATAATAAGCACACCGAAGAAGGAAATCTGCAATAAAGTACTGCAATAAAATACCTAGAACTTGGTTAGAAGCAAACATTACACTACTTCCCAAAGAAGACACTGATTTGACACAAATAAAAAATTTCAGGGATACTATCCGGTTCCTTGAGGTATAAAGGGACGTAGGAGCCATACAGAGCCTGAAAAAATAATGCTTTTCACAACAGCCTACATGACCTAATACTCCACCCCACCATTTCTGAAACTGATACTTTACTCCATTAGTTACACATGGGGGAAAAACACATTTCATACATGCACAGAAGTCTATGGTTTATGCCTCAGAGAAGCATTGTATTATTTGTGCGACCCTGCATATATTAAGTTCTGATAAAGTCAAAGTACACTTTGGGAATCTATTGACACGTTGCCTCGTTAAAAACAAAAGTGCAGCAGACCCTCTGCAGTTGTTCCACGGGCAAATTAAAATGGTTAATTAAGCCAACTGACATGCCTTTACCCAGCTATGAAGGAATGGGCAGCTATGATTATCGAATGTCACATGAGGTTTGTAATTTCTCTCTCTCTGCTGAATGAGATCTGACACCTAAAGACCCAAATTGCAGGTTAGGACAGAACACGTGGGGCACCATCTATTCACAGGTTGCTTTGTTTCTTCCTGGTAACCTTGGGATGCAATGAGTTGTATTATAGACATAGTTGGCATCCAGACAGTATATCCTTGATCCTGGAAGTCAGACGAGTGCTGTTAGGATAGTAGAAATAGGTGCAGGACAGTATAAGTAGTATTTTGCACACAGTGCGGTTCACACTGTGACTTTTCAGATAATCCAGTAAATGGGAAGTAGGATCCTGGGAAGAACTTCAAAGCGGTTCATGATTCACTACATGTTTATCCCATCTTTCCTGAAAGGATCTTGTGCTTGCATAAATGGTTCTCCCTACTTTTGTTACAGTATCTTTGTTATTTTAACAGCCCTGCCAAGTAGGTAAGGCTGAGAGAGAATACCAGCCCAAAGTAAGTCTGTAGGCTGCACAGCCATGTGGGGAAATTTCTGATCAGGTAACTCAAGTCATTTCACAGTATTTGTAATTGATGTCTGCTTCTGGCCCTCTTGATGGGGAATCAGATCTCAGCCATGTCCAGGTTTGCCTTTTTTTCGACTTGTGCAGGTTGCATACATCCACCTTTATTTCAACAGGACGTTGCGAAAAACTCTGGTTCCCATGTTGGTAACCTCAAAGATTTATTATTGTAATGCTCTCCATGTAGGGCTGCCAGTTTGGAAGCTACAGCAAATGCAAAGTACAACAGTCAGACTCGTCTCTGGAACATCAAAATACAATCACTTCTCCCTTATGCTTGTCTGTTTGCACCTGCTGCTGGTATGCTTCTGGGCCAACCTAATGTCGATGCTAATGTTGACATACAAAGCTCTGAATGGTTGGAACTAGAGATGGGCACGACTTAGCGGAATTCCCGTTTCCGTTTCCGTTACTCGTTTCCGTTACGGAACGGAAACGGTAACGGGAATTACTCCGCCAGAACTCGAACTTGAACCGACTAAAGAATAATTGGGTCTGATTTGTCGTTGTCATTCCAGGCATCGCGGCGATCCCGCGATGCCAAACGGCACAGAAAAAAAGTTTTTAAAAGTTAACCCCCCCCCCGATTCCCGGCCCTAAAAGCAGGCGAAAACTGTCTGAGGGCACCTACCAGGCCAGAAGGGTGTTTTATTTGGGGGGGGGGTTCCCCGCCCCTCTCTCCTTGGCTGGTGCTACTGCTGTGCTGCTGGTACCAGGCCGGGGGGATCGTCTTGTCTGCCTTTGCCATGCAGTGTGCGGGCGGGGGGATCCAAAATGGCGACCACAATATTTTTTTGAAATCGTGGTCCAAAAACACACCAAAGCACCACAGAAACATGCGAAAATTAGCTATTTTAAATGCTTGAATTTTTACAGTAGCAGCAGTGGGTTTGTCTTGCCAAAATATGTCTCCGTTGATTTTATTTTATTTTATTTTATTTTTATTTTTTTACACCTGCGCACGCACAGTGATGGGCTGGCCATGGGATGGGACCATGCAAATTTTTGGAGCCATTCCACCAATCGCATGGCCAGGTTTTGCTGAGACTTCTGGGTGTGCCAGAGAGGGCATTAAAAGCCCACAAACCCGAACCCTAAACCCTAACCCTAACCCGAACCCGAACCCATGCGCCAGTACACTGTGTTCGTAGTGGGCCAGAGGCACCCAGAGGTACAGCCCACTAACCCACCCTAACCTTAACCGTTACCCTAAGCCTAGCCCTTACCCCCTACCCCATGCTCTGGGAAGTCAAGTCGCGCTAAATCGCGGCGGTAACGACAAACGAAAAAACGAAAAATGAAATGACAAATTTTTGAAAAATTTCGCGAAAAACGGAAACGAGCCGAAACGGACCCGTCCCGAAAAACGACAACTCGAAAAAAAAATTTTCCAAGTCGTGCCCATCTCTAGTTGGAACCTTCCTACCTGACAGAGTGCATCCCCTCCTATCCCACTTGTACTTCCCAATCTTTAATGTTGTGGGTGGCCACTTCAAAGGGGGTCTGGAAGACTATAACTAGGGACCAGACCTTCTCAGTGGTGGGCCACCTTGATGTAGAATTCTTTACTGTGGAGGTGTGTCGGGCCCTCACCAGGTCTAGAAAACAATTAAAAACATTTTTTTTAAAATTAGGGACTTTGAAACCCTTCTTCCTATTTAATTCAATTTGATTAATTATTTAATCATGTGACTCTGTTTTGTTTAGTGTTTAAGTGATGCTACTGTTTCCACCATCTTGGGAACTAGCTTGGTGTAGATGGTATGGGGCTTTCTTTTTCTGTTTTTAAGTTCTCTTTTGCTCTTAATTAGAGTAGTGACTTGTCGTTAGTCAGGTGGGGTAGAAAACAAGCAAACAAGCAAACATTTCCTTACGCTTAGGTGTGAAAGGAACCCATCATTTTTATTCAACAGAGATACTTTCATAGCACTCGTAATATTTTAAATAATTCCAGGATGTAGAGATCCTGGAGAAGTTACTTTTTAAAAAATTATAGCCAGCATTACCCCGGGGAAGGGTAGAGCAAGGTAACCATATAGATTTGTTGCAGAAAAAAGGAACTTTCTACACTGTAAATACTGAAATGTTTTATTTGGGCTTCAACATTCTGTAGACATTATCTATTTCATCAGATACATGAAATGTTGCCTGCACGCATAGAATATGCTGCCTATGCTTAATTAATTTTTAAGGTTAGGACACATCTTAGCATTATTTTATCTGCGTGAGAGATATTTCAAGCTAAATACTGTAATATGTATGATTTGGAGATATTTTTTAGTGATACAATGAAGTCATGAGTATGCTGTCATTAATTAAGGTGACCACAATTTAGCTGCTGAAACAGCAAAATGTCATAACTAAGCTACCACAGATGGTCTTACATAAAAGCTGGTTAAAATCTCTATTGATTGATAAATTCACTCAATTAAGAGTGCAATCCATTAGTCCAGTCCAGTCTTGTTGAACAGGAGGATACATAATTTTGAGCATAAAGTGACAAGAATGCACAGTAAGCAAACCTCACAATGTACTCAAACACCTCCTATCCTGTTACTTTCCAGAAGTAATTGGATTAAAAGCACCTTCACTTTTACTTACTGCTCACAGTGATATGAATGACATTTCAACATACTTGGGCTTCTCCTACTCCCCTCACCCCTTGTGACTGTGGCTAATGGTCAGGGATGATGGAAGTTGTGCTCTAATATAATATCTGCACACCATGGGTTCCTCCTCCTGATGCATAGCACTGTATGGTCAATCTGTTGTTAAGTTGGCTTATAGTGCTTTCAAGGTCAGATATTTATGGAGTGTCTGAACCCATCTCACACCTCCTGTAAGTTTCCATGGCAGACTGGAAATTAGAACACAGCTTCCTCCTACTTGAGTGGTGGCGAACCTTCAGAACTCCAGATGTTTTTGACCACAACTTCTAGAATTCTAAGCCTGTATTGCCAATGACAAAGGACTGTGGGAGTTGTGGTCCAAAACATCTGGAGTGTCAAAGGTTCGCCACCACTGTCCCATTCCATCACTCTGTTGCAGTAGTGGCAAATGTTTGGCACTCCAGATGTTTTGGACCACAATTCCTACAGTCCTTTGTCATCGGCAATACAGGCTTAGAATTCTGAGAGTTGTGGTCCAAAACATCTGGAGTGCCGAAGGCTTGCCACCAATGCTATCCATTACTGGGTATCTCATAGTTAATTTAGTCCAATGTGTTATTTCCAGCCAAATATTTTTGGGAACTTCATGAATATACCGTGAATGTTCTCCCCTACCCACTACTTGTTCACAATTCATGACCCACCCATGGTTGTGATTAAAATAAATGGGAACATGATGTGGAATCTTAAGCTGTATTTGCAAAATAATGCTGGTTATGTCTGATAATATAACTGAACTGTGGGATCCACTCTGCCATAGCTGTGCTGACCCCTGCATGGTATCTAAAAGGAATGTTAAGTCAGCAGTCCTCACCATGCTTTCTTATCCTTTGATTGTCAAAGAACTGGGTGCCTTGGGGAACCATCCTTCCACTGTCTTGCTGTGTTGCAATTAAAGGTGTGGAAGACGCAACAGGCAGATCCTTTTGCAACTTTGAAAATGTTAGCTCTGTCCCAATAGGTGTGGAAGAGTATTTCAAGAGTAGGGTAGGTCTCAGGCAGTGATATTGCTTCTGGCACTGTAAAGGTTCAGGGGACAAATTCTCTCTTCCTCTCTCTCTCTCTCTCTCTCCCTCTCCCTCTCCAATGCTCGCACATGAGGAACAAGTCATAGAATATAACAAGAACCCCACTGCTAGCTAGTGAAAACTGTCCGATTCCATGCCTTTCACCTAATAGCCATCTGTTCTGAAAAACGAAACACAGTGTCTAAATGTCAGCTTACTGCAGGCATCTTCAAATATCTCTTCTGCCTTTTTAAAAATTTCTCTCTCTCTCTTTTTTGGCGTGGCTGTTCCTCATATACGTATTTCCTTGCTACCCTATTTCCACTTGCTGTGATATTGTGGTGTTTGATCCCTCGCTACCCCGCCTCCTTGCCAAGAGGACAAAGTGCTCAGCTTGATGTTAGCTCCCTTACCGGTCCATGGAGTTCCTGTTAGACACTGCTGATGATTAATATTGTTGAGGGTCTTGCCTTGCTTAGAATAAGAGGAAGGAGACATCATCTCTATTAGGAATTCGTTTGCTGGCTGGCTTGGGGCCAGAAGCAGAAATCTGTTCTCATGTTGATGTCTTGTGCCTGTTTGACCCTCAGGCTTTTAGTAGATTATTTTACTAGCTCATTTTTCCCTCTCTTGTTTAAGAACTCTGTTCCCTTCCAGTCAGCTGATTTCCATAAACTTTTTCCTGTGAATTTTCCTATGAAATTAAATCTGTGTATTCATTTGTGCAATACTGTGTGTGGCTCTTTTGATCTTAAAGGACTTGCCTGGTATTTACCCTGATATAGCTTGTATTTATATTGCAAAACGCCTTTTCTCCTTGCCCTCTTTTCTAATGGAAAAGTAAATGCTGATTCTTCCTTGTACCTGATATATGACTTCAGTGCATTGTAAAGATGTGAACCTGATGGAGTCCCTAAATTATAAAGCAGGAGTTCTTTTTCTATTACTGTGAATAACAATTGGAGGGCTGGTTCTTTACAATAAGTTATTTATTCTCCATTTTGAGGTTTTATCCTCACCCCAGGTGGTGGCCATGTATATTTCAGCAGGTTCTACCACAGAAGCAGCTGGTCTGCTCTTGCAGTGTATTAGATTGTATCCAGTGGAAAGAAATGAATTTGAGAGCAAGACATATAGGCTGATGAAAAGTCGTCTCTTGTTGAATGTGAGATTTTCTATTTGCTTCATATCTGTTATCAGCATTGCCGTCATGTAAATGCATATTTATGACCCAGCTCACAGCAGGCACAGTATCTGAGGGAGAGAGAAAGCAGGTGTCTGTACAGTGTCTGGAAAAGACTTAAAAGATTTCCAAATGTCTTTTGGAAAGAAAAACGAGGTTGAAAAAGATACTGAGTAAAAGGAGGCTGTGCCCTGCTTGTCAGCAGCCTTGTCCTCACTAACTATGACCAGACCTGGCAGATTATGACCAGGCCTTCCAGGTTGTTGGATGATCACTTTGTTATTTTCAGCTGTCTGTGAATGATGAGAATTGTAGCCCAACACTTTTGAAGGGCCATAGTCTGAGGATGGCTGAAAGGACTGGCCTACTTTGGCACCACCGGCAGCTATTTTCACATCCTTCAGGTGGTAGCTGATAGCTTTTTAAATCCCCAGCCATTTTAAGAACCTTTAAAACGTCTAGATCCAAGTGATACTCAACATAAAATGCCAAAAAAGGGTAGAGCCAACAAGGGGCATAAGAAGGCAGCAGTTCCACCAAGAGGAAAGAGTGGGAAGACAAGAGAGGAAGACAAGAGAGGGTATCAATTTTGGTCCACTCTTCAAACTAAATAACAAAGATAGAATAGGAAGTACTGGAGTTACTGGGTAGGCTAAGAAGTGGATAAGTACATGCTTACCTATTGTTAGAGTATGCAGATCAATCGTGTCAGAATGTGGTATGTCAATCACCCTGATCTGACTTACTGTTGGTCTGTCTGTAGTAACAGTATTTAATGCCCCTCCTTTTTGAAAGGTCTGTTGGTTAAACAGACAAGAAATGACAGTTTTAATCTCTCCTCATGGCTATTCCTGTGGAGAGCCTTACCTTCATGCATACCATCCAGCTTTAAGAGATGGTGTAGCAAGTATAGGGACATTCTTCAATACAGACTTTTTAATGTGGAATATTTGTTTTCTATTTAAAGTTTAATAAACCTTTTTGGACTTTAATGTGACTCATTTTTTTGCTCGGGGTGTATGTGTAATTGGACCAAGCAATAGTAAGACCTCTAACATGGCAGCAGAGTTAGATGGTTCTTTGCTTATGATCTGATTACTCTTACACTGCTGACCTGACAGAGTCTCTAATATTAAGTGCCAAGCAGTTCAACTAAAGTACTACTGAGGTAAAAAGAAAGAAGTTAAGGTTTATCTTGATCAATTTTAAACTGAAGTGAAAATGGCTGACATAAAATATTCCATTCCAAAGTTCCAGCCAATTAATTTTGAAAACTGGTTGTTTTGTCTGGAAAAATCTGTGTAAAATTCAGGGCGTGCTAGAGGTTTTAACAGAAGATGAACCTGAAAGAGCACATGAACAATGCACAGATTGGAAATTGAAGAATGCAAAGGCAAAGGGTCTCATAGTTCAGTCTGTAAAGAAAGATGGTTGCAAATCAGTCATGAGACAACAGCCAAGGGAATGCTTACTAAATTAAAATCACTATACCAAAGCGATCAAGGACAAAGTATTGCTAATTTATTAAAGCAAGTTACACAATCAAAATGGCATGAAAAATCAGAAACATTAGATCAATATATTCTGAGAATGCAAGCCATGTTTCAAAAATTGGCTGGAGCAGGTGAAGCCTTAAGTAAAGGGATGCAAGTTATCATAATTCTTAAAGCAAAGCAAAGCAAAGCAAAGAGTTCTGCTTATATACCACCCCATACCACTTCAAGTAGTCTCTGGGCAGTTTACAGTTTTTATTACAGCATGCAGGCTACACATTGCCCCCCACCACAGCAAGCTGGGTACTCATTTTACCAACCTCAGAAGGATGGAAGGATGAGTGAACCTTGATCCTGCTACCTGGGATTGAACCCCTGGGCGTGAGCACAGTTTTACCTGCAGTACAGGCATTTAATCACTGCGCCACAGGGCTCCTACAAACAAGATGGGTCTTTTTCATCTCTGAGCCCATGGGTGAGTCCACTCCTTGTAATTTATCCCTGATGTCCAGCCCCTTAGAAAGAAGAAGGGTCAGGAGGCTGCCTCAATTGACTTTGCTCCTTCCCATTGGGAAGAACTGGAAGCAACCACACCAGCTCTAATTGTAACTTCACCAGAGTCAGATTATGGAATGACTGTTGCACAATATGAGGGTGAAATAACAGGAGAAATTCCAGAGTCAGCGCCAAATCCAGATCCAGTCCCAAGATGTTCATCAAGACCAAATAAGGAAGATGCAGCCAACCGACTGTCCCACCTTACAGGGGTGTCACAAACAAAGGATCCTGCATCATGGGATGTAGTCCAGCAGCTACCCACAGCAGAAGCAAACAGATGGAAAGCAGCAGCACAGGAGGAAATTAGTACACTGCAAAAAACAAAAAACAAAACATGGACTCTTGCAAAATTACCAGTAGGTAAGAAGGCCATAGGCTGTCAATGGGTCTTTAAAGCCAAGCAAGATGAAAATGGACATGTACAAATATAAAACCCTAGGCTTGTAGCAAAAGGTTATTCACACAAGTATGGAGAAGACTATGATGAAACTTTTGCTCCATTTGTCAAGCACACAACAATCAGGGTACTTCTAAGTTTAGCTGCTTCCAAGAAAATGCATGTTGAACATTTAGAAGTGAAAACTGCATTTTTGCATGGAGAAATTGAGGAGGAATTAAACATGCAAAAACCTCCTGGATTCACAGATCCCAAGAAGAAGGATCTAGTGTGTAATCTTCAGAAGGGGATCTATGGTCTGAAACAAGCTGCAAGAGCTTGGAATGAAAAACTTAACAAAATGTTATTAAATCAAGGATTTATCAAAAGCAAAGCAGATCCCTGTCTCTACATAAGAAATGGAAATGACAGATTTGTGTGCATCCTAACATATGTGGATGATCTGATGCTTTGTTGTGAAGATCAGAGAGACACCAAAGAGATTGTTTCTAATCTCAACAAAGAAGTGGAAATAAAGCAACTTGGACAAGTCAGCTATTATTTGGGAATACAAATAGACAGAGAAGAAGATGGAAGTTTTCTTGAGTCAAAAACAAAATATTCTAGACTTGGTTGAAAAATCTCGGAATGTAGGATGCTAATCCTGTATGTGGCCACAGAATGCTACGAGCTATAGAGCAATTTTACTCTGCACAAAGCACTAGAATCGTAGTTAACGGCTATCTTACAGACACAGTTAAGATACATAAAGGTACCAGGCAAGGATGTCCTCTCTCTCGTTTGCTGTTTATTCTATCTTTAGAAATATTACTCCATGTAATAAGAAATACCCCAGGTATTCAAGGTCTACAAACCAAAGGAGAAGTCTATAAGGTGCAAGCCTTCACGGATGATCTGTTGGTTATTATGGAGGAACCACAGACCTCCCTTCCAGAGCTATTAAAGATTTTGGAGGCCTACTCCAAAATTTCAGGACGAAAGGTTAATAGAGAAAAAACACTGTTGCTCACAAAAAATATGACCCCATTTACGACTGGAAAGTTGGTTAACCAGTTGGGTTTCCAACATGCTAGCAAGGCAAAATATTTGGGTATTATTGTGTCCAACCGTTGTAACACTCTACTTAAAGATAACTATGTTAATGGTATAAAAGCAATCAAAGCTGACCTAGAAACCTGGTCAAGACTTCAGTTATCTCTAATGGGCAGAATTGCTGCAGTTAAAATGACTGTCTTACCTAAATTGCTCTTTTTATTTCAATGTGTACCTATATTACCGAACTTCAAGATTATTTCAGACCTGGAAAAGAGTATACGTGTGTTTATATGGCAAAAGAAAAAAGCAAGGATTAGAAATGTTTATTTACAGGACAGAACTAAAGCTGGTGGTTTTGCTCTGCCCAATTTGGTGTTGTATTACAAGGCAGCTGCTATGACTTGGCTTAAAGACTGGATCTTGTTGACGAATAATAGAACACTGCAGCTTGATAGTCATGATTTAGACATGGGCTGGCATCATTATGTATGGTATAAGGGTAATATACCTACCCTTTTCAAAAAACATTGGATAAGGAATGCCTTAATCAAAATATGGCTATTCATAAAAAACAGTTTTATCCTAAAGCACCAACGTGGCTATCTCTGTTAGGAGCGATAACTAGTCCACTTACAAGTGCAAGCCTTAAACCTCTAACCTATAGACAACTTTTGAATGCTGATTGCTCCTTGAAGCCACTAGCAAAATTAATATCTGAAGGTCACAAGTTAGACCGGTGGAAGTATCAACAAATATACTCACACTTTAAAAATCTCACCAAAGAGGGGGGATTTATGACTAATGACACTCCACTCGACAAAATACTATCTTCTGGCGACTCAAAGCTTCTTAGTTAATTCTATAGTATTTTGCTAAATGAAAAAACGATTGATACATTGGTAAAAGACACTATGATAAGATGGGCAGAAAATTTTGGCTATCCTATTCATCTAAACAAATGGGACACCTTGTGGAATACAGTTAAACTTTTTAAATCTATAGCCTTTAAGGAAAACTGTTATAAGATGTTTTATAGATGGCATTTCTCCCCCGACCGTTTATCTAAGATGTATAATTGCTCAACCAAATGTTGGAAATGTAAACATGACAGTGGTACCTTCTACCATATGTGGTGGACATGTAAAGAGGCAAAGGCATACTGGATAATGTTAAAATTATTTTTAGAAAGATATTTGAAGATTAAGTTAGAGCTTAGACCAGAATTTTTTCTATTAAATATAGTAGATATTAATATCTCATATGACCAGAAATATGTACTTCATCATGTAATAGTTGCAGCAAGGATACTGTATGCGGAATTTTGGAAACAACCAGAAGTGCCAACAGAGAGAAACCTCCACGAAAATATAAGAGAATGTATTGAAATCGACAGGCTCTCTGGTTTTCTAAAGGGAGACTACAAGAGATTTCCAAAAGAAGATGGCAAGAAGTAACAAATTTATTAGTATAGTGATACCATTTGGCGATTCGTTAATATGCTAAATTGTTATTTTTGACTTGATATACTCAATGGAATTTTTATAGTGTATTCCCCCCTCGTCCCCCACATTCCCCCCTTCTTCCCCCCAAAAAACCCAATAAAATTACTTAAATGAAAAAAAAGGATGCTAATCCTGTACATAATTCTATGGAAACTGGTTTTCATAAACAGAAAAAACTGAGTGAACTCTTGCCCAACAACCATGGATACAGAGAAGTTATAGGGAAACTGTTATATCTGGCTACAACAACAAGACTAGATATTGTGATGGCAGTGGGCATTCTTTGCCGAAAAACCAGTTCACCTACCCAAAGAAACTGGAATCGGATTAAGAGGGTGTTGAAGTATTTAAGGTGTGCTCTACAAATCAAACTTAAATTACCATCAACAGTAACTCCTATATTAGTGGGTTTTACTGATGCAGATTGGGCAGAAGACGTATCTGATCGTAAATATACTAGTGGATATGTATTTTTCTATGGGGGTGGTCCTATAAGAGGGATTAGCCGCAAGCAAGATAGTATAGCTTGCTCATCTACAGAGGCAGAGTACATCTCAGCAGTTTGTGATGAAATTGTATGGCTCAAGCTTTTGCTTGCAGACCTCAAAGGAGATGAGCCTACTCCAATTACACTGTATGAGGATGCTCAAAATTGCATCAGACTATCATTATCAGAAATGACAAGTGGGCATAAAAAGCATATTGATGTCAAACATCATATTATAAGATAGATGCAAACTAAAGGATTGATAAAATGGAGGTATTGTCCTACTAAGGACATGATTGCTGATATTTTGATGAAACCTCTGGCTAAAGGTAGATTTCAGTATTTGAGGAGAAAATTGAATCTAATTGATTCTGAAACACACATTGATCTGAGAAGTGGTGTTAGGATATGCAGATCAATAGTATCAGAAAGTGGTATGTCAGTCACCCTAATCTGACTTACTATTGGTCTGTCTATACTAACATTCTTTTATGTCCCTCCTTTCTGAAAGGTCTGTTCGTTAAACAGACAAGAAATTACAGTTTTAATCTCTCCTCATGGCTGCTGAAATGAAGAGTCTTACCTTCATGCATACCATCCAGCTTTAAGGGATGGTGTAACAAGTATAGGGACATTCTTCAATACAGACTGCTTAATGTGGGATATTTGTTTTCTGTTTAAAGTTGAATAAACCTTTTTTGAATTTAATGTGACTCATTATTTGCTCTGTGGGGGGTAAGTGGACCAAGCAATACTAAGACCTTTAATACCTATTAGATGTAATCCTTGTCAACTGTCATACTATTTTATCAATTATTTTCATGTGTATGCATATGTGCATGTTTTAAAGGTGCCTGACTAATGAAGAAGTGCAGCACTAGAGCGAGAAGATTCTTATCAGCTGCTAGAAGTAATGGAAGGAGTAGCTGATGGCTCACATGATTAATTGAAATGTCCTTTGTTATTGTTTGTTGCAGAGCAGTGTACAAAAGTACACAACTGTTTGGAGTAAGTAAAAAGAAGTATTGTATTTACAGAACCAAAATGATAAACAATCCACCAGGGTAACCACCTCCGTAATAAATATATACAACCTGGCAGCCAGACAGCATGTTGTTATCATCACATATTGCTGCCAAAGAACCACTATATTTTTGCTTTCTTTTATACAGAGTTTGATTATACAACCGCTATCAGCTGAGCTCTGATTAGCCCAGAGAGCTCATCTGCTCTTTAGCCCTTACATCACTTACTATACAATTGTTAGTTACAATGTGGGTTTTACTCCAAACCCTAACACCCTTTAAATATTGAAATTATGCTTGAGTTTAACCTTGTTGTATTTTGGTTTTAACCTAGTATTGTAGTGAATGTGGCTATTATATTGCACCTTTTTAACTCTTCTTAACATTGTGTTCTTAAGTTGGTGCCAAGATCGTGTCTTTATTACCATTTGTATCTATGTCTTAAATTGGTGGAAGTTGAAAGACCAATGCGGTCAAAACAACAATAAAGTGTATGTGTGTGTGTATGTGTGTGTGTGTGTGTATGTATATATATACAGTGGTACCTTGCATAACGTAATTAATTGGTTCCCAATTAAATTACGTTATGCAATTTTTTCGTTAAGCAAATTATCATTTCCCATAGGAATGCATTGGAAGTGGATTTAATCCGTTCCAATGCATTCCTAAAGGCCCCGCCAGCCACGTCTCTCTCTCTCTCTCTCTCTCTCTCTCTCTCTCTCTCTCTCACACACACACACACACACACACACACACACACACACACACACACACACACACGGGCGGCGGCGGCGCTCCCAAAGGCCCCGCCGGTCCGTTCCCGCCTCTGCACGCGCTCAGAGGCCCCCTCTTCCCCCGTCGCCGCCGCCTCTTTCCCCCTCAGAAGCATCTCTCTCTCTCTCTCTCTCTCTCTCTCTCTCTCTCTCTCGCTCGCTCGCTCGCTCTCTCGCTCGCTCTCTCTCTCGCTCTCGCTCTCTCGGCGGCGCAGCGGACTCACCGGGACTCCAGCAGAGGAGGAGGGCGAGGGCGAGGAGCAAGGTGGCCCAGGAGAGAGGCAGCATGGTGGTGGTGGCCATGCGCCGGCAGAGCCCGTGCGTCCCGCCCGCTTGCCCGCCCGCCCGCCTGTCCTCACCTCGGCCGAGAGCGAGCGGCGCCTCCGAGGGAAAGGCGGCGGCGACCAAGCGGAGGAGGAGGAGGAGGAGGGTCCGGGTGGGGAGGAGAAAAATGGAAGCGGCGGGGTGGGGTGGGGGGAGAGGCTAGAGGAGGAAGCATCCGGGCAGGAGCCGGGGACGGGTGCCGCAGAGCAGGCGCTCCGCGGCGAGCCCGAGGGAAGCGCGCCCCTGGGTCGGGTGGGCTCCCCGCTCGGCTCGGCCGGGCGAAGGCAGGGGCGGGCGGCGCGCCGCGGGCGGCGGCGGCGGCCCGATCCTCGCGCGAGGTCTGGTCGCGGGGGCGGGGGGTGGTTCGCGAGGGCGGAGAGGCCGCCGGCGTCCCCCACGCCCTTCTCCGCCGCCCTCTGCGAAGGCAGCGGGTCCGGGCCGCTCGCCGCTGCTGGTTGGGAGTTGCCTTGGAGCGCGGTGAGCGGGCCGAAAGGCCCCTCCCCGCCAGGGTCCCGAGGTCCCTTTGCGCCGTGGGCCACCCCCGCACCGAGCGGGGAACAGGCCGGCCCGCGGTGGTCTGTCTCCGTCAACCGGGCGAGCGGAAGAGCCCAGCCCGGGCGAATGGATTCGGGTGAGCGGCTGCTGCTGCCAGACTCTCCCGACCATCAGCTGCTCTGCGCGGTAGCGCAGCAGCAGAGGCGGGGAGCCTGGTGAAACAGAGGAAAGAAGCGCAGCAAAGCTCCCCCGACCGCCGCCGCCGG
>JAHTLZ010000074.1:10849521-10875873 GCA_023846285.1 Phrynocephalus versicolor | reverse complement strand
TCATCATCATCATCATCATCATCATCATCATCATCATCATCATCATCCCAAGAGATTAGATGGGTATTCTGCAGAGGTGGAAAACACATCTGTATTTGGAGAAAAAACCAAAGCCAAAATATTTGCCTTAAAAAGGTACACTCTTTTTGTTTATGTGCTATCAAGTCAAAATTGACTTATACCAACCCTAATAGGGCTTTCAAGGTAAATTACGTATTTAAGGTTTCCCCGCTGCCACCAGCATGCATTCCCATGGCTGAACCCAAATGTCCTGCATCCTTTTCCTGGTGATTACCAACCTTTGGTCCCCAGAATGTACTTGGAGTAAAATCCCCAGAAGCCTTCACCACTAGCTTTTTTGGCCAGGACTTCTCAGAGTTGTAGTCCAAGAACATCTGGGGACCTAAGGCTGGGAACCACTGCTCTATTCAGTACTCCATACTGGGCACACTAAAGTACCCACACCCTGCCCCACAATGCAAAGCTAAGAAGATCTGACTGCAGGAAACTTAGGTTCCACAAACCACCCCAATCACTGTCCCTCCCATTCCCTGTTGAGATAAAGTAGGCCTCAAACATTCTCATTTTCCTATCTGTAGATAGAACATCTTAGGCTTTTGGTTTTCCTCTTGTTTTAAAACTCACAGCTACTACACAGAAAAAGGTGCCACTGCTAGTTCCACTACTCCTTCTCTGTTCCCTGTGCCTCACACACGAGAGAGAGAGAGAGAGAGAGAGAGATTTAAGAAGTGTGACTCTCTTCTTGACATGTGGTTGTGAGAAGATGTCATGCCTTGAGAGGCAGATGGCCATCTCACCTATTTCTGAGGCCAACCTGCTGCATCCTCTCTTGTGCTCAAAAGGATGCTTTGAGGACTGCGATACTGGTGAGGATGATGGTTCTCATTTATTAAGATGTTACAAAATTAGGATAGTGCTGATGTATATATGATCTGATGTGATGACTCGGCATGATGCTTCTTTCCATCTGAACTGGTTGGTTTCTGCTAATTGATGACCATTGATGGTAGTGGTGGTGGTTGTGGTTTTAATTTATACTGCTGAGGATCTGGTGTGAATAGTATGTAAAATGCCTATTCCATAGGTCTGACAATGATTTATTTATCTTTCTCAGGCCTTGCAGTGCTGCTTGCTTTCGGTGTAGATCATCTGTTGCCCTGCTCTCCTTCTTGAATGAAGTAGTTTGGGTTTCAGTAGAACTTAACCTGGTCCAGTAGCACATACCTGAAAAGGAAATCCAGAATGAAAGTGGAGGAAAAAGATGAGTGTTCCCAGGTTTACCAAGAGGCCTGCTAGCATAAAGACTCTGAAACTGAAACAGGAGGCCCTGAAAATACATGAATGAAACCAAACCCAAAGTCTACCCTCTGCCCATCTCCAGACCTGGATTCTCCTGAAGGAAGGAGGGGATTGGCATTATTCTACATGCATTGGTGACACAACGTGGTACCTGGAGGATTGCTCTCAGAAATCTTGTCTGGACCCTTTCAATAGGAGTAAAAGAAGGATAGGGACCTAACTGTGCACCATAAAGGAGTTGGCTGATGGATTTGGCTTGGAATACCTTCAAGGCTGTGGGGATATACTGCCCACCCTTGGTGTAGAAAAATCTTAGGATTGCAGAGGCTGATCTCTGTCCTGATTGGGCAACATAGTTAGCGTGCACCCTACGAGAGCCATTTGCTTGGAAAACTGCGTAGCTATCTGAAGACTTGGGTTTGTTCAATCTTGTGGCTATTTACTGCACATTTGTAGAGCTTTGATTTTTTTGCAAATACCATAATCTTGGTTTTTCCGTAGTTAATTTGAAGATTATTCTCTTGAGTGTAGTGTATCAGGGCACGCAACGCCCTCTTCAGACCAATAGGTGTCTGTGACAGTATCACCGCATTGTCAGCATACAGCAGCACCGAGAGGTTTCTGTTTGCTAGCTTCGGGGAATGGAAATCTTCCTGACTAAGGGCCGCAACCATTGAGAAGTGTAGTATGTTGTAACTTGCTTTTGTATATAGTATTTGGATGTTGATCTACGGCCATATTAAAGATTTTTTATTTGTATTTGTACTATTGTTCATGCTGTTCCTGTGTTCCTCTGATTCTCTGGACAATTTTTTCAGATAATGAGTAGAAATGAGGAAATATAAAAAGCACTATCTCACGTTCTTCTTCTAGTCGAGTGGATTATCTGAACATCAGCCTGGATCCAACCCCTAATGTTTAACTGATTAATCAGGTATAGAGATGGGCACAAAATGATTTTTTATTTTGTTATTTGTTATTTGTTTCATTATGGAACAAAACAAATAATGAATGGACCCATCAAAGAAAAATGAAACAAAACAAAATGGAAATTTCTGTTTCATTTGCTTCATTTTTGATTTTCCCATAGGAATGAAGTGGCTATCTTGAAGGATTGGATGGATAAAATGAGATTGAAGGGAAAAAATGAAAGAAGTTTTCCAATGTAGGGACATATCATGGATTAATTATTTACAGTACAATATGAAAAATGGACCAATGAATGGAAAAAGAATTATAACAAATGTAGAAAATATACAGAATATGAAAAACTTTAACTATTGTATGAAGATACTCAGAAGGGAGATTCAGTGAAAGGTATTGTGAACAAAATATATAAGATATTTCTGGATTGCGAGAAAGTAAAAAGTGAGGAGAAATGATTGAATTTAGTCTGGAAGCAACATCTTAAAAAGGAAATAAAAGAGGAATATTGGGCTAAGACAGTGATGGTGAGCCTTTTAGAGACAGAGTGCCCAAACTGCGATTCAAAAGCCACTAATTTTTCATAAAGTGCCAATACAGCCATTTAACCTGAATACAGGTGGCTATGAAGGGGCGATGTCAGGTGCCCACAGAAAGGGCTCCGAGTGCCACCTTTGGCACCCATGCCATAGGTTCGCCAACACTGGGCTAACATATGGAGAATGAGAACACTTAGATCTATGTTGGTGAGAATAAAACAAAAAAAAATTTGTTTAAGGTGAATTTGACACCAGTGAAATAAAATAAAATAAATGCCAATTTAGAAATCTGTTTTTAAAGAACCAAGTGATATATTTGAAAGGAATATAGAGTCCAATTCAGAAATTGCTTTGTTATCAATATTCGTTAAGATGGACTATGATCTCAAAACTAGAGAGTTGATCACTAATTTATTTACAGAGGCTAGATTAATACAAGCTAGGCATTGGAAATCCAAACATGAATTATATATGGACGAATGATATAACCATGTATGAAATATTGCTATAAATGATAAATTGATATGTAATTGAAAGGTCAAGAAAGGAGAGTTTAAAAAGATATGTTTTATGATATATGGGGTAGTTTTATTGCATTGTACTTGCAAGAGATAAAGGGAAAGCTCCAGCAGAGTCTGCTGCACCCTGACTCTGGAACTACCCCCCCCCCCCCTAAAGGTTAGGGGTTGGGCCGTGGCTGCGGTGTTTCCAGAAACAGGAAAAGACCTTTCTCTTCAGGTATCATGGAATCATAGAATCATAGAATCATATAGTTGGAAGAGACCTCAAGGGCCACCGAGTCCAACCCCCTGCCATGCAGGAATCCCCATCATAGCATTTCTGACAGATTTGCTTATACTGGCTTATGATCCATATCTGAAGAGATGAAAGTGGCTGTAACAACAGTTTAAGAAAATGGGCCTATTCCACATTTATAGAATGTCCTGATAGCTTTACGTGTCATTTACATTTGGAAGGTAGTTCAAAGGTAATTTATACCTCTATTTTATTTATTTATTTATTTATTTATTTATTTATTTATTTATTTATTTATTGAGTGTATATACCGCCCGTCTTCCCGGGGGAACTCTGGGCGGTTTACATCAAGAGGAATATAAACAGAATCAAACAATAAATAAAACAATTTAAACACAGGAATAATCTATCATATGACCCTTAAAAATAGCTTTTTATTTCTTTTAGAACTGCATCCAAAAATCTTGTCCCCATCAAGAGCTGCTTCAAAAAAAAAAATCAAAATCAACATATGAATGGGAGATGGAGTCTCAGGATGTATAAAAGTAGAAAAGACTTTTATTCTTTCTTAATTCATCCTTAAAAAGCTCTGGATGAATTAAGAGAAAATAAAGGTCTTTTCTACTTTTATTTATCCTGAGACTCTGTCTCCGATTCATATTTTGACTTCTGTGGATGTACCAGTTCCTTTGCTTTGTTTCAAAAAAATAAAAGCCTCGACCACGTACCCTGAAGCGTGACCCATCGCGTTTTCCTGTTCCAGGCTCCGGGAGTAGTAATTATTAGAACCGCTTCTTATTCCTTTGGCTCAAGTAGCACCTCGCCATCCTAAGCTTCCCTCTCGTCCCCCCCCGCCCACCAAGGATCGCCAAGACTTAGCCCTTCTTGCCTGGCAGAGCACCAACCCATCCATCTCCCAAAGCCTTCACTACAAAATAAAATAAAATAAAATAAAACCTGAGGCGTATGTGAGTGTGTGCGCGTAGTGGAGGGAGATGGGAGGAGTTTGCAGCAAGCCTCGCTTGGGCGATTGGGGACCGCTGGAAAAGACTTGGCTCAGCCCGAGGTGAGTTGGTGTTTCTTTTTGGCGGGTGACCCTGCATCCCCCGCCTGGCTCTCTGCCAACATACTTGCCGCCTCCCACCTTACCAAAAAGAAACATTAGCTCGCCTGAGCCGAGCATCATGTGGGCAGAGAGCCAGGCAGGGGACGCGGGGTCCCCCACCATCATTTGATCTACCACCACCACCACCCTTCCTCCATTAGATGTCTCGAAGCGCATTGGCACCCTGAGGAACAGCAAGCCACCTTCTGCAGTGGATGCCACCGCCAGGCACCAAGGCAAGGGGGGGGGAGAGAGGCATATTTACACACACACACTTCCCCCACCTCCTTCCCTCTCCCTGCCCACACACCGTCCTCACTGCAGCCACACTGGCCATCCCTTTCGGCTCCAGTACTGGCTCCTAAAAAAGTGCGCTTTGATGTGCTTTTCGGCAATGGGGGAACATAAAATGCATCTCATTAAACTGCTGTCCATTTGATGAGCTTTTGGGTAGTGGGGGCGCATAAAGTGCAGCTCAATAAACTGCTATCATGGGGGTGGGAAGTGCGCCTTTTATACCACATGGCCTGTAGCGGAGAAGAAGTGCACTTTAATATCAACCCCATTTTTGGTTCGTGTGATAGCGGTCTTAGTCCAGCTTCTTGCCTCTGCAGGAATTCTATAGCTCTGTCATCCCTAGTTAGGAAGTGAGTCAACCATGTAAAGTGGCAGTCTGTTCTATTGTTGAATAATTGGTATTATCATTCTTGGTGTGGGTAAAATCCCATTTACTTATTTATCTTGAATTTTTACTTACGATTTACCTTATAGAAAAAAAAATCAGAAAACAAATTTGCTGCTTTATATTGATGGCTCCAGTTAAAACATTTGAAGATGAATATTGCCTCCTAATCATTTTGTCTGCAAGCTAAACACATGACTCCTTAAGTCTGTCCTCAGAGGAATCCACTGAGCTGTATCTAATTGCTAGTCCCAGCTTGAGTGCCAAACTCAACTAGACCATTAAATCAATGGGTCTTACCTAAGCAGTGACATAACAAGTTTACTTTATTCAATGGGTCTACTCTAGACAATAGCAACTGTGTTCAGGCCATTAATCTAAGGTGGTTATACTTTGTCTCATCTCCTTTATTTATAACTACAATTCGAATTAACTTCTGTAGCAAGGTTTCAAACTGCTCAAAGAAGTGCAGAATTTTGAGGTTTTGCCTCGTTTCCATTCAAAACAATCTTCATATTAATCATGAGCAGGAAACTCTTGTTTTTTCAATTTTATTAGCAGTGGAACAAAAAGACATCGTAAATGAACTTGGACCTGACAAGCGTGGCCAGATGTGAGAGATGAGAGGGCTCCTGCAATTTTTGATAGAAAATACCTTCTTACATAGGAGTTGTATCCATTTTTGCACCTCCTCACTCTCCTAAGTCTGGAGGGATCTAATTTTCATGTGTTGCATCTATTACTGGCTGTCACGGAGGAAGAAGCTTTCTGCTTCAGTTGGTTGCTAAGGGTGTACATGAAGAAAATTTTTGTTTTTCTTTCCCTTTATTATTTTTTTCCAAAAGTAACTCTTTCATTTTCTTTCAATTCTGTGTTTTAGCTCACCAGTTTAACTGGAAGTGGAAAGCCTCTTTAAGGGTTTCCCATTTGCGTTTTCTGGCTCTAGTCCAAATTAAGCCCAACTGCAGAGTGGTTAGAAGCTACTCCAGGGAAAAGCAGAGAGGCAAGCTAAAAAGAGCATCAATCCATTCCCAAAACAGCTAAGTGTTGTTGTTCAGTCGTTCAGTCGTGTTGGACTCTTCATGACCCCATGGATCAGAGCTCGCCAGGCCTTCCTATCTTCCACTGCCTCCTGGAGTTTGGTCAGATCCATACTGGTTGCATCGATTACACCATCTAACCATCTCATTCTCTGATGTCATCTTTTCCTCGTTTCCATTCAATCTTTCCCAACATCAGGGACTTTTCCAAGGAGTCCTCTCTCCTCATAAGGTGGCCAAAGTACTGGAGCCTCAGCTTCAAAATCTGTCCTTCCAGTGAACATTTGGGGTTGATTTCTTTCAGGATGGATAGGTTTGATCTCTTTGCAGTCCAGGGACCTCTCAAGACTCTCCTCCAGCACCACAGCTCAAAAGCATCGATTCTGCAGCGATCAGCCTTCTTTATAATCCAAACTTCCATACATCACTACTGGAAAACAGGCAAGAGTACATGAGATTAAAACAACAACAACAACAACAAACAAAACACCAAATCATCATCAAAAATTAAATTATATTAAATTAAAAAAAAACACAGCACCAACCAGGCCCCAGGGGTGGTTGGCGCTGAAAGAAAACAAAAAAAGCCCCACCCTACAGCTGTAGCACGGGGCAAACCCGGAAGTGAAAAAATAAATTAAAATAAAATAAATAAAGGAGTGCCGACCAGGCCCCAAGGGTGGCCTGGTCAACTTGGCACCCTAAAATAAAGAATTTTTTTTTAAAGACCCAGTGCTGACTGAGCTCCAGGGCCCGCACAGTGGGTGCTGGGAAAAAAGGGGTAAAAATGAATAACAAATTAACAAAACAACGAAACGATTTTTTCTGCAAAAATTCATGAAAAATGAAACGAAATGAAACAAAACACCATTTTTTCGATTTGTGCCCACCTCTAATCCACAGGCTTTATGCACTGTCTTCGTGTGCCTCTCTTCCTTCTTCTTGGCTTCTGCCTTTCTTCTTCTTGGGTCCAGGGGAAAAGATAGCAAAACATATACAGCAACCTCTCCTTAAAACAATGGAAAATAGGCAAGCAAATGAACACAAAAATTTGTTCAAATAGAAAAGGCTCCCAATCAAAACTACTAGAGTAATGGGAGACGTCTCTCCCCACCCCCCACTCCTTCTCTTCTCATTCGGGACCCACTGATAGCATCAGAGAAACAGTCCAGGGTGGTTTCTGCTACACATAGAGGAATCTTACCCACAAGAAATGACTCTTTTCATTGAGTTCCAACAAATTCAGGCCTTTAACAGGTTCAGAATTCTTGATTCACATTTATGGATGTTGTGTGTTGCTGCTGACAACAGCCATTGCGAAGCAGTTAGATGAAACTTTCATTTGAGTAATTTGCCAGACTATGGGTGAAAGAATGTTCAAATGAAACAGGAAACCACAAAAGAACATAAATGTTTGTATACCTCGCTTTCATTCATATGAATCATTTGTATTTTGGATGGTCTGTTTCGGGAATTAATGAAAGAACAGAAAAATGAAAGAAAGAGTCTCTTCTATGCAAACATTTTTCTTAAATAATACATATTTTGTAACTCTGAATGACTAAAGAGTTGCATTACTGTGGACGGTTGCATTGAAATCAATATGAATCTGTGGACTGCAGCCTAATACAGGGAAAGCATAAAAAGATGGAAATTTGCCACCTATTTCCCTCATTAACAAGTACTTCCCAATTATATTCAGTGTGTATTTTTTTAAGAATATATATATTTATTCATTAGATATAACTAATAATGATTCTGTAGGCTTTAGACTCAGGATGAAGAAGGAATTGAAAGAGAAGGCAAAGATTTCTCGAGGGAATTTTATTTATTTATTTATTTATTTATTTATTTATTTATTTATTATACTTTTATACCGCCGGTCTGGCAGCAAGGCCACTCTGGGCAGCTTACAAACAGCAAAGCAATTAAAATAAGCAAAACAACAACCCCTCACAACTACATTAAAATACAAATTACAATTCCAATACATTCCTAATCAAAGATACCCTGTTGGGCAGAGAAAGGAGGATGGGGAGAAAAGCCTGAATGAGTCTCAGACCCCTTAAAATATTTATATGGAAAAAAAAATCATAAAAACTGTTTGGAAACTGAGGCAAGCCAAAATGAGTTTAGAGAGAGACTCTTTCTTGGGGGAAATAAAGAGTTTAGTACTGATCAAGAAAAGTTAGTGACACAGAAAAGCATAAAGGAGGAGAAATAGCTATGGCAAGTAGCAAAGAAAGACTTGAATGTAGCAAATGAAGCCAGATACCATTGCGATAAATGTACGGTTGTGAAGATATGATCGATCATCTCATAAATGTCACTCACCATGACTTCCATAGCAGAATACTACTCTTGACTTCAGCAGTAAGATCTGACTCTGCAGTGTGTCGCCCTGGGCCAAAAACCTGTTTTGCCTATGGCGAAAGCTGGTTGTAATTGAGAGCAACATGGAAGTGTTGGGCATACATAATTCACATGGAAGAGACAGTGGTCATTGACCACATGGACACTACTGAGCTTCTATATGCTGTAAATTTCAAGGCAGCAATGGGACTTCCAGCAAGGCAATTCAGACTTCTCTGCTTTGACAATTTTATGCAAAGAAGTTGTGTTTAATACAGTGAAGCTGGTTTCTGAGTAAACTTTCACTGTTTTCTACTGTCAGGCACCATTTATATTTAGTCACATTTTTGGAGAAAGGCTCTTAAATCCTTTTTTTAATTTTTCCCCCAAGAAAAGCTTGCATTTATAATAAATAGATGAAAAATTGGCAGTATTTTTAGGGTATGTTTCAAAGCTCAGTGAAACAGCTCTGTGTGTTGTAAGATGTTCTTCTGGGTCTTTGTGAGTCACACATATGGGTTGTTTAAATGCCTGTATGAAACGCCTCAGAACATTCTAGAGCTTAGACAGATCATGTTAAGTCACCTCCTCCCATTGCATGCCCAATGACAATCCCCTAGTTCTCATTTTATTTATTTATTTATTATTTATTATTACAACTTATATGCCACCCACTATGCAAAGGTCTCTGGGCAGTATACAATTGAAAGAATTAAAACAGTTAAAACATAAAATATCAATAAATAATTAAAAAGATAATAAAAACATTACACTAAAATTGCCATCAGAGGACCCACAATCTATATTGTATCAATTAAAAAACTTCTGGAACAGGAGGCGTCAAAATGTCATCAATGTTGGTGCCAGGCAGATCTCACTCAGGAGAGCGTTCCATAGCCTGGGGGCAGATGGTGAGAAGGTCCTATATCTACAAGCCATCCCTCTCACCTCCTTGAGGGATGGATCTTTCAAGAGGGCCCCCTGGCTCAATCTTAATTGCCGGGTAGGTTCATATGGAAGGAGGAGGTCCTTCAGGTATCGAGGTCCTCATTGGTGGTAAAATGGTTCCTCATTTTACCACCAATGAGGAAGCTTCTGGTAGTGTAACTAGAGTTTTATTTATTTATTTGAATTAAATACTGCACCATCTGGCAGAAGTGCCACTCTGGATGGTTTACAAAGTTTTGAGATAATAACAAAAGCAAACATAATATACTGTAATTAAAATCAAAATTATAGAAAATAATAAAATCTATGATGCCCTAAAAGACAAAACAGAGGTGGATTAAGTTTTCAAAAACAGATCAGCAACAGTGGTGCTCAACAACCAGGGAAAGCCATTCTGAATAGCCAGGTCTTCAGTTGTTCCTGCAGCGTGAGAGCCAGGCAGATCTCTGAGGGGAGCTGATTCCATAGGCAAGGTGCCGCAACTGAGAAAGCCCTATTCCTGGTGGCTGTTTTACGGGCTTTTCTAAAATAATAATAATAATAAAAAAAATCTCCTATCTGTTTCATTGTTTCAACATCTTATCATCTTTTGTCCATCACTTCTCTTCACAAATCTCCCTTAAAATATTTAGAATTAGTTCTTAATTACACTTCAGCCTTGAGGTTTTCTCTCTTCTTTTCCCCCCAGCCCTGTTTTTCACCCTCTTTCTTACTTGTTGTAAAGCTTTCTCTTTTTTGTCTGCTTAACACTTAAACCAGTGGTTCTCAACCTGTGGGTCCCTAGATGTTCCAAGACTGCAAGTCCCAGAAGCTTGCACCACTCGCTGTGCTGGAAGGGGTTTCTGGGAGTTGCAGTCCAGGAACATCTGGGGACCCACAGGTTGAGAACCACTGACTCAAACATTGCCAATCGCACTTAGTCCAGTTTGGGAGAGAAATCCCTTCAAGCAGTGGGTTCACTCTTCCAAATTTCTTCTTTGGCACCACATATGGAACTTCAGCTATTACAGTTGAACTTACCAAAAAACTGGAACAAAGCAAAGCAAAGCAAAGTGTTCTGCTTATATACCACCCCATACTACTACAAGTAGTCTCTAGGCGGTTTACAATTTTAATTACAGAGTGGGTACTCATTTTACCGACCTCGGAAGGATGGAAGGCTGAGTGAACCTTGAGCCTGCTACCGGGGATTGAACCCAGGTCGTGAGGATTTCAAGATATTAGGGGTGTCAGATGGACTCATTGGGCAGAATAATTTATTCCACTGCATCTCCAAACTTCCAGTCTGCTAATGAACAGAGTGCTATGGTAGCTTACCAGTGGTTTTGATGGGGAAAATTGAACCTTTCCTTGATAGTCTGCCTGAAGAGAAGAAAACTCTAGCCAATACACTTCGTTAGGAGGTCATGTTTCTTGCAGATTGAGCCGCTAAGAAATTGTCTGCCATGTTTAGGAGATATGACACCAGAACAACCTCCTATTTGACAGTGAGGGCCTTTTAAATCAGAAAACAAACAATATTATTAGCAATGTTTCTACCTTTCCTCCTTTGATAGGTGAACCTGACCTCCAATCTTCACTACCTGCAGTGCTGAGATTCCTCTTATAACAAAAGCAACACCGTTATCTTATTCTTCCATTAAAGTCTACCTGTCTGTCCTAGTGGTCAAAGAACCTCCAGACGCCAAAGCCCCCAAATACTTGAAGAATTCAGCCCTAAAGAGCTTCTTTCGAATTTTGCAGAACGTGTTGCCTGATGTTAAAGCACCGTGCCCTCAGTGGTCACCCCCTTGGTGAGGCCTCCATTTGAACCATTAGCTACAGAAGATTTGAGGTTACTTACAAGAAGACTGCCTTTCTCCTGGCTTGTCAGTGAAAAACAAAACAAAAATTTAAAAAGAAGGAGATAAATTTGTTGTGGCACCTTGAAGACTAACTGCTATATATCATTGCGAGCTTTCATGGATATGGCCACTTCTTCTTTGTGAGCTTTCGTGGACATGACCACTTTCTCCTGGCTGTCATTTCTGCATAGGGAGTGAGTAAGCTTCATGTCCTTAGGCATGACCCACTCTTATCACAATTCTACAAAGATAAAGTCATTGCGTTTCCTGATATTTCCTTCTTATTGGAAATATTTTCTGAGTTCCATTGTGTTCCCTACTTTGCTCTTCCCCATCCTCAGATCTAAAGAGATCTTTCCATACTTTGGATGTTTATGGAGGCATGGCTTTCTATACATCAAGGACACAGCACTTGTGGAAACTGAGCAGACTATTTGCGAGTTACCCAACGTCACAAATGCGGAGTCAAATAACCCCCCAGCAGTTATTGAAGTGGCTCATCAATACAATCAAACTCTGTTATGTTTGCAAAAAAACAAAACAAAACAAAACAATTCCTGTGTCCCCGAAAGGTCAGTTGACCACAGCTGTTGCTTCTCCATCAACCTTTCTTAGAGGAATCCAGATCACAAATAGTTACCAGGCTGCAACCTGGTCTCAGCCCTCTATGTTCATTAAACATTACAGATTGGACAGCCATACTGAGCTTGATGCCTCCTTTGGTCAAGTAGTGATCTCTTCCATATGGACATGACATTCCAGCAGCTGGTAAGCAAGTTTGTTGTTAACCTGCAGGTGTGATTCAAAAGACCATGAAGAAGAAAGACAGGTTATTTACCTGAAGCTGTAGTTCTTTGATTGGTGATCTATGAATTCATGCAACCCGCCCATCTTTCCCTCTGTCTGCCATGCCACTGATCTGCCTTATATGTAGTGGTGGAGTTGGAGGAATGGAGGGATGGTCTTTGGGTGCGTGGACATGCACAGTGGGAGGGGCTGATCAAACAGGGTCTGTTTAAGCTGCAGAGTCTTCTGATGAGTTTTGCACAGGTGCAGAAGCAAACATGATTCCATAGAAGACTCTGCAAAAAACTACAATTGCAGATCAGTAAGGTGCCCATCCATTCTCTATGGAATGGGCATGCTGCACAGCCCCATAATGCCAACAGAAGAAGACAATGCTAAAATACTGTATCTACAGTCTATATCAGTGTTGGCGAACCTATGGCATGGGTGCCAAAGGTGGCACTTGGAGCCCTTTCTGTGGGCACCCGACATCACCCCTCCACAGCCACCTGGATTCAGGTTAAATTGATGTATTGGCACTTTGCAAAAATTAATGGGTTCTGAATTGCAATTTGGACACTCGCTCTCTAAAAGGTTCACCATCACTTCTATCGAACCTTGGAAAGAGTCTCTATAAGTCAGAATGAACCCTGGCAGCATGCAGTTATCATTAAATGACCCAAATCCTCTTGCTTAGCTATGCTGCTGTAGTGCAAGCAACATGACTTTGCTGAGCAGATGGCTACAGCTTAAGAGATCTCTATACACACTGTCTCTTGTACACTGAGTTGCACAACACAGGAGGCAGCAGATAATGTCTTTATTTGTTTTGTTGTTAAAAGCAGAATAGGTGGTATGGGATCCTACTCGGGGAGCAATTGTTGATCGGGACAACACCCCTGGCAATGGAGATTTCTAAAGTTAGCGTTATGTCTTTTGTGTAGCTATGCAAGAGGATTTGGGTGGTTATGTATCTTCTATCTAGTTGCCTATTCTGGACATATTACATAATATTTGTTATAAAGGTGACTTGACTTTGGCAGGTAAAGGAAAATGGAAAGAAGTAGCTTAGCTAAGTTTCTGCACATGTAGAGTTTTGGTCAAGGTCCCTCTGAAAGGATTTCATTTAGTGAGAGACAAATACCAAAATGCACAAGGGTGGAAATCCTCTTGGCATCTTACTGCATGCAAGTAGGATGGCATCATTAATGGGAATGCTTCCTTTACATTAAGTACTTCTTCTCCCTCCCTTCCTTTGAGGTGCTCAGGATTCATAGGGCTTTCTTTTGCCCCAAGGCAGCCTTTGAGAGCCTCAGGATAAGAAGGAATCTTGAATCCCTCCCAAATCGAATCACTGCTAGCTATCTTGATCCTGGCAGTAGTTCACCCCCATCTTAAGGTTCCTAAAGTTCTCCCCAGGGCAGAAGGGAGTCCCCGGAAGCCTCAAAATCTGAAAGAGGGTGGAAGCTTTCAATCCATTTAAATTAAATATTCTTGTGGCAGGATGATGGCATTATTGTACCCGTGCAGTGTATGTTAAGCCAAAATGAATCCAATCATTATGAGAGCATTCTTTCTGATTAGGTAGACTGAAAAATTTAATCACCTAAAAATGGCAACTCCTCAGTATTTCAGGTCTCCTCATCAGGGATAATGCTACAAAAAAGCAGGTTGGTGATAGTGGTTGGGAGGCCCCCTTGTTGTTCAGTTGCGGTATGTGTATATTCAGAGTTTTAAGATTAAACTGGAGGTGGGGGTTGTACAGAGATTTGGGTAAGGCCGGAGCAGGTGATGTGATGGTTTTAGGGGCTGCTGGGAACAAGGAGAGAGTGTCTCACCACCACCCCATTGAACCTCTGAAATCCAAGTGTTTCTCAGAAATGCCATTAACCAAGATGAAGTACAAAGGCATTTTTATCAGTAAAAACAGAGAATCTAGGCTGATTGTAAAATGAGTACCCAGCTTGCTGGGGGGCAATGTGTAGCCTGCATACTATAATTACAAACTGTAAACTGCCCAGAGACTACTTGAAGTAGTATGGGGAGGTATATACTGTAAGCAGAACGCTCTGCTCTGCTTTGTTTTGTATTAATAATAGTGGATATTGTTTTAGATGCTGTGTTTTTTGTTTGCTTTTAAATCAATGCCAAATTAGACACCTATGTGTAGTAACTGGAAGGAGTTAGAATTCTGTGCTAAAACTGGAGTGACTAGAAAATTCTCTTCTTCCACTATACAAGAGAAATGTCAAAAACTAAATTTAGAATTTTCTAAGTTAAAAGCAAAGCAAAGGTAACTGCGAGAGCAAGTTCTGTTTGAAGGAGGCTGCCATGAAAGGGACGGGTGGAATCTCAACTGCATGTTAGTGCAATACGTTTTACTGAACCATTTAATGCTTTGGTGACTTTTTAGATGGCTTTTTAGCTGGACTGTAGTGTTAACGGTCATATTTTTGGATTTTTTCTTGCGTCTGACATTGCTACATTCCTTTCCAAAAAGATCAAGGAACAGCAGCCACATGAAGAAGGAGAATCTTCAGGAAATTTTCCTTTATAAAAAATAGTAACTAAGAGAAGGACATGACAGACATGTATAAAATGATGTATATGGTAGGAATAATGGAAAGGGATACATTTTTCTTCACGCATTATAAAGCTCAAGCCCAGGGTTATCAACCGAAGGTGATGCAGGATAGATAAAACACCATCTCACTGCTCTTAACTCTGTTCTTTTGGTCTTAGAAAGCATCAAAACGACAGGTCAACTAAAAGTGAACCTCCACAATACTGTATGATCAGCAGAACATTGTCTTCTAAAGGGCCATCTTTCCATCTTGTTTATGGAATGCATTCAGAAACAGGACTGGTGGAGCTCCTTAGAGAGTGGGTTGGGCTTGAAGGAGGCCACCATTTGCATTGTTTGACATGCTAGCACAGCGGCTCCCAAACTTGGGTTGCCAGATGTTCCTGGACTACAATTCCTAGAAATACTGACCGACCACAGCTTGTGGTGAAGGCTTCCAAGAACATCTGGGGACCAAAGGTGGGAACCACTGGGCTGGGTGAATCATGTGTGTTGGCGTTGGTGATTCTCTCCTCGATGTCTTTTCCCCATCTGGAGTGACAGCATTTCTTGTCTGGAAAACCCCAACTAGACTAAATTTAGGAGCATCATCTTCATATCTAAAGAGCACAACAAAGAAATGGGGATTTCTGAGATATTAATGGGCAAAGTTAAAGAGGCTCCTCTTTATGGCCATCAGAAGCCACACTTAGCTTTCTTTCTTTAAAAAAAAAAGACTTTCCTGACCAGTTTCTTTGAAATGTGCTTTTCTTCATCAAAGCGAGGGCCTTGACTATCTTATGGTTGCAGTGGAGTCCCTGCTAAAAGCCAGATTCTTCCACTTGCAGTCTGATTGCAGGTTAATCACCTGACAGAAAAAGACCCCGCCCAGGCCTCTAAAGGTTGCAGAGGCTGAGAGCAAGGGCTGATACATTACAACACCACAATAGTGGAACCCCCTAGGAGGGATAAGAGCACGCAAGGGAGAATGCTGAGGACGTCCGAATAGGTATGCAGAAGCCAGCCTTTACCCTTGATGGTGCCAGTGTGAAGCACGAGTGAAGCTTGCTGGAAGTAAGGAGTTGGGCTTCTTCTGAGGGCACGGAACAGAGTTGATCCTTGCAAGGGGCAAAATAACTGTACTTGATCTCATGGGGGTGTGTGGAGTCCATGAACTTGCTTATTAGAAACAATTCCAATTTATGTTGCACTGACTGGATGCCTTCACCAGTTGTCTTCTCGAATGTTCAGAAATGGGTAGATGGCTGCAGGCAGGGTTTAGTTAGGAACTTTCACCATCTCTAGTTGGGTCTCCGGACGGAAGCCTTCTTCAGCAGAACCTCACTTTTCAGCTGTCAAGTCCCAAGGGCTAATTTCCCCTCAGTCTGCTCCCCCCCCCCAAGATTTGTTGGTCCTCAGCTCCTATCATGGACGGGCAACACTGCTCACTGGCGGTGTTAAAGAACCTCCAACATCCCTTATTTATTTATCACCCTCCTGTCCCACTTCTCCATCCTAAGAAGCTCCCAGTGGCTTGATGGAGCAGGAGGCACAGGCGGTGAGGCACAGATGTCCTGCCTGATGAGCTCCCATGTGTCAGTCGTACCAGACTTTCCAAATACCTGTTGGCTGCATGTCTCCTGTGAATCTGACCCTCTCTCTTTGCTATTTGGTGCAGGAGGCTTGTATAAACTTCCCTCTTCTCTGCATTCATTGTTTTCCCACGCAGCTCTCTTTCCCCCCCACAGTGTGCCAGTATGCGGTTGATTTATTCTGCCTGTGAATGCTGTTCGTTACTGCTCCAACTGTGCTGGCTTTCTCTGGTGTCCCAATCAAAGGCGAACATCTTCTTCCCTTCAGCTATATGAGGTCCTCGCTAATCCCCTATAGATCGCCAGGATAAAGAAAACTATTTTATCATTCTCTACATGTCACCAAGTGCTGTCTATCTCCTGTTAGTCCAATAGTTTTAAATTGTTCTAGCCTCTCAAGATCATGGTGCAACTTGAGGTGCTTACGGGGCTTTCAGCGGCAACCATTAAGTACTTTCAACTCTTTTCTCCTTGTCTGGGCGAAGTTTATCTCATTAGACAATTCTCTTTCTCAGACTCGCAAGGGAAACTGCGGTGGTGAACTCACAGGGCTTAGTAACGGTTTTCATATTTGGTATTTATGAGTTGTGATCCTACATCTCTGTGCTCTCAGAGGTGAGTAGAGCTGGGGATTTCCCCCCCTCGCTTGCGTGCAGGATTGATAGGTGCTACATATTATGCTTTCATATCATGTGTAGGCTAAAGTTATCTTCATAGTGATGTGGGAAACAAAGGCCAAAGTTCCGTGGCTTACTGCAGTGAAATTCTGTTGCTGAGTTTTGACATTTTTGTGGCTAACTTTCCTCAGCTGTGCAGCAAAAACTGCAGGGATTTGCTGAATATAATAGCTGCTAGTTCCCAGATAACCTGCCATTCTCTCATCAACTGGCACTTGCAGTCTCAATGACTCACTCCGAGACATTAGTAATATAACGAATAAATTGGTCCATTTATGTACATTTGTGAAAATATCAGCAACCAATGCTTTTTTCTACTCTGCCTCAATATGCTTTATCAGTATTTCGGTCAAGCAGCACCAACAGACATCTCTCAGAAGAGAGGCGGGGTTCTTTTTGGCTTAGCAGATTCATGGTTGACTCAGCCTTCCATCCTTCCGAGGTCGGTAAAATGAGTACCAAGCTTGCTGGGGGGGGGGGAGAATGTGTAGCCTGCATACTGTAATTAAAACTGTAAACCGCCCAGAGACTACTTGAAGTGGTATGGGGTGGTATATAAGCAGAACACTATGCTTTCTGATACATGGAGAGAACTGTTGGTTAATTCTGCACAGATTGACAGTTGCTCCAGCCTAAAAAGGTTCTCTCCCAGTCAAACAAGCTAGCTGGCAGCATGTGAGATTGCAGTAAACTTCCACAACTTCCACTAGGGTAGACCTATACAGTCAGAGTGGATTTGGTGAATCAGTCCTTCTGTAAAATCTGTTGATAATAAGAAGCCCCACTCTGCTTGCAACTTCCTTTAGCATAGTAAGCCACAGTTAAAATAGATCCATTAGAATCAATGAACCATAAAGAGGAGTTGATTCCTAAATTCCCATTGATGCAATGGGCTTACTCTAAAGCAATTTGCTACACTAAGTTGCAGGATTCTGACCATTATATTTGTAACATGCTGTACGAGACTCCTTGTTTTAACAGTGATTTCCGCTCTGAGAGTGAAGATGAAGATTCTTCTAATTGATAAGGGGAGAAATCTCCAGTCTGTCGAGAGCAGTAGGGGACTCAGTGGGGGCTTACTAATTTCAGTCACAATGTGGGCACCTTTCTTCATTCACCTTTTCTTCTCCCAAAGAAATCAAGTTCTTCATATATACAGTCTCTCAGTATATACAGTAACTTGCTTTTTCTCTTGTCACTGTATGGCAAGGTTATTTGTAAAAGGCGAAAGATTTATACGATCTGAAGAGTATGCAAGGTTATTTGTGAAGAATGACGCATGATGCAGTGGTTCTCAACTAGTGGGTCTTCAGGTGTTCCTGGACTGCAACTCCCAGAAACCTCCACCACTCGAAGGGGTTTCTGGGAGTTGCAGTCCAGGAACATCTGGGGACCCACAGGTTGAGAACCACTGGCTTAAAGTATGTGGCATACCTGTGTCCTTATTACCTGCATGAGCCAGAGAGAGAAGAATAAAATGTACACTATTTATGTCTGTGTTAGACAGCGTTGTGACTAAAAACCAGTACTAAGGAACAACTAGAGTAGTGAGGTTATGGTGAGTCAACACTGGAGACGGGGAAAAATAAAAGAATAATAATTGTGATATTTAATGAATATTGCTGATTTATTAAATATTCATTCTTTCCTATGCATTGGGTCCCGACAAATATTTCCATGTTTTTATCTACCCACTTTTAGACACCCCATGAGCTGCCTAGAAGCCCTAAGCACATCCGATCTCGCCTGATTTCGGAAGCTAAGCGGGGTCAGCCCTGGTTAGTACTTGGATGGGAGACCACCAGGGAATACCAGGTGCTGTAGGCACCTGGAGTAGGAACTGGCAAACCACTCCAGTATTCCTGCCAAGAAAACTCCATGGACTTGGAGTCATGAAGGGTCGGTCACAACTGTAACGACACAACACAACAGACACTCCATTGCTCTCTTCCCTGCCCCATCCCTCTGTTTTCTGACTCTGCCACCACTGTGGCCTCCCTTGTTGCTGCTGCCATCTTTGTAAAACTAGTAGCCTGCTTCCACAATGGCCTGTTTTTAAAAAAGAAAAAAAAAGCCCCCCCAAACCAATTTGTGGTTCATTGGTTGCTGGGGCCAAAATTAATGGTTTGTGGTTTATCATCATCTTTGATGAACCACAAATCAGGAAGAAACACTCTGTTGGCAGTTTGTCCCCATGTCTAGTCAACACTTATGTAAGTTCCTTTGATGCAAGGGGTCTACTTTTAGTTATGACTTACTATTGCATTTCAGGCCTTATTGCAGAATTGTGCCCAGTTTCAGGTGCTTCCTCCAGACAAACTGACCCAAGTAGTTCAGTGATTTCTACATTCAGAGGAATTAAACATGAAGAACCTTTCAGATATGATTTTAAATACAGTACACTCATTTCTTGTAAGAATTTTACTTATGGTATTCCTCTGTAACTTCTTGGCTTTAAAAATTCCACCTTTACATCCTTGACTAGGAGATGATGTATCCAGCCTGCTAGGTGAGGTAAGGCTGCTGTTTTCCCCACATATTCCACACAAGTGCAATTAAGCTCTAATGTTGACACCATATTAGATAGATCTTTAAATATAATATGCACATTTTTCAAAAAATAAATAAATGAAAATAGCAGTTCTTTTGCTGCATTCTTGATGGCATTCACTGCCTTGAAGTTGGCACAGTAACCCCCCACCTATCACAAGGGTTAGGGACCCAAGCTGACCTGCGATATGCAGGGTCGGTTTGAGCCTGGGGGGACTGTTCTGGTTCACTTCCGGTTTGCAGAAAAGCATTTCTGAGTCCTCCGACATGCCCAGAAAGGCCCTCAGAAGCCCCCAAAGTGCTTTCTAGCAATCCGGATTTCACTTCCAGTTTTCCAGAGATCACTTCCGGTTCTGCAAGAAGCCCTTTTAGGGCCTCTGATGGACTGGGAAGGCAGTTGGAGGCATGTTCGGTGCAGCGTGAGGCCTGGGGTAAGTACAAGAGGTCTGAAACAAGCCTTTCCAGGTTACCCTAGGGGGCTTTTTCATATACTGTGTGTGGTCCCATAATATACCAGGACTGCAGTATATGAACTGCAAAAAGGAGGGGGGTTGTTGTATTTGCATTGGGAAGAACGCAAACAGCAAATGTAGAGGAACTATTATGGCTGCAGCAAGGGAGGAAGGGGTTAAACTTTATTGCTGAAATATGAAATTCTGTCAGGACACTATAAGATTGGAAGAACAAAAATAATTTTAAAAACCACAAATTGTACAGACGTGTAAATCGGCTCAAAGGGAATGAAAACGTTAGCATATTTGAATGCTGACCTGTTGATATAAGGTTTGAAGCTAGGGGAGAAAAGCCCTACAGCAAAAGCAATGACTGAAAGTAGATTGTTGCCTATCTCTCAAAGATTATTATTAAAATCAAATATGAGTTAGCTTTACTCACATTTTAAGCTCAATTGGATCTTACGTCCCCTTATCTGTCCTTTCGTAGTTGGCTGTTTTTGCCAATAGCCTTTGTGAGTTAGTAAGAATCAAGATTAGACTCCACACCTGCAGCATCTCCCCATCTCTTGGTGTGTCTGTGTGTATGTGGGAAGAATGATAGCTTTGATAGAAATGGATTGAGAAGAAGGCTGTTAGGATTTCTGATGCCAAAATAAATGGGAAGGAATATTTGGGAGAGCAAACAGAGATCTGCGCTGTTAATAATGAAACTAGCTCAGAGAAACCGAGGATCAAGGGCAGAGACTCGGATATGACCTGTGTTCATTTGTCTTGATTTTAGGACCTTTTTGTTTAGAAATACTGACTGAATGAGGTATAACCGTTAGTTTAAATGGTCTGCTGCTAAGCCTACGATGTCCTGAGGTGATTATTATTTGTGAGATCATGAGAATTTAGTATGTAAATAAGATATGTCTGGCATGCTCAGACATATCAAGATGAGAACATCTGCCCTTATCTTGATGTCTCTTCCTTTCTGTGGGACAAATCATTTGAAAGAGATACTTTTTATTACTCAAAAACATGCTTTTCAAGAATGCAAGATTCTTTTTGAAATCTGTTTGCAGGTGTTCCTGTCCTCCCTCCCCACCCCGAGGATGGTTGAGTGCCTCACATTTAGTTTGCTAATTCTCAGTTTACAGTTGCTAATAGAGATGGGCACGGAACTCCAAAATGGCACTTCATTTTTTTTGTTTCAGTTTTTCCTTTCCTTTCATTTCATATGAAACTCTTTTTTTTTAAAAAAAGGTTTCATTTTCATTTTGTTTCATTTTTCGTTTTTCGTTTTTTTACAACAGTTGGGACCCTTCTGGCAGTCCGTTGCTTTTTTTTTTTTAGTAGTGTCAACTAGCTGGAGTGCAGAGCCCTGACAGTTGGCGCTTTCTTTTTCTTTCTTTTTTCTTTTTTACTACTGCTGACCAGCTGGAGTGCAGGGCCCTGCTGGTGGGTGCTTTTTGAAAAAACTAGTGCGGACCAGCTGGAACGTGGGGCTCTGCCAGTCAGCCCTTTTTTTTTTTTTGGCTGGCGCTGAGGGTTTGGGCAGCAAAGACAGTTTAAAAAGCCTGTGGTTCCCTCCAACCAATCAGGCATGTGGGAGGGAGACTGTGGGCTTTCCCCCATAGGAATGCATTGCTTCAGTGCATTCCTATGGGAAAACGAAATACAAAATGGAATGAAATTTTTGTTTCATTTTGTTTTTCTTTGATAGGCCATTTGGTTTTTTTGTTTTGTTAGGGAATAAAATGAAAAACAAAAAAGAAAACAAAAAACTTCATTTCATTCCCATCTCTAGTTGCTAAGTTTCTTCTCTCGTGGTTGTGTGTCGAATAGGAAATATTTTAATCCTCCCAAAAGCTAAAAATGCATATTGCTATGAATTTTAAAGATTTGCTCTAAGCCCCTTTCCAAGTGTATGCATTTTTGTAGTTATTATTAGAGAAGGGCACAAATAAAAAAAATGGCATTTCGTTTGTTGTTTGTCATTTGGAGGGTCCGTTTCGGTTCATTTCCATTTTTTTGTGAATTTTTGCAAAAAAATCATTTTTGTTTTCATTCGTTTTGTTACATTTCATTACCATTTATTTCAATTTTTTTGTGATTTTTTAAGGATTTTAAGCAATTCACTCATATGAAATGAAACGCGCGACAAAATTTCCGGTGTTTCTGTTCATTTCGTTTCATTTTAGAGACAAAATTCTTTGTTGTTTCATTACGCAAGAAAACAAAAACAAAAACGGAAATGAAAAGTTGTTCATTTCGTGCCCATCTCTAGTTATTCTCAATTAATTAAACAAAATATTTTACATGATGTTTCCCAAACATATGCTTTTTGTGTGCACTTTTTAAATTGTCCACCTTGTTATGTATGGAAGTTTTTGGTTTTATTTTAAAAACTTCACTGCAAGTTTGGAAATGTATGGGTTTCAGTGCCTGTGTTGCAGTTTGTGTTCAGGTTCAGGAAATATGACTCTGACATTTCCTGGAGGAATTTCCACATATACAGGATTATATTCAACATCTTGTATTTTCATGCTTTTATTCTAAGTGTCCAATGTGTTTAGATTCTTGTGAAATAAATAATTTTTAGAGAGATAGTCAGCTTTGACCTCTTGTCACCCTGGTCTGGTGGTGAAGGTTTTTTATTTGTCTGGGTATTGTTGAAAGCACACCCTGATAAGTAGCAGATAGATTATGCCTGAGGCCCCCTCCTCTGCTGAGAGAGGGGGTTTCAATACTCACATGAATGGCTCCCCTGATTCATTTCTCAAACCACCTATCTTCTCTGTCTACATTGGAGAAACTAAACAGCCATTAAACAGAAGGATGGCCCAACATAGGAGGGGTAACACCTCGGAACCAGAATCAGCATTACACATGCATTTGAAGGACAAAGGGCACTCATTCAAAGATGAGGATGTACACATATTAGATCAATGTGATTAGATCAATTTTGCACATACATACCTCTAAAAATTAGGTGCGTCTTATGGTCTGGTGCATTTTATGGAGTAAAAAATACGGTAAGTGTTCTGTCTCTTTCAAGCTGAGCTACACATTGCTCCACTAGTGAGCTGGGTACTCATTTTGCTGACCTCAGAAGGATGGAATGCTGAGTGAATCTTGAGTCGGCTACTAGGGATTGAACCCCAGGTCATGAGCACAGTTTTGGCTTCAGTCCAAGCTGTTTAACTGCTGCGCCACAATGGTAATCTACAAAAGAATTACTGTACTTCTGTGATTTAAAAGAATAACCACATGCTATCCAGTCAATTCTGGTGACCTTTTCCTGGGTTTTCTGGGCATGGAGTACTCAGAAGTGATGTCCCATTCTCAGCTGGGGTGCTGTGCAGCCAGTAGAGATGGGTACAAAATGAACTTTTAGTTCATTTTGTTATTCATTATTCATTTTGTTACCTAACAAAATGAACAACAAACCCCAGAACGAAATGAACTGAACAAAAAAAAAAAATGGGTTGGTTCAGTTCATTTTGTTAATGGCGGTGATGTCTCCTACCTGGTGCTGCTCTTTGGTCTTCCTGGCTGCAGGGAAAAGCTGACAGGCCTGCGCTATAGCTGTAGCATGGGCCAAGTGGTCAGAAGTAAAAATAATAAATAAAAAAAACATAAAATAAAGGAGTGCCGACCCAGCCCCAGGAGTGTCCGAGTTGGCATCCCAAAATAAAGAAAAAAAATTAAAAAATAAAATTGCCAACTCGGCCCCAGGGGCCATGCAGTCAGCACTTGAAAAAATAAATTTAACCCCCCCCCCCAAAAGGAGCACCGACCTGGCCCCAGGGGTGGCCAAGTCGTCACCCTAAAATGAAAAATATATATATAAAAAATAAAACCACGTGGTCGGTGCTTGAAAAAAATTTAATAATAATAATAATAATAATAATAATAATAATAATAATAATAATAATAATAATAATAATAATAATAATAATAATAATAATAATAATAAAAAGGAGTACCCACCCAACCCCAGGGTTGGCCGGGTTGGCACCCTAAAATGAAATATATATATATATAAAATAACACCTGCGCTGGTCTGGCCCCAGGGGCCATGCTGTCAGCGCTTGGGGAAAAAAAAAAGCCGACTGGCCCACCCTACAGCTGTAGTGCAGACCAGGAACCTGGAAGTAAAAAATAAAATAAAATAAAATAAAATAAAATAATAGGATCATTCCCGCTGCCGTTGCCGCTGCCACCACCCAGTAAGATGATGATGATGATGATGTGGATGATGTGGATGATGAGGATGAGGATGCTGCCAGTCCAGTTTGTGCAGTTGCAACGTCTGTGGGCTTTTTTGAATGTTTTTCCCACCCCCACACTGTCAAATTGATGAAATTGCGCAAAGCGGGGAAAAACAAATAACGAATCAACAAACCAACAAAATGAATTTTTCTAAAAAATTCATTAAAAATGAAATGAACCAAACCAAACCCTAAAATGAAACAAACCAAAACAAATTGCCACTTTTTTGGTTTGTGCCCATCTCTCGTAGCCAGTCAAAGGCTAAATAGTCTAGCTCCACTTCTGGGCGGCAGTTCTGGAGAATCAGACTCTCAACTTCTCACTCTGCAGCCAGATAGCAAATACACTGAGAAAGCAAATTTTAAAAAAAGTCTTAGTCTGAGGCAGTGGACTTGTCCACAAAAGTGCCCTGACTTTTTTTTGTCTTCTTTGTTTTATTTTTTTATTTTGGTTTTGGTCCTTTTGCCTCAATAAGCTTACAGATGAAATGTTGACAAGGAGTTGGATTGTGACTGTGAACCAAACAGGGATAATGCAGTGGCAGCCTATGAGACATATGCTGAAGATACCTAAAATTAATCTATCTAAAAAATAAATTTTAATGACTGAAATAAGAAACTTAAAGGCTAGCTTAACAGCCTTATGTGCTTAACAATTGACTCTGAATGATGCTGACCTTGACAGGCCTAGTCTAGTCACCACTGTTTTCCCCCATGTGAAGCTGAGGTAAATGATCAATTAGCATTTCCAGTCATTTTTATTTATGTATTTATTGATTTTAGTGAATTATAGATGATCTCGGATTAATTCTTTCAAAATAATATGATCTTCACAAACAGAGTTCAAGACTAGTAGTGCTCAGGCATGTGGCCCGCAGACAGTGCCTCAGGAACTTCACCTCAAGGCTTTTTAACAGAAATAGTTAAAAACAAGACAGTCAAAAGTCATTAGTCATTAACATTCCAGCTGCTAGTACCTTGACTTCTCGACTCCTTGTCTGCTGTTTTATTTATTTATTTATTTATTTATTTATTTATTTATTTATTTATTTATTTATTTATTTATATTTGTCACTGCCCATCTCTCCTGAGGGGACTCTGGGTGATTTACAATAAAAAGCAAAATAAAACAATGGGTATTAAACATCAAAAAACCATTTAAAACTAACAATATACAGTATGTATTATTAAGAGTAACAGGTAAAGCTTTAAAAGAGAGAGAATCTATGATGTTAGCCATCTCCAGGAATGATGGCTGCTTGTTCCACCCCAGATAAGCTGACAGAGCCAAGTAGAAATGGGCACAAAATGCAAAAATGGCGTTTCATTTCATTTTGTTTCATCTTCCATTTCATTTCATTTCGTTTCGTTTGAAATGATTTTTTTTTAAAAAAATTCATTTCATTTTTCATTTTGGTTTGTTTCATTTTTCTGTGTTGTGTGTGTTTCTTAATATTTTTTTACTGTTTTTTACTGTTTTTTTGGGGGGTGCATATGTGGTGCTTGTGCAACATTTGTGTGTGTGTATTTTTTCCCTAACCCAAGCCCACGCGCCAGCTGATGGGTGCTGTGGTGGGAAAAAGGTTCCCCCCAGCGCTTATCAGCGGGAATGGAGCTCTCTCTAGACAGTCTTCCCCATGGGTGATGACAGCGCGCACCTGCACGCTGCCATCAACCGCGGGGAAGATCCCTTTAGAGAGAGCCCCGTTCTCACCTCCACACGCAGAGGCGGGAACAGGGCTCTGTCTAGACAGGGCGGCAGGAGACATTTGAAAATGGTCGGGACACCAGCAGGAGAGCTGGGAACTGGCGTCCTGACCATTTTTAGACAAATGCTGCCGACCTGTCATCAGCAGGACCCCTTTAAAAACAGCCTAGTCGGCACTGCGGGGACCCCTGGTGGTGTCTGGGTCATTTTTAAAGGGGTCCAGCCCATGATAGGGCAGCAGGACCTCTCTGA
>JAHTLZ010000074.1:10806294-10849481 GCA_023846285.1 Phrynocephalus versicolor | reverse complement strand
TTTCCATTTTGTTTCCTTTCATTTTTCATTGATGGGTCCCTTTGTTATTCAATTTATTCCCTAATGAAATGAATAACGAATAACAAAATGAATAAAAAATTCATTTCGTGCCCATCTCTAGAGCCAAGTCTTCAGACTTTTCTGGAAGGCCAGAATCGACAGACCTTGTCTCAACTCTGGAAGCATGCTGTTCCAGAGGGTGGTGCATCCCCACCATAGCTAGGATTGCATCCTTAATAAGATGGACCCATTCTTTCTCAGTTTAATCTATAGTGCATAAGAATTTGATGTATATTAAATTATTTCAGTCACAGTTAAAGGCATAAATATTGGGGAAGGGGGAAATCAACCTGCCAGAAGATAAGGATTATCAAAATGTTGAATGCATATGGTCCAATGAGTTCTACTGACCATATTAATATGAGAAACTGTGGATGAGGCTTTAAGGTATCAGAAAATTGTATCTCTTCCATTTTCCCTTGTGTTTTCTTAAATGCCTAAGAAAGGTTGGAATTGAGAATTATCTTTGACTTGATCAAGGACAGAAATGTAAATCTTTGCTGAAGGTGAGAATTCAGATCAACAAACACTCACAGTGAGAAAAGCATTCAGGAGATAAATAGAATTTATCTGACAGTGCCAAGTTCCAACAAAAATCTAAAGTGATGCAGTGAACAATGTTTAACAAGATTTCTGTGACTCCTGTTGCCTTTATAATCTGCCTAGTCTTTTGAAAATGTCTCCTATATAAATGTTTAGCCCAGCTGTCTAGCAAGATTAAGAGCTTTACTTCTGCCACGCTCCCTCGACAGATCCGAAGAGGCTCTTCACGAAGCAACCATCATAGATTTTCCATGAAGTAGCAATAGCAACCAAGCCACTGACTCTGGAATAGCCCCCAGTGCTGAAACAATTACTTTTTTGAGGGCTGCCACTTAAAGTCACGAGGCACTGAGCTCGGCTTTCAGGCAAATATCCATTGACTTGAATGAAGGTCATGGTAGAAGAATACTTGACACAGATTATGGTATGTTGCCATGTTTTGATAGAGTTTTGAAAGCCATGCACACATTGGCTGCCCTCCTAATAAGACTTAACCGTACAAGGTGGCCTTTTGTGTCTTCATATTAACACTCACTTTAATGTTCAAGAATACGAGCTCTTAGAACATGGCATGTTCAGGGCTAGTTTTGCACATGTTGTAAGCCGGTTGAGTTAGCACTTTGAAATCAATAGTGTGGCTCGAGATCTTAGTGGAAAGCTGTTGAGGTGGTGCAGTTTAGCTACATCTCATCTCAGCCATTCCAAAGAGGACCAGTAGGGTTTTGTGGTCAGAAATTATGTTGAAACACGGAGAAGCCAAGTTCAAATTCCCAGTCATGAAGCACCTGTTGTGACCTTGGGCCAACCACTCTCTCTCAACCAATCTTGCTTTTTGTTCTTTACAAAGTTCTTGTTTTGATTCTTTGTCGTGACACGGAGATGCTGCTGCACTCTTCAAGCCTATGCCAATGAAGTGTAAATGGTCTTAAGGCTTTTTAATATAGTAAGGAAGGGTCTGGCAATCTCTAGAGGTTTGGGAAGTGCCCACGCCCATCCCCAGAATGTGGAATTCTAAACCTGCATGTAATCCTGTGATACCCACACTTTTTTCTTTCTTTTGGAAGTTTTTTTTTTAATCTGAAAAAACCCAGTTGTGCCATTTACTGGCAATGGATGGATGGATGGATGGATGGATGGATGGATGGATGGATGGATGGAAGAAATAATTTGGGTGTTAGAAGGCCAGGGATGCTTTGGAGCCCCTAAAACATACCAAAATTGTCCTCTTTTCCCTAGCACCATTATCAAATCAAATAAAATAAAATGAAATAAAATATTTTGTGGGATTGCTGCTGCAAGACTATGCCAAAATATAGACAGAATAGATGAACTAGTTTATGATGAACATTAGCTTATTAGAAAGAGTGTATTGAGGGCTGATTTTCCAGCTCAGAACCAGCACGGTGAGCAGCACAAGGTAAAAATCGCCACAAGAAAACTTTCCAAAGCATGGTTGCTGCAACATGGTGGAGAGAGTAGAAGAGATAATTGCAAACATCATCAGCTTGTGCAAAGCCAAGACATTATTCATACGTCTCCGAAGACACCTTATGTTCTTTGCCTTGCACCATGTATGGTGGGAGCCAATAGTTTGTTGGGGTTCTCTGGAAGTTGAGCCATGGCAACTGGACTTCTTTTCTTGAGAGACTGAAATGTTTTGCTACTCATCCAAGCAGCTTTGTCAGTATGAGGAAAGTTAGTATTGAGGCCTCTACTTTATAGTTCAACTTGATTTCACCCACCACTGGTCCGAATAAGCTCAATAGGTGGACAATGGCCTGAATAGGCTCATTAGGTGGACAATTGTGGGGGATCCGGATGAAAGAATGAAGACTTGAGTCCAATTGTCTGACCAGCGGAGTGATCTCTCGCCTCTTGCTATTCACACATTTTATTACATATCATTTACATTCCACAGTATGCACAGAATCAGTGATTGGTTACACGTTGCATATGCTGGTAGGCTGGCTGCTGTATAGAGAATTGCCTCGTGAACAGAGCATGCCTTGCCCAGTTAATGATGACCATAACCTACGTCCTTGCTGTTTGCAGATGGAAGGTGAGTTAATGAGAAAGGTGAGTTAATGAGAAGGAAACAATAGATGAAGGGAAGACAAAAATAGGTAAAGGGAAATGAAAAGCAAACAGGAATTATCCTAGTAACCAACAGTATATAACTGAGAGATGAGCAGGTACACAGGGTACACAAGCTGAGTCAATGAAAAGTAACTAATGCTTTAGCTAAATAGTAAGTAATAGGTGAATGAAATTCATCCAAGCTGGTTTGGGGAGATTGGCAGCTCCGCACCGCAACTTGCGGAGCTGGGGCGCCTTTGCTGGCTGGCCGAAGGAGGCGCCAGTTGACTACGCTACTTGCGTAGCATACGCAAGAGGAGCGTGCATATTTAAGGCTCTGGCGCGCTCCCCACTGCCTGCCTGCGCAGTCGCCGGATCCCCCGCCCTCCTGCCACTTATTTTAATGTGAATGGTGATGCTTTGCTGGTCGCTTCAGGGCTGGATGGGAAGTTTTGACCGTCACTCGAATTGGCTGTGAGTGACGGTGCGTTTTCGCCCATCCCATTATTCACATGGTGGCGCTGGGCTCTCACTATAACCATCCCGGTCACAATAAGGCGGGTAGCGCATATAAAATGTTAACCATCTAGGTCGCTTCTTTAATTGACATCATCAACATCCTTGGCAGCCCTCAATTAATCACCTAGAGTAGGAATTAGATAGAGATCTAACTAATCACAACCCAATCCCACTGGAGAGGGCTGCCAGTGTTTAGTTAAATTGGAGGATGCCCAAAATACCTCTAAGGCATCCTACCTGCGGCAGTGTAACAGGCCGCAGGAAATTTCCTGATGGAAGGGACCTAGAAATGCATAGTTGTCATCATAAAATCTTGCGCTACATCACAGGCCCTCTTAAAAAGTAGCAGGTCAGTTATAATTACGTTCCAGTGTTTATTCCTGTTAGTAATAAATTGCGGCCCTTGTTTAACCCAATTCAAATGCGTATCGCCTCTTTATTTCGGCCTGGACTGGCAAAGCAAGGTCTGCAAACATGTGGATTCAGCAGAGCCTCATCAGGAGTGCGTTCTCTCTCATGGAATGAAGACTCTGGACCCAAGTGAAGACTCTGGCTAGGCCCTATCCCAGCTGTCTGAATCGGATTCCATCAGACAATGGCCTGAATAGGCTCGTTAGATGTACAATGGGTTGCATGAAAGTCCCACTTATGCAACTGTTCCCAAAACCCATTAAGTATGGGTTGTTAGCTGTGGCCTTGCTGGTGGAGTTGTGAAGTGCTTCTGCTTTGTTAGGGGATTGATGAAAGGGCATCTTGATAAGTAGCAGACAGAGTCCCCCACCTCTGTTGAAAGAGGGGTTTTCAATGCTGACATGAATGGCTTCCCTCACCCCTCTCGCAAACCACCAATCTTATCCATCTAATATATGTGCATCCTCATCTTTGAATGAGTGCCCTTTGTCTTTCAAATGGAGGTACACTGCTGATTCTGGCCCTGAGCTGTTGCCCCTCTTTTGCTGGGCCATCTTTCTGTTTATTGGCTGTATAGTTTCAAGGTGAACTATAAACTGGAGGCCTCACCACCAACTTTCCTCAGAATGAAGAAGCTGCTTTAATGAGTAGCGAAAAGAAGTCCAGTTGCCATGACTCAACTTCCAGATAACCTCACCTAGATGACCGAGAATCTTCACAGATGTTTTTGGAGGGTTAATGCTCTGGAACTCAGCAATAAACAACCTAGGAGCAAGATACTGCTGCTGCTAAAGCACCATGCCCGTGAGCCATTGGCACTTCTGGGGTTAATGTCTCCCGACTCCTCCTTCCGGTAAATGACTGCTCATACCTACCATCCAAACTCAATTTCATTCTTTCAAGGTTTCAGTAATGAAATTGCCCAGCAATTGCAGTGTTGAAGTTTTCTTTGAATCTGAAATTGTATAATTGAACTCTTGAACTGATGTCCACCTCTCAAAGTCTTGCTGGTCAGAATCTAGAAGAGTTGCTTTGATGATAGCTGTTTTGCAAAGCTTCCTCCTCCCCTCCGCACACCTTTTTAATTTCACAGGTGCATCTGTATTTATTTCTGGTCCCTCTCCTTCTTCACCCCTCCTGCCACCTTATGAACTACAAAAGAGCTGATCTGCTTTGAGGATGGCACTTCTCATTTACAGAGCTGCTTTCATTGTAACTTAAAGACTTCATATAACTGGAAAACTGCAGAAAGCTGCACATGGCCTTCCCTTTGATATCTGGAGTTCTTTTGTGAGGTGACTGGAGCTTTAATTTCCATACAAGTCTTTACATAGCTTAACAAGGACTGTTAATGTGAATGACGATCTCTATAACTGTGTGGGTAGAGCAGCATATGAGGTAACTGAACCCTGTACTGCCACTATAGCTGCTGAGAGCCCATGGTTTTTGTGCCCAAAAAATCTTGGCAAACAGGTCTGAGTCAGTTAACAGGAAGGTGGCATTCATTCATTCATTCATTCACTCACTCACTCACTCACTCACTCACTCACTCACTCACTCAATATGTTACCATTCCCCTGAGAACAAGGTACCTGGAAACAGTATCATTCAGTCAAAGTTGCCAAAATCCTGTTGCTCAGTGTAGTAAATAGCACTAAAGTAGTCCCACTGAATCAACGGGGATTTGGCGAATCATAGATTTCCTTGATTCAAATGGGAACTGCAACTTACTTGAGCATAGAGTAAGCCCATTTGAATTAGTGGAACCTATGACTCAACAAGTCTCTGTTGATTCCGTGAGTCTTCTCTAGTGCATACTATTGTTTATTTATTTATTTGATGTTCATACCTCCCTTCTAGCCCTAGGGCTACTTTGGGGGGGGGGTTCACAACATGGGATCACATAAGCTAACAAAGGAATATATATAAAAAAACCAAAATACAATTGACCCTTGTATAACAAACGGTTTGTATAACATAAAATCTGTACAACATAAATTTTTTTGGAGATAGGAGACATTTGCTTAACAGAATTGCCTATGAGGTGAATCTGAACAACATAAAATCGTTGCAATTAGGGATTACTCTGTTTTCAATGCATTCCTATGGGAAATTTGTATAAAGGAAAATTTGTTTAACAGTATTTCATTCTGAACGAATTAATTCCTTTATGCAAGATACCACTGTACAAGGAGCATAATAAAACAAAAATATATAAGTCAACAGCAATAAACTAAAGTTAGGCTAAAACAAAGATAAAAATAGGAGACTGATAAAATGGGGGAGGAGGGAGAGAAGATAAGTGGTAAAAAGTGGTAAATAGTGTCTTACTGGAATTAAACCTGTTAGAGTGTCAAAACACAATTAAAATTGAACCACTTTAAAGCAGTTAAAACAATAATAATACTTTATTTTAAAAATAATTTTAAACAGCACCATATCCAGTTAAAATAGTCTCTCCTTGTTCCTCTGATCCATTAGGACAACCATTTTCAATCTTTTATTGACCACGGCCATAACCACCATACTAAAGAAATATAGGCTAAATCAGGAGTATGTAAGTCACATAACAAGCTCCATAAGGTGGTATGTGGTGGTATGTGAATATTTTTTCCAGCCTGTGGCCCCCTTCAAATGTGCCGGGGATCCCAGGAGGCCAAATTACCCCCTTGAGAATGGCTGCATTAGAACAAACATGGTGGGGTGGTACAATTGTAAGCATCTGACTAATTGCTTCACATACTTATGATGGCTGGTCCCTACTGGCTGATACATTAGTTATAATGCTATAAGAGCTGATGTGGGTGTTGTAGGAAAAAAACATTGAGGAAATGGACTTTAATCAAAGAAAAGGGGTCACTCTCAGAATCTGTTTTGGATTTCAGAAGCATGAGACTATTTGTCTATCTCATTTTGTATATTTGATCAATAAATCTCAAGAACTGACTCATAGGTTAAGTGCCTGGTATGAGAAAGGATCAAACATAAATTCTTTCTCCCAATTCCACAATTCTTCAATATTTTCAATGCTGTTTTCAGCTTTAATGCACTCAAAATCTGTAAATGAACTCCCTACTAACAATTGTATAGAAAAATGTTCACAAATTGTTATTATTTTAATGCACATTAAATGTATACAACTAGATGGAGCGCTCATGATGCATGAAATCTTAGGAAACCAACACCAAAAGTTCTCTGGTGTGTTGGCATGCAGACAGAAGGACCAAAACAATCTTTACCATAACTGTGTTTATTGTACAGTACACACAACTGTCCTTGGGTCAATGAACAAATCGGATGTATAAGTGGGGTCATCTTTTGCCCAGAGGCTGTATGAGAACAAATATCCCTGGCTGCTGACTGTTAAAAGGACTGAGGGCTAGCAAGAAGAAATACAAGAATTGAAAAGATGTAGTTGGAGAAGGGGTAGCCGTGTTAGTTTGTGCAAACGTTGTCATTAAAAGCAATATAGAAACAACACACACACACATATATCTTAATGTGAGCTTTTGTGGACATGTCTACTTCATCACACATAAGAACAAGAACAAGCTTTCTCTTATGTCTGATGAAGAGGACATGCCCATGAAAACCCCCCTCTCCCTCCCTCTCCCTCTCCCCTCCTCTTCTCTCTCTAACACACACACACAGAAGTCTTGAAGGTGCCACATTCTTGTCTTTTAATTTTTTCCCCATTTTGCTTTCACCAACAAGAACTAACAAGTGTATACAGTACAGTGGTACCTCGGATAACAACTGCCCCGGATAACGAATAATTCGGATAACAACTGCAAATTTCCGGGCATAGGGCTGCCTCTGATAACGAATTTTCCCTATGGGCTGCCTTGGATAACAAATCGCAATTCCTAGGTATAGGTCTTCCTTGGAGAACAAATTTTCTCTATCCGCTGCCTTGGATAACGAATATTCCTATGGGCTGCCTCGGATAACGAATTTTCCCTATGGACTGCCTTAGATAATGAATTTCCAGCATGCATCAGTAAAAAAGTTATCCCAGGCGACATTGCATCTGTACCTTTAAAGTGCACTTTTTAAAGAGTTCTGAGCAAAAAACCAGGTGTCTGTTCCTTTCTCCTAGGCTCCAGAATGGATTAAACAGTTTCCCATTCATTCCTATGGGAAACTGTGTTTCGAATAACGACGTGTTTCGGATAACAACTAACCTCGGAGAACGAATTACCATCGTTATCCGAGGCACCACTGTACTTGCAAACCCAAGGATGCTGTAAAAACATTTAACTGTAAAAAACAAAACAAAAAACCCCAAACTTACTTTGCTCAAATTAAGTTTTAGAGCCACTTTCAGAGCTGGAAGTAAAATAATAGCATGCTAAATACACAAGTACCCTTACCTTTTAGATTATATGTTCCTTAGATGATTTTAATCTTACTTGCTAGAACAGCCTGCAGAAAATACATCAATAAACTTATCTCACCTTCTGACCACCAGTTCTTAGCAAAACACTGCTGGACATCTATTGCAACTTTGTTAACTGTGTATTCTCTTCCAGAACACCGAGGTACTGGACAACACTAACAAACACAATGTCGGGCTACACAGGGGAGCTATTGAAATCTACAAACACAAGCATAGTCTCAACAAAAAAGAAGAAAGTCTAAAAATCAACAAAGCCTGCTGATAGCTATAGCCTGCAAGAGATCAAAGTTCAATGATTCCCACCCAGCCACAAACACCAGTGATCTGAATCATGAGAAGGAATCTCAGTGGCCAATCCAATGCATAATGACCACTGAGAAACCCATTTTCTTTCATGCGGGAAGGAGTCGCCTTCTTGCAGGATGCAAATGTCAGCCCAGATGAGCAAAATCCACCCAATCAATAAAAGTGAGTATTCAACACAACCAGTAGCTGTAGGAAAGTAAATTTGGTAACCGTAAGCTGCTCAGAAATGCATGAGGGACCAGGGCTATCTCTGATTTCACTTCTTCCTGGCATATTATCTTTATGAGAGTAGAATCTTGTTACGTTACCTGTGAGAGAAACCTCTTCAACAATTTCTTGATGTTCAAATACCCTACATTGGTTTCAGGGAATAGCCTTCTACATCAAACTCTGTCACCTTTTTGGCATTTTTAACTATTGAAGTGCAAAATGGCAAGCTAACCATCGGTACTGGGGATTTCCCTCAAACACAGTTATGTCCACATTTCTGTTCTTTTATGAATATAAATGCCTCAGAAAAATCTGGGCCAGCGATGTCTGAAGTGCTTTTCACTAGAATCTTTAATTGACTAAACTTTAAACAAGCCCCTTTGTGAACCTGAGTAGGCTGCATTGACAGTAATTTCATTTGAGGAAAATGTCAACTCTCCAGCTTTCAAGAAGAAAGCCATAACAAATCTTGAACTTTAACTGTACCTCATTTTTCCAAATTCACATTTGTTTTCTGATGTTCAGAACTTCAAAACCGGGGGCTATATAGGTGTGGGAGTCACTATTCCTTTCTTTGTTCTGCAAAGGTTTTAGAATTGTCATTGCCTAAAAGGAATAGCTTTTCTTCTGAAGATCATTCCCGTCTTCTGTTTTTATAATTTCTTGTATTAAGTGATTTTACTCCAGAGAATGCTGTGTCTCACTAAGAGAAAAACTCCAAGCATCCCATCCCCAGATTAGATGGATAGGTGATATACTGAGGTTTTGAAAGGACAGAGTAGATCTGAGTATCTTTTAAAAGATCTTGACTTGTCGAACATTGCTCTTTGCCTTCTTTTCCTCCATTGTATCTTGGAGTGAAATGGAAAAGGGACCTAACTGGAAATGAATGTTTTCAGAGATGTAGATTATTAAACCCATTTATTCCTGAAAAAAATCCTAAGAAATTAGGTAGACTTAGAGTCTACTTTAGTCTTTATATATGAACATCCTTTAGTATGCAGTCTTCAGTAGACAAAAAGGAATATTCAAAAAATGTGCATCCTTTTGATTGCATTTTGCATCTTAAAATAAAAAAGTACTAGACTTCAAAATGCGATTCCCCTCGCCCCCAAGGTGGTGTTTTCAGTTCTGGGAAGTGCTGTAGAGCCACATGGCAAAAATAGTTGAGAATCCTGTTTTCCAAGGTTGTTGCTAGCAGCTTGTGTAGTAAGCCTGACTGCATCTGTGACTGACATCTGCCATGGGAAAATACCTTTAAAAATAAAAATCTTGTTTGTTCCCAGGAATAGCCAAGGAAATCTGGAGCTTTCCCTGCCTTTGGAGAATATTGTTCTGGTTTTGCACATTATACCGAGGGTTAAGAAACAGAAATGATGCACAGATGCTTATTTGGTTGAACTCTGTATATACGTTCAATGTTTTAAATTGTTCTGATAAAAATGAAAATACTTCCAAAAATTAATTTTATTTTTAAAATGCTACCGGTTCAATTTTTAGAAAAGGAAATTAGAACTCTACAAGACATGATAAATAGGTTTTGTAACGCAGGGAAAAAATCAAGAATAAATAAAAGCCTATGGTATAGATCTCAGAAAGAAGGAGGAATAGGTATACCCAATATAAGAAATTACTACATAGCCAATCAACTCAGTTCTTTGGGGGAAATTCTTTTTAAACCACAGAAGCTAATTTGGTGGGAGCAAGAGTCTTTGGATATAAAGGGGGAAATAAACACATTTTTATTCACGGAAGTTAAAAACAAAGTAAAGATTGACAACCCCCTATTGAATAGTCTAATAGTTATATGGAGAACATACAGAAAAATCTTGTCTCCGAAGGGATCCCCACTGGCTTTAGTTACTGATTTGGAAAGCTTCCCAGTCAACTTGAAGCATTATCTGGAGTTATTTAAAATTAAGAAAATAGCTAGACTAAAGGATTGGATGCTTAAGATCAAAACAACTCATGATATAAAAAATATTTTGCAACCCAGTGACTTAACATGGTTAAATTATATTCAACTAGGAAAATGGACTAAGGACTGGGGAAAAAGAAATAATCAAATTAGAGAGTGCACAAAATTTGAACATTTCTTACTATCGCTTGAGTCTCATCAGGAAAATTTAGAGAAAGGAATAACACGTAAAATATATAAAATACTAGGGGACTCATTAGAAATGAAGGAGTTAAATACCTTGAGAGAAGTCTGGAACCAAGATCTTAATGTACCGATAGAGAAAGAAGACTGGAAGAAAATTTGGAATATGAGAATTTTGAGATCATTATCGGTCAGGATAAAAGAAAACTACTTTAAATTGGTCTCCAGATGGTATTTAACCCCAGTTAGACTAAATAGAATGAATTCTGGTTACTCTAAGATATGTTGGAAATGTGAAAAAGAGCTTGGTACTTACATGCATCTTTGGTGGGAATGTGAAATAGTCCAAAGGTTCTGGAAAAAAGTGTTTTTAGAGCTAAGCAATACGATTAAGATAGATATAGATTGTAATCCAGAGATAGCATTACTATCATTGTTAATAAGCAAAGATTATGATGTTACAACAAAGGAATTAATAGCAAATTTTATGACAGCTGCTAGATTAATCATAGCAAAAAATTGGAAGTCAAAATTAGAATTTAAGATGGATGATTGGTATAATGAACGTTGGGATATAGCTATAGACGATAAGTTGTCCTGCAGTTTAAAGGTTAAACGAGGAGAAATGAAAAAAGACATCTTCTACGATATTTGGGGTAAATTTTTAGATTATGTATTAGTTGAAGGAAAAGGGAAAGAGTCCACGAATATCTCACAACAATTCTGGAGAAGAGAACTTTAAGAAGATTACTAGAAGAATAGAAGATGGAGCAACGAACAAGACATGGATGGACCCGTGGGATGGGGGTGCACTTATATTGTTTGTTGTATTTTTTTATCCTCATTTCTTATGTTGTTTGTATGTAATTAAATTCATAATAAAAAATAATTAAAAAAACAATGTTTTAAATTGTTCAAAAGTGTTAAATTGTTTTTAATATTTTGTATTGTTTTAAACTATTGTTGGGTTTAAAATGAGTTTAAAATTATATTTCAGCTAGGCTAATCCTGCTGAGTTCCGCCGGACCCCAAAAGCCCAATGAAAAGATCAGACGAGAGAGAGATCCTGAGACAGATACTATGTTTATTAGGCCTAATAAAAGCAGTAGGTGGACACCAAGCCAGAGACAGAGCAAAACATGGAAACCCCAACTTTTATTGATTCCTTCCCCCTCCCATCCCTGGGTGGTGCCTGTCCAGAGATTGGCTGAAAGAGGTTTCAAATTGTCCAATCCAGATAGTCCAGGGGTTGGCCAGGGGTGGTCCTGGGTGGTCTCTGGCAGGCTGGGGTCGGATGCCCATACAGGTGTTGATGAGCCCAGGTGTTTTCTGATTGGGCCATCCGGGGGACACAATGGAAAAGGGGGAAGCAATGCTTTGTTCTCTGGGTCTTGGTAAACTGCAGGGATCAGAAAGTCAATGGGGGGTTGAAGAGGATTATTGCCAGAGTCAATGTGAGGCAGGAAAACCGGTGGGATTATTCAAAGGAGTTTTGCCAGTCTTTGTATGAGTCCAGGAAGGTGATGATGGAATGTTTCCCCAGGCGGTGATAACATCTGAATAGGTGTGACAGAGATGTTGACATTCCAGTGATCAGCTGCAGATGTACGTGCTGGAAATCTTGGGAAGAATGGAGTCCTCTGGATGATTCTACCAGCTTTCGCCAAACCGCCATGATGAAATGGTCTTCTTCATGCCACCATTTCCCTTGCCTCAGTTGGTAGAGAAAACAGAGTGTAGGATAGACGCAGGTGTAAGCACACACAGGGCAGAGAAATGGCTGGAGAGCAAGGGATAGGTGGCACTGAATTTACATTGTTGCCTTCTCTAATTTTGGAGGTGGGGATCTACTGCTATTTAACTTTACTGTTGGTGGGTGCGTGATGCATTTTTAGATAGATCTCATCATCATCATCATCATCATCATCATCATCATCATCATCATCATCATCATCATCATCATCATCATCATCGTCGTCGTCGTCATCATCATCATCGTCGTCATCAATCATCTTTAAAAACGTAGAGCTGGAAAGGACTCTATCATTCATTGATTGAGTCTAGACGCTGTCAAAGTTTGCCATGAGTTGGAAAGCGACTTGATGGCACAATCAGAACAACAATCACATTTCTTATTTCTTAGCATTGCAGGTACTGTATATGGAAGTGGTCAAGCCTAAACATTAGGAGTGAAGTCCTAAAAATGTTTATTTTTGAAGATTAGCAAAATCATAGTTTTTAAATTTCAGAAATCAAATTAGCAGCTACTGGCTATTGTTTTAAATTAGCAGGCAAAGATTTTTGAAACACTTTGGTTGCTGAAATTTGTTTGAGCAGAGGACGACCTGGGACTTGGGTTCCTTATTTTTTTTAATTTCTTGCTCTAACGCTTGATTCTTTGGGCATTTGGGTACTTTCTGTACTTTGGAGGTTTCTTGCTGAGGTAACTCCAACTTCTATAATGTATGCCTTGTTTTGTTGCTTATCCAGAATCAGAATCAGAATCAGAATCAGAATCCTTTTATTGGCTAAGTGTGGTTGGACACACCCGGAATTTGTTTTGGTAAAAAATGCTCTCCATATACAAGAAGGAAATATAAAAATCATATATTCAACAATAAAAACACAGTACAACAACACAATATAATCTATTATTTAAAAAGAAGAAAAGAAAAAATTAATTATTCAACAGTTTGATAGCACTTGGAAAGAAGCTATCTTTATATCTACCCCTGTTTTCCCGAAAACAAGACAGTGTCTTATATTAATTTTTGCTCCCAAAGATGTGCTAGGTCTTATTTTCAGGGGATGTCTTATATTTCCATGATCATTTTAAGTGACCCACTCCCCCCCCCCCCGTGCCAGTGGACACCTTCACCAGACATCCCCCGCCGCTTTATCAGACATTTCTCTCCTACCCCAGCCACCCCTTTGTGTCCACACAACGTGCCCGACTCCTGCCCCATGCGACTCGCTGTCTACCCTGTTTCCCTGAAAATAAGGCATCCCCTGAAAATAAGACCTACTTACAGTTTTGCTTCTCACTGAAATATAAGGCATCCCTCCAAAAATAAGGCCTCCCCGATAATAAGATAACAATAAATGTGTACCGTATTCTTTTTCATGGAAAAATAAGACATCCCCTGAAAATAAGACCTAGCACATCTTTGGGAGCAAAAATTAATATAAGACACTATCTTTTTTTCGGGGAAACACGGTAATTGTGATTCAGCCAGACTGTCAGGGCAGAGCGAGCAGCAGGCGGCAGCTTGTCCTGGTGGTGGCATGGACTCTCTGATTAAAGGAGACCTCACACTTCCTGCCTTCTCTGGTTGGGCTGTGGCCAAAAGTGAGCTGCGCAGCAGTGCCCACCACTGCAGTCCAGAGTCCAGAGTTACGGTAGCTTCGGGGGGCCTTATTATCGGAGAGGCCTTATGTTCGGGGGAGGCCTTATTATTGGGGAGGTCTTATTTTCAGGAGAAGTCTTATTTTCGGGGAAACAGGGTAGTTAGTCCTAGTATGCAATGTCCAGAAGTATAATATTTGGCTTAATACCATCAAGTGTTCTATCTGTGCTAATTTGCTTCTCCCAGGACATTGTAGCAGTTTCATTTTCTAAAACTGGAGGCGGTTGGAATTAATAATATGGAGGAAAAGATGGAAGTAATGCCTAAGCTTTAATCAACTGTTGAACAATGATATTTGCAACTTTCTTTTGCCGGCACATATAATCTGCTGATGCCAACTAAAAGCATCCATATTTAACATGGTGAATTGTTTCTTAAAAGTCACAGCAAGCTATAGAAATATCCCTTACACCTTGCTTCATAATAAATTTCTAATAGTATCTAGTACGAATAACATGGGCATGGATTGCATTGTGCATGTCAATCCTTCAACTTCAGCCTAAAGACTGTCTGGTGTAAAGGTTCAAATTGTTTACCCACACCATCCAGGAGGGTAACTAAGGGAGTGACTACAGAGGCATTTGTCTCATTGTTTTATCTGCTTTGGGGATGGGCTGGTTTGCCTCCCTGTGGTATGGAACTTTCATTAATGCAGATTGGTTCTACTTACAAGTATTGTGCTTTTAATCCTTTTTCATTTTCTATTATCATCCAATGAACTGGATCCATGTTCCCATGGAAGTACTTCTAAGTTTGACCCATACAGAGATTCTAGAGCAGGGGTGTTCAAACTTTTTACAAGAAGGGCCAGATTTGGTGAGGTGAAAATATGTGGGGGCCGACCATTCAGCCACATTTGGCCCCCGAGCTGGACTTTGGACAAGCCTCTAGAACTTGCAAGGAGGCGGGGAGGACACTGCAGCAACGGAGCCGGGATGAGTAGTCTGGTCTGGGCAGGTGGCTGGGGGTACGGGGGGGGGGCAGGGAGGATAGGCAAACCATAGAGCTGTAAGCTGATATCTCCATCTGGTATGGGGAGGGGCCAGCTGGTGGGGATGTGTGACAGGCTGGAGAAGAGGCTGCGGGCTGGTCGAAATTTGAAAATGGGCCACATTTCACCCCCGGGCCTGACATTGGACATGCCTGTTCTAGAGGTCAATAATCTTGCACTTGGCCATGTTCCATGGCAAATAAAGATGCTCTGTACATACCTTTGTATGGAGCCGTTGTGACATTGGAATTTTGACAAAAGTACTTCAGGTTTTTTAAAATTCAAATCATGAAGATCATTGTACTTTTAGTTCACTGTTCCAAAAGCCCATGTTAATACTGGGATTACCCAGGTGTTGATATAAAGAACCGTTGCTGTTGTTATTTAGATATCCCAATGAAGGGGGACCTTACAGTTAACTTAACACTGGAGAAGAAAAGAAATTATTCTCCAAATATAAGATACAAAAGTTCATACAACCATTGTCCTTGCAGTATAGAAATACTTTCTAAATGGTGTTTAACTAATTTTGTTTTTCTGTTTCAAAAGGCACATGAGTGGCACAGTGGCTCAGAAGGCCATGCTCCCTGTCTAGAGAATGGGAAAAATACACTAAAATATTTAAGATGGAACAATTGGATGTGGCTTGTCACTAGAGATTTCTTCCTGTATCATCCCATCCCATCTATCACTTATAAAGATATTTGCTCTGCTAGCTGAGGAAATCATTTCATCCTGCCCCCCTTCCCCCGGGAACATAATAGGCTGCTTCCAAACAAGCCGTTCCTAGCTCTACCCAGTCAAAAGAGATTGTGGGGCTGTTTTGTCCTCCTTAACAGATATCTCATAGTAAAGGGAAAAATTGAAAGGAGAAATGTGAAAACAGGAGAAGGTTAGAAAAGGAAGATCGTGACACCTTGTATGAAGGTGGAATGATCACACAACAACAGCCCGGCCAGGAAATGCTGGTAGTTGTGCTTTTGTTGAATGCAGGGGAAATGCAAGTGACTTGGAGCAGAAGTGGTAACTTCACAAAGGACACCTGGATCCCCAGCAACAAATGAATTACCAGTTGGGGAATTGCATCCTCACTAGAAATGAGTGGATTGGAAACACTCTCATTTAGACAACCTGTTGCAATTTCTTTTTCTTTTATGGCAGTTACCAAATCGACATTCCATCAAATAAGAAGCATTTTCCTTCACGCTAACTGTTCTGTGGTATTTTTTCCCTTTGGAGCTTACAAGGTCTAAAGGACAACTTGTTACATTCTGGCACGCTTATTATGGAAGCCATCAAAAGCCACTTCAACCATAGCAGAACTTGATGCACTGTGGTTTCCCTCAGCAAATTCATGGTTCTCCACCATCAGGCCAGTTCATGGGGACAGAAACTTTATAGATGTTCCAACTAGAGATGGGTGTTTCATTTTGGAAGAGGTCTAGTTCTGAAATGAAACACAACAGCACAGCTGCCATTCGGAACTGGTACCCACCCTCTGGAATGAAACCAACCACAGACTTGCCTTCCTTTGGGTTGCATGGGGTGAAACTACAACAAGGAAGCAGCCTCCGATATGTCATCTTTCCATCTCGTTGGCACTGGCCAATCAGACAGGGAGGTGGGATGATGCATGTCCTTGCACGGCTCCTGATTGGCCAGTGGCAGGGAGAAGGAAAGATGATACGTTTGAGGCTGCTTCCTTGTTGGAGTTTCACCCCGCATGACCCAAAGGAAGATTAGTCAGTGGTTGATTTTGTTCTGGAGGGTGGGTCCTGGTTCTGAACAGCAGCAGTGTCGCCGTGTTTCATTTCAGAACTGAACCCCTTCCGAACCAAAACACCCATGTTTAGTTCCAACCCTTTGTGGAGTTTTGAGATGTGTTGAAATGGCTTTTGAAATGCTGTCTAACAGCACTTTCCACAAGTTGCTTGATTTAGCATAGTGCATGGCAAACCTCAGAAGAGCACTCTGGACTCTTACTTGTTCATGTTGCTCCTGCCAGTCTTAGTTCAGCGTATTTCTTAGGCCTGGATGTCCTTTTAGTACATTACTGCAACATAATACAGATCAGTATCAGCTCATCTTAAAAAACAACAACAGAATGTGCTCGAACCATAACAGCACTCTGAGTTTTATCAGCATCTCACCGAGATAGGTTCACACTTTTCTTCACTAAATCTGGCAAGTGCAATAAAGCACTTCTTCATATTTGCATGCTGGACAGGCAGGGAGACTCTTTATCTACACTGTAGTCTAATTACTTTAGCTCTCCCTCTTTCAGATTGCACTGGCTGCTAAGCATTCTTTGAAAGATGGGATTCTTATAAAGCAAAATCTAAAAGCAAACAATTAATATGCATCACACATCAGAACCTTCCTGATTCTGGCAAACTTATGCCGGGCAGTTTCAGAAAACCATATATGGAACACACCTACTAGTTAATGCCCCAGGATCCTGTTTTAAGGCATTTAAAAAAAATTCCAGCAGGATGAATGGAAAAGAATCAAGGATGTGCTTAATTCTTGGACTGAAGTTAATGGAACCTAGTCTTATTTAACTGCTCTGATCATATTTTCAAATGTAAATCAAGTCTTGAAGCATATTGTGTGGCCAAATGGCTTTCAATGCTGCAATTGAGAGTGTGCTTACTTACGGGTTATGTGTGTGGTATGGAAGTTGTACCCATCAGGATAGGACAGTGTTGCACAGAATCATAAGAATTGCAGAGAGCATTGTGGGCTGTTCACTTCCCACCCTAGAACAAATTTATACTAGCAGGTGCCACTGTAAAGCATTAGATATATTAAGCGATCCATCACGTCCTGATCATTACCTCTTCAAGTTGCTGCCATTGGAACTGAGATATAGAGTACTGAGGGCAAGAACAAACGGTCTCAAAATAGCTTCTTTTTTAGAGCAATATTGGCCTTAAATGGAAATTCTGGATTTTGAAGTCAGCTTATTTTATATGGGTACAACATATTTCTTCAACCTGATCCAGTCCATTCTGTATTCCAAACGCTGATTGAAAGCCAAAGTAGCTTCCTTAGATTTAGGTGGCCGGCAGGGGTAGAGTTGTGTGTCATCCACATACTGGTGACACCCAGACCCAAAACTCTGGATAGTTTCTCCCAGTGATTTCATGTAGATATTACCAGTAAATAACATGGGAGATAATACAGAATCCTGAAGCCAGCAACTGGGGGTGTCAAACATGATTCCCCCCCAGCACCCCCTGCTGAGTTCTCACCTCAAGGAAGGAAAAAAGAACTCAGTTGATGGACTCAACCCAACCAGGAGCAAGGATATTCAGACGTCAGGCTGAGATGCATTCCTTAGTTAATTGTCTTCAAGGAAAACTATTTCAGGCTGCTTTGTATTATTTAGGCCTGAGAAGAATGCATGCCAGTCTCTTTACCTCATCATTCCACAGTGGGGAAGAAGGCCCCAGCAGAGAAAGACAGGGAAAGGCCATTGGTTTTCACATTGATTTAACTTTGTTTGTATCACTGCCACAACACTGGGTTAATTGCAGCTCTCTGTTTTTGCAAATTCAGCCTTTCAGTTTCAGGCAATAGAATTTTTCCTGTCTTTAAGGAAGCTGTGCAGAAAAAAAAGTGAGAGAGAGAGAGAGAGAGAGAGAGAGAGAGAGAGAGAGAGAGAGAGAGAGAGAGAGAGACTGGACAGTTGTGCATGTGGGTGCCAAGCTTATACTTTAGTATAAATGAAAGCTCCAAGGTCTTGCCTGCTTTACTCTGGATCTGGTAAAATACCTCATACGGTAAACCTCCACCTATCGCAGGGGTTAGGGACCTGATTGAAAATCCGCAATATGCAGATGCTGGATCAGGTCGGAACTGGGCGGGCTCTCTGGGGGTTCTTGTACTTACCCCAGGCCCGGCGCTGCCCCAAATGGCTTGCAAGGGGCTTTCTAGTCCCCCAGAGGCCCCAAAAGTGCTTTCTAGTGATCTGGAGGTTACTTCTGCTTTACCGGAAGTCACTTCCAGTTTGCCGGGAAGCACTTTTGGGGCCTCCGACGGGCCTGGGAAGGCCTTTCCTCCTTACCCCAGGGGGGCTTTTTTCATATGGACCCGCAATATATCGGGACTGCAGTATATGAACTGTGAAAGGGCAGGGGACAACTGTAGTAACTTTCAATATCTCCACATTATTTTCCTGTTTCTCTTGCTCCAAAATTTAACTGAGATTTGGAATATATTAGCCCATGCAAAAACTAAATGAAATTGATACACAGGAACACAAGGTCTGAGAAAGGTGAACCTACCATTATTTGCTTCTAACCTTACTGAAAGATGGGAACTTTTAAGACATGATATCGAGCGGGTGAGTACATATAATCAGATAATCATTTGCCTACCGGCAACTTAGCCTGGCAGATACACAGCCACAGGGGATGCTGATAATAATATGTAGCATCTTGCTATATAATCAGAGAGATTGACCACATATCTGTACAGCCAGATGTGCTCACTCTTTAAGAGTCTCACTTCCACTTAGCTTGATCATTCCAACAACTGATACCTTGTATATTGACAGGAAACCCATTCTCTGGGGCTTTAACTACACTGGCAAGCTGTTACGATTTTGTTGCAATTTGATTCATAGCCTGTATTATGGTTGAATTCACTGTCACGGCTTACACAGGGGCTGTGGATTGTTTTGGGAGTTCAGTGTTCACACCTGATGATATGTGATTTGCATTTCAGCCTACAGCCACCTTCCTCCATCCGTCCCTCCCTTCCCTTCCACATTGGTTCATTGGTTCCTCCCTCCCTCCCTCCCTCCCTCTAGTCCCACCTCTGCTGATCCTTTTACTGTTAGTTGCCAAGCCACTTGGTTTTGAAAGGGTTGCACAATGTTGCAGAGAAGCTGGCAACTTTCTGAAGTTCTTAATTTGTACAGAAATGCCCCATACCACATAAATGTATATATTTTCTGTTTTGTTTGTAGTTTTTAATTCTTTCCCTCTCTCTTCTTCAAGGTGATGTGCTGCTCAGAGACACTGGTAAGAGAAAGAACGAAAAGTTTCATTTACTCACACATCAGAATGTATCAGAAACTGCACATTGTAGAAAACATATGAACTGGTTACATGAACAGAACTTAACTGATTAACTAGCTTCATAGTTAGATGGCCAGATGGGCAAGGAACAACAACAACAACAACAACGTGACTGACTTTTTTTGACTACATAATGACCCTGTCTGACTGAGAAAGAGTGGGAAAAGAACTCTGAAGATGAAAGGCATGGTTGTCCTCAATATCAGAGATAGAGATGGAACATTTGGTTGCTGCTGGATTGATTGACTGCCACTGAAGCCCAGAAAGGCCCACCCCACCAAAAACAGCAAACCAATTACAGCCTATCATTTTTTGGGGTCATTTTTCAGTGATTTTTGAAAAAGGACACAAACTGATTATTTTGTCCTGGTACTTTATGCCCAGTAATTTTTGAAAAAAGGCATGAAATAATTATTTTGTCCTGGTACTTTCGTCTCACATAGTTGAACCAACTGAATTGGCAGGTGTATATAACCTCTCTTGTCTCCTAGGTACATTTTCTTCTGAAAACAACATACTTCTTAATAATTGGGTTAAAACACTGCAGTGAGATCACAGTGTAGCTGAGGGCTGAACATGTTACTCTTGCTGATCTAATGCAATGCATGCTATTGTAGAGCATTGCATAACAGATTACCGTCAGAACAATTCCAGCTTTTTAAAAATTATGGCTGATAGTGGTTGTAGAAACAGGTTTGACGAAGAGGAGAGTGGAGTGAAAGTGATGATGCTGAGGTGCTGATGCAAACTGATGATCATGCTTCTTCTTATTAGCAACAAAATGAAGAAATATTTGTTCTCATAACTCAACTCTGGAGAGCCTTTGGAGAGGTGTGGTCAGAGAAGGGTGGCAAACATGGTAGGAAGAGTAAAAAGGCGGTGAGTGTTTGGTGGAAGAAGAATTGGACAGGGAAAGAGGAGGGTGAAGTATTAGGAGAAAGAGTAGCTGCCTTCACCTAGTGTATGGACAGAGATGCCTTGTGATAAAGGACCTTTGATGCGTAGATGCACTGACCAAACTAGAGCAAACCATGGAACATGGCAAAGCAGTATAAAGCAACAGCATAAGTTAGCTAGTATGGACAAGCTGTGAGTTAGAAGGACCAGTGGTCTGAAATGGGGTAAGATAGCTTCTCACAGTCTACTTGTAAGTAATGTCTCTCTCCTCCATGTATCCCTGCACTTCTGGTTCTGATCCTTTTCTTTTATCCCTCTCCTGTGGCTAACTATTCCCCAGATTCTCACCTCTAACTGATGAAACCTGAAGTTGCTTCCCAGAAATCAACTTGTTTTAGCGCACGCACCAGGAAAACTGGGCATTAACTCTAAGGTGCAAAGCAGAACAGAGAAATCAGGACAGGGAAGAACTGGATACTGCCAAAAAGAGAATGAACAAATGGCTCTGGCATCTTCTTTCTAAGGTTCCAGGTAAAATTTTAAATGATGACTTGTGCAGCTATCAGATACAAATCCCTGATAGAGGTAAAAGCTTCTGGCTTTCCCATCTGCAACTTTTAGATCATTACATCAGAAAATGCTCATTAGTGCTGGGGTCTTTTGTGCTGAGAACGATTCTGGGGCCTCTGCTTGGTGTGCTTCTTACACAATGCTAATACAACGGCCAACAAAGTAAAATATTGGGAAGGTGGACAACAAGCCACCTAGAATGTGAAGCTGCAGAGTTTTACATCTGAGATTTGAAGTAGGGTATTTGAGTTACCACTATACTAGATGCTGTGCTCTATTGCTGCCTAAACCACCCTAGCTTCATGTATTCAAATTTTCGCCATGACGAGCCCTTTGGCCATCATGCATTGATGGCATTTCACAACACATCCGTTGCTGTTACTATTTATCCAGCTGTTCAGTGTATTTGTTCCTCCAAAATCGGCTTTATGTATAAACAGTATAAGCTATAAATTTGGACAGGCAATTCTTTTTTTTTGGACTACAAATCCCAGAATTCTCCATTCTGGAGCTATCAGATGAGCTAAAGGATGGTACCTAATGATAGTCAGGATGTTGTGAAACAAAGGAGCACAGCAAGAACTGCCATTTGCTTCAATTCTGGTTAATTTCCCAAATGAGCAGCCTTACGGGTTGGCACCATCACCCGGACTGTTGTCAGGATCTTGATCCACAACATATGAAGATTCCATCAGGCATATTACCAGAAAACTGAGACAAACAAAATATTTATTTAGTACTGCACATTCTGATGGTGACGAGGATAGTTTGGGCACAACACCAGAAAAATGAAGAAACACCAGCAGATGAAATGATTGTTAAGAAAATGTTGGAATGTGCAGAGATGGATAGACTGAGAATGAGAATCAAGGAGAAAGAGGACTCACAATGTTACCAAGTATGGAATCTGATTTATCAACGGCTAGAAAGAAAGAAACAAAAAATAAGAGTAAGCTGGTTGTAAAGCAAAAGCAAAGCAAAGTGTTCTGATTATATACCGCCCCATACCACTTTTAGTAGTCTCTGGGCGGTTTACAATTTTAATTACAGTGTGCAGGCTACATATTGCCCCCCCCCAGCAAGCTGGGTACTCATTTTACCGATCTCAGAAGGATGGAAGGCTGAGTGAACCTTGAGCCTGCTACCTGGGATTGAACCCCAGGTTCTAAGCACAGTTTTACCTGCAGTACAGGCATTTAACCACTGCACCATGGGTAACATAATAATGGCTGAAACCCATGTAACACGACATTTAACAAATATCACATATTTTCCCATAAAAATGAATACAATATAGTAAAAAAATTCCATCAGGCTTCCACCTGACCTGTATACGTAAGTCCTGTGAATCTCATGCTGCTAGGCCAGCACTGTACCATGGGTTTCCACTTGGCTGTTGCGATGCCAGTGCTTTGGCACTCCTAAGGGTGGTCTTGATGAGCTGAGAATGAAGGCATGATACAATACAGGACATATGGATTCCTCCAAGCATCTCATGTTGTTGAGCAGGTATCTTCATGGGCAGTCATCATGGGAAGCAACTTCCCTTGAAGTTACTCCCCGGAACCTCCTTGCCTTCTGCATGTTTAACAAGGCAAAAAGGATTTTAGCCAATATTTTTATTGGTTTTTGTTTCTAACTGTTGCAGATTTTAATAGTAAGATGATCTGACTCCTCCTTCTCCTCCTCTCAATAGTTGAAGAAAAGAACTTCATATTTAAAATGAGAACAACAACTGTGGCTTACCTAGCTTCTCAGTGGCCTTCTCTATCAAAAGGGTCGAAATACATCTTGCTGGAAAATCCACATGGACTGTGCAGAGAGTATGGGAGCACAAGAGAGAGAGAGAGAGAGAGAAAGAGAGAGAGAGAGAGAGAGAAAGAGAGAGAGAGAGAGAGAGAGAGAGAGAGAGAGAGAGAGAGAGAGAGCAGGCATTAATTGCCATTGATAAGACTTAACACCCCGATGCTAGATACAAAGACATGTCAACCAGCCCCATTGATTATAGTACAACTTACTTCCAAATTAATGTGCATCAGTATCCTGCCATTACCTATAGATAGTAATTGTGGTAGAGAGATTGCTAAACAGTTTATTTTCCACTACAGTAATAATTAATACAAATAGCAGCTCCAGGAGCCTCTTCCCACAACCACTGACCTTTGTGTGCAGAGGTCCTTTGTTATTAATGAATTTTTTTCTGCCAAGCCAAACTTTATGATCATAATAAATACATCTTATGAACTTGCTAAGCAAGCACTGCAACCTGGGGCTGTGCATCTTTGGACGTATTGCTTAGCTTCTTGAGATGTATGGGATCCCTGATCCATCCAACATTCTACACCTTTGTTTCTCTGGAACTAATTATAATTGAACATGTTTTGGGTCACAGCCTGTTTGCTTTGTATAAATAATGTGTGTAAGTGTGCCCTTATGTCAAGATGAGACAGGAGCCTAAACATTTCCATATATCAAACCTGAACAGGAGGCATTTGTAGAGATGTGACTTGGAAGCCTCCGGTTTCCAGGACCTTGTTTCCATTAATCTATTTGTGGCTTTTGGCTGCTTCCATTCTGGTTCCATTTTCAGTGAATGAGATACATATAAAACATTGCGTAGGTAAGCAAAATGGGGAAATGTCATGCACTGGTACCTGATAGCTGTGATTCGCCTGGGAAAAAAAATCTACCACAGCAACTTTAATGATTGTCTTTGAAAAAAGAAAAGGGCAATATCTTCCCTTTCTTTCATCAATATCCCTCATTAATAAATCCAAACCGATAATAACTGCACTGCAGAGTTCAAAGCATTTGCTTAACAAAACATACAAACAAAGTGATCTTGCAGCTTGGCTTATGCAGCAAGGCAAATATTTGTTTTTTTGCATCCACATATTAAGAAGCTGAGAGGCAAACATATTAGAAGGGGCATCAGATGGTTTTTGTACAAACCTGAATGGCGTCTCTAGTTTGTTTGCTTGCTTATTTTCCTCACCCTGTTTAATTTAAGTAGATATTGGGTGCTAAGAGAGGGCAGGAGGGAGTGGAACACAAGAGGAAGGTGGGGGGGGGGAGTTTGTGCAAATCTGCACAAACAGAAACACATACAGATAAACTTTGCTTAGAAGTGGTGGGTATAATCTGACCTGCAATAAGAAGGTAACCAGTGGGTCAAACTAAGGTGTCTTTTTTCAACGGGGACGAGCAACATCAGCAAGGTGAATCACCCGACAGCTCCCCTGCTCCATTTTCCTCAGTAAAGTACCTGGGAAGGGAGATAGACAATGCTTCTAATCGTCTTCATGGCTTACCAGTGGGCAAACCTCACACACCCTGCCATACTGTGGTGATTCAGAAATTGGCCTATGCGAGTTGTTCATGGAATGCCTTGTCACAGATCTTTGCGGATATGAAAGAGACATACTCTTGCTCTTCACCTCAATTGCAGCTAAACTGCTGAACGTAGTAAGAAGCCGCTGACAGGCCAACTGTGATGAACTATCCTAGCAGCTTTCTGGAAGTAGCAGAGAGAAATCATGTGAAATCCCTAGGTTTGTGAGTGTGCTTTTGGGCTCTTGCTCCAGCAGTTGATGTGCATGAACGTCTGGAAAAACTAACGCCAGAGGAATAACACTTGGGTGTCAGGGAGCCCCCTGTGACAACACTGGTATTAGAGAGAAACATACAGTGGTACCCCAACTTATGAAATAAATCCATTCCGAGTGTACGCTTGTAAGTTGATAAGCTTGTAAGTTGGGGAGCGATTTCCCATAGGAATGCATTGAAAGTAAATTAATCCATTCCAGATGAACGGATTTCAATGCATTCCTATGGGAAACCGCTTTAAACCACCTGCAGCTCCCCCCCCCACACTGTCTCCATCGCTAAAGACATTTTAAACCACCTGCCACTTCTCCCTCCAAATGCGCCTGGTGTGTGTGGGGGAAGCGACAGGTGGTTTAAAATGTCTTTAAGCCACCAAGCCAAGCAGCTGCCTCGGTGGCTAAAGACATTTTAAACCACCCGCTGCATCTCCTCCCAATGCGCCCGATGTGTGTGGGGAGCGGTGGGTGTTTTAAAATGTCTTTAAGCCACCGAGGCAACCACTTGGCTTGGTGGCTCAAAGACATTTTAAACAAGCTGCGCTTTCCCCTGCAACACGCCTGATTGAGGGGGAAAGTGCAGGTTGTTTAAAATTGCAAAAAAGACCCCCCACACACACACAGACACTGGCAAACACACACAAAATTACAGTACAGTATATAAAAAGAACAGAGGAAAAACCAACCTACCTTTCTCGCAGTAGAGAAGTGCAGGAAAATGGTGCGGGTATTTTAAAACCTCCTAAATGCAAAGCGCCCTGGGAGAAACAGTTTTTTAAAAAAAATATTAAGTCGGGAAACCCTATCTTTTGCTCGTAAGGCAGTGGGATATAAAAATCAATGGAATCATGCTCGTATGTCGGAATTTCTGTATGTTGGGTGTGTCGTAAGTCAGGGTACCACTGTAATTTGCTTTATGTTCTGCATCCATTCACTAGTATTTAATAAAGTTGCAATGCCTGCCCCATGACTGGCTTGTATTGTTGTCAACTACCACTCAAATCAGACTGATGGAGGCTCTCACCTCAGAGTAAGACATACAGTATGCTTATATGCATTAAATATATACTTCAAATGTTTCCCAGAATAGCTTCTGTATACTACTTTTTGTATTATTCTCATAACTGTTAAATGGCTTCCTCAGGTGTACTACAATGTCTGCTCTCCCAGATATGACACATCAGAGTATTTCAGGGCTCTCTGAAACATGGGATTTCATTCACTTTAATTTCAAAGGCATTAGCTGTGTCATTCTGATACAAAAACAATCACCACCACAAGTCTAGGGGTACCTTTAAAGACCAACAGGTATTATGTGAACTGATGTCTACTTTGTTGGATTCATTTTAGGCATCTGTGTAATTGAGGTGATGGCCAGTTTATTTTGGCTGCAAAGCCATATTACAAGCTGCGGCTGACGGGCGGATTGAGCTAGTCTTGTAATTTTCCACAATATACAAGAGCAATATTAAGTTGTGAGGATTTCAGGAGATTGGAAGGATGGCTAGATCTCTTTGGAGGGGCAGGCCCAGAGGCATAGCCAGGATTTGGAGCACCTGAGGCAAGGTTCATTTTTGCTCCCTTCCTGCCACCATCCCCCCCACATTGGACCCACCCAGCAACGGGGGCCGAACCTTGTGGGCGGATGGGCGGACAGGCATGTGTGTGTGTGTGTGTGTGTCTGTGTGTGTGCATGCGTGTGCACGCGCTACTGCACTTGCGCCTTACACCTCTCCCACCAAGGCGAGAAAGAGAAGGAGGAGGCCACCGCGGCCACAGTGCTGCTGCCTGTCTGCCTGCTTCACTGCTCGCCTCGCGCACGGTGGCGTCGGCGGTGAGGGGGTGCCGTTGTCGAGCCTTAGGGGAAAGGAGGACTACTGGGTTGCGGTAGGGTGCACAGCTTCCTCCTCTTGCTCCCCCTCTAGGTGCCCCCAGATTGCTGCACCTGGAGCAGATGTATGCTTCTGCCCCCCCCCATACACCCCTGGGCAGGCCAGAAAAAATAAAATAAAGAGGGGTGATAGGAAAATGCAACATTGTCAGCATTCCAAAGATGCCAGATGTTGATGTCAGCTGTGCTGGTAGAAACGGATGAGCCCATCCTTGATCAGACATGAAATCACACCACTTCTCCTTATAAAATGTAAAGAAATGGGAGAGAGGAGCCTTTGTGAGGGAAGGTGTTCCATATCTCCCTTGGCTTGACCAATCATCAAGATCCAGCAGCAATTTTTGATAGCTGGTCCTGGGCTGGAGGAGCACACAGTCCAACCTGCTGTAGGCCTGCTTGTTTCTAAGAAGCCTAATGAAAAACCTTCATGCTGGAAGTTCTATTTTTCCTTGACTTCAGAAGCTGCTTTTAAGATTCAATGGCCAAATGCTTTTGGCAAGTTGATTAGGTGGGTATTTTATGTTTGCTGTTGTAATGATGAACTTGTCTTTGCCTCCATCACACATTTGTATCAGTGACCTTAGTAAACAACTTCTGCACGTATTGCATCTCCCATAAACAGTCTGCTGTAAGTTTATGGGATACCTTCACATTCCAATGACACAACATTTTTTTTCATTGATAGAGAACATAAAACAACCAATGCTGAATGGCATATTGTAAAGTGTGGCTGTATGTGTGTTGTTTGAGTTTATTGATGAAACTCCATTGCCTCTTAAAGGGGAAAAACAGAACTAGTCATTCAAAATTCTGCAGCAGTAACTCAAGTGATAATCTGAATGCCGGTTTTATACCTCTTTGCTGCGGCTGCAAATTATTCCTTTGTTGCATTTCCTCTGAGTGTTGCATAGATATGACAGAAAATTGATAAAGACAAGTAGCTATTGATTTACTTTTGGGTGAGGAAAAAACACCATGTACATTAATCTGAACTCAGTTGGCTGCTTCTCCTCCCCCTCCCTCATCTCCCTACGTTGTGTTCCCTTCTAGTACTAACTCGTTGTGCAGAGCATATGTTTCAGTATGAGACAGGAAGAGGTTTCTCCCCATGAGCCTGCTCTGTGCTATGCATTTGAAACACAGGTGAGGAAATCCTCCATCACAAAGGTTATATTTCCACACGTGAACGGCCTTCTTAGGGGCTCCATGGCAAATGCAGGCACGGCCACAGACAACCCCAAATACTCCTTTTCAAAACACTTCCTGCGTAGTCATGGTGTTCACAACCATCCATCCCAAGTGCTCTTCTTTTACTTCCTTTCTTCCCCTTCTCTCCCCACCCCTCTCTTGTCTGTTTTCTCTTTGCTCATCTCATTTGCTCCCCCTTTCTCCCATTTGCTAACAGTTGACTGTTATGTGTCTGGGTTGGGCAAGGAGAGTTTGAGCCACATTGTTCCGTATATTCATATCTGCCTTTGGATGTAAATCCTTGTCAACCTGGAGCGATTCTCAGGCCAATGATGAATCTCTGTACCACTTCTAGTTTGTTTCCCATACATTCCATGCTTGGCACTGTAAATGGAGATAAGGTAATGTTACACATTACATAGGCTGGACTCCAATTAAATAATTCTGCTGGTGTAAGTTGATCAATGCATTTGCACCCCCTGCTATCTGACCAAGCATCCAAGTGCTGTGCAGCCCCAATTTTTAAAGTGGTGGCAATTCACTCCTCCTGAGATTTACTCGAAGGGACTTACACTAATGAGTGTACGTAGCAGTATTTTACCAGCAGAGCCTGTGATGGCTTGGTCTGTAGCCTGCACAGCAGGGAAGGAATGTGAGGAACTAAGCAACCCTCTTCTTTCCTGTTTTCTAACTGCGGACATCAGATAGATGTTTTGATTTCTCCCCCCCCCCCCCCCAAATTTGTATCCATTAAGACTGCTACTGCACTTTAGATTTGAAAAACATTTTCATTAAAGACAAATTGCCTTAAAAATCACTGTCCACTTTTAAAATTGCTTTTTCTGAAGACCCCCCTTGGCCACGCCCATTTTTGACCACCACTGGGGGTGGTGTTTTTTTAAATCAGTTCCTGCACCCACTTTTAAAGCGATTTGGTTGTATTTGCGGACATACTACGCTGCCTTTTTTCTGGTTTCCCCCCTGTTTCTGCCATTTCCCTGCCGTAGTTTAAAGTGGTTCAGCCAAGTGTGAACTGGGAAGCCAATTGCTAAACAACGAAGTGCGGACTGCTGAACCGCTAGAGCGATCACGTGACTGTGGGAGGATATAAGGCGATGCAAAATAAAAAGCGGCTGCTCAAGGAAGTGTGGTAGCGGCCTAAAATAGCCTTGTAAATTGCTAAGGAACTTTCCTACCCATCCAGCCCTATGGGAAGAATGGAAAGGATTTTACCTGTGGGGTAAAAATCGACCATCACACTTCCTGTTAAACTACAAGGAATTTAATCTTACTCAGTAATTAGGAATACTATAATTAGAATAGTGTGTTACAGGCCATCAAATTGGAACTGATTTTTAGCAACCCTCATAGGACTTTCAGGGGTAAGTAAAATATTTAAGGAGTGGTTTTTCCATTCTCTCCACCCCCCCCCCCCCCGTTTCACATGAGTTTCCATGGCTGAAAAAGGATGGATAAAGAGATAAACTTTATCATGGTTAATGACCAATATATGAAATACTGTACAAATAAATCATGCATACATATAATATATTATTCCAAGGACATGCGTTACTACTACCCTAAAAATATACAATTAAAATAACTAAAAATCTCCTAGCAGCATAGCTGAATATGCTTGCTTCTTAGAAAAGTTGCTGGTGTTGACAAAAGCTCATTAAAACTTACTAAAACCTTTTCCTTCTCAAATTTTGAATGGAGCCGGGCAGAATTTCATCATGCTAAACAGCATACTTTCTTTCTGTTCTGGAAACAATAAATAATTGTAATATGTCTCTGAACATCCAGGAAATAACTTTAAACAAGGTTCAATGGAAATCATCCGAATATCACAGTTAAAGAGGGGCACGAAACGGAAATAGTGTTTCATTTCATTTCAGTCTTCATTTCATTTTAGTTTGTTAATAATAGTTTTTAAAAGAATTTTTATCATGAAATGAAATGCTTCATAAGGTTATAAATAATGCGGAGCTTTCCATTTTTTATTTAACAGAGAGCCCGCTGCCCTAAATCAAAGACCCTCAAAACTTCCAAACAATTTGCTTTCAAGCAAAGAACCCTCTGTAAACAAGCTAGAGACCTAACAGCTAGCTGCTGCACAGAGACATCGAGGAGATAAACTCAACAGTTGATCAGTGGTGTGGCAAGGGAAGGAAGGAAAATATTTTTTAAAATAACTTTCACAGTCCTACTTAAAAAGGAAAGAAAACCAATCAGTTTAAATCAGGCATGTCCAAAATCAGGCCTGGGGGCCAAATACGGCCCATTTTCAAATTCTGAGTGGCCTGCGGCTTCTTTTCCCCACCGGCTTAGCCTGTCACACATCACCGCTAGCTGGCCCCTCCCCATACCGGATGGAGGCATTAGCTTGCAGCTTTATGGTTTGCCTGCCCAACCAGCCCCCCTATCCCCTAGCCACCTGCCCAGCCTACCCACCCCAGCTCTGTTGCTGCAGCATCCTCCCCGCCTCCTTGCATGCTATAGAGACTTGTCCAAAGTCCGGCCTGGGGGCCAAATGTGGCTGAATGGTCGGCCTCCACACATTTTCACCTCACCAAATCTGGCCCTCCTTGCAAAAAGTTTGGGCACCCCTGGTTTAAATCAACTTGCCAACACAGTCAGCAAAGGGAAGAGCTCAGCTACTTGGGCTGGCAAGCTTCAGGCAGATCAAGATTGGAGATAAGCTATCTCAACAGCTGAGGTGCAGGAAGAAAGGAAAACAAATCAGTTTAAAAATAAACCTCCTGATCTCAAGATGGCCAGATCAAGAGGCTAGGACAAATCATTTCTGAAACAAAAATGGTGTTTCATTTCATTTCTTGATGACACACTGTTTGCTGTTTCATTTTGTTTCATAAGGTTTCATAAGTTTACAAAATGCTGAAACAGCGTGTCATTTTTCTTAAGGTGCCCATCCCTAATCATGATTTTAAAAGGGCAAAACAAAAGGAGTGGTTTTATCCCTCCTCATAGAAGTTTCCATGGCTGAGCAGAGATATGAACCCGAATCTACTGAAACTGGTCTGTCCCTCTATACACCACACTGGGTATCAGTTAGGCTGCTCCTGTAATGGTATTTCTAGGGGCAAACATTTGAAAATCATTCCAGCGGTTAAGTGTATGAGTAATTATGGCTGAGAAAACTCATTAAAAAACATGCATCCATCTAAATCTCATCCAGACGGCTTCCCTCTGTAATCAAGCTACTAACCATACAGCATGTTTTATCTCACCTAGGTCTGGACAATGGAGTTTCTCAGTCTTCTCATTTCCAATTTAGGGTGTGATCACACTGAGAAATAGATCATATTTTGGACTTCTTGTGGAGCGGGCTGATTTGAACTGTTTTCAAGCTATCAAACAACACACAGGGGATTGTACTCTGACCTGACCCTAATCTGTACTTAAAATGGACCTTTGCTTTGGCTGAATTGTGATTTCTTTAATGGTGGCCACATGGAGACTCTGGATTGTTTCAGTACCAGTGACTCCACTGTCCCTCAATCTGATGTGATTTGATATGGACCCACAGCCCATGACCTCCCTTCCTTTGATGCTATTGATATGGAAGTCCTCAGCTCTCCTTTCTTATACCTTTTTTCAATTTCAAGGGTGATCTAGTGCTAAATGATGTATCATATAGTGCTAATGTGATCTAGAACTAAATCTGGTAGTTTATTTATTATTTTTTTAAACCTTCAGAATGACTAGGGAGAAAGTTCTTAGGGATGGGTGTTTCTGCTGTCCCCAAATGACATACCACACATTAATACGTCACCATACCTATGTTCATGGCCCCTGTCCTTCTGCAGAACAAAACAAACACACAGGGACAACACTGTTCAAATCGTTCCAGCTCTAGAAAAGTGGGAGGAGGGACTCCAATTCAGAAGGAAAAAAAGGGGATGAATTTGTGTCACATGATCTTTGAAAATTACTCCAAATTCATTGTGAAGTAAATCGCAAAATATTTGTCAGTGTAGTCATAGCCTTTGTCACATTAAAAAAAGCATTCTATAATACGTGAAGATTTTTTATTTAGAATGTGTTGATCCAGGGCTGGTCATAGCAATAGGCTGAGGGAAAAAGCTTTCTTCTGTGAAAGCAAGGCACTTTGCATGTTACAATTTTCCATGATGGCTGCATTTCCATCGCTAGAAAAGAGAAGAGGGATTTTCTACCCTATGTAGCCAAGTAAGTTGACTTACTTTGAGTATTCTGCCCTCTGAGGGGGTGGGATGAGAAAGGAGCTGATTAAGTTAAATGATTGCCAAGTGCATTATAAGTTTAACAAAGCTCACATCATATTTTTTCTCCTGTACATGCCATACAGTAATTGCACAACATTCAAGATTTACTTTGGCAGCATTATTCAGACTTAATTACAGTGCTAAGAAGCAACTAAAACTGAAAGAGAAAAAGGTGACACTGCTCCAAAGATCAGCATGAAATTTCTGCTTTTCTTTTAAGCTACACAGATCTTTTGTCTGGGAAATGAATTCTGAAGAAAAATCACGTTTTGCCTGGGAAGGAGAAGACGAAAGTTAGTCTGACCTTGAATGTCCTTTGCAGAATCCAGCCATCTCTTTGCTTGACTGTCTCAGAGAGTAAAGGCAATACTTAGAAGAATTACACATGGCTTTCTTTCTGCTCTGAATGCAAGCAGTAGGTCAATCTACTAGGAAAAGACATAGCATTACCAGATCACTGCCACTTGGAAATAAAGGCCTCTCCTCTGTTGTTATGTGTTGCACAATGCATTTCCTGTAGGGATTGGCACAAACTGAAAAATTTGCATTTTGTTTCATTTCGTTTTAGCCCCTGTTTCAATTCATTGTGTTTCAAATGATTGTTTTCTTAAACACTTACAGACCGTTTTATAACTCTAAAAAATGGCTCCCCTGGGTCCTAGAGGAATCAAATTTTGACCCAGAGGAACCATTTTACATAGTAACAAAACATGTTCATTTAAAACAAAACAAAACAAAGCCCTGCTGTTTTGTTTCATTACAAAACACTGCCTGGCACTTAGTAAGCTTACAAAATGATGAAGCAGCAATCATAAGGTGCCCATCCCTAGTTTCCTGTGAGAGAAGGCCTTTAAAGCAGATCTTGTATTGGAGAAATTTTTGGTCAATTCTTTTCAGTTAGCAGACCGTCAGGTACAAAAGTCAGCTGCAGCACAGGGGAAATGTGAAGGGCAATAGCTTAAAGTTCCAGCTTCCATCCAGCTCCTTTTGCTCTCACACTGACTTGCCCTTTGCATATAAAAATCCGTCTACAAGTGGCTTAAATAGAAAAAAAGAAAAACATTTACAGTTGTGGAACATCGGTTACAATCAAAGGAATAAAAGAAAGGGGAAATGGAGTCTCTATCATATGAAAGAGATGTTCTCTATCCAGGACACATTATTAAGGGTCAGGAGTAGAGATGGCCATGAAATGAATATTTTTTTGTTTCATTTTTGATTCAGTATTTGGCTGATAAGTTAGTGGCAAAGCACAATTATGTTAGGCTATGAAGCCCCCTTTGCAACAAAAAACGAATTTTTTTAAAAAAGAAAAACAAAATGAAACAAAATGAAAGTACAGTATTGGTTTCATTTCCTTTCATTTTTCGTTCCCCCCCCCATCGAGTGTGTCTTTAAGGGGTCCCTACCTGAATGGCCACTGCCACCACCGAGCCCCTGTGAGGAGGGCTTCCAAGGTGGCAGGGAGGGCTCCCAGTGCCTGGGGCGGCCACTGCTGCTACTGATCCACCACAAGGAGGGCTTCTGAGGTGGCGGGGAGGCCTTCCAGCAACTGGTGCAGCAGCTGCTGCTGCCGAGCCCTCATGCGGATGACTTCCAAGGCATTGGGGAGATCTTCCAGTGCCCGCTACCACCGCTAAGGAAACCGGAAAGGGTGAGTGATGCCAGCATGAGGCCCTGCCCCTGCCGTTAGAGCCCCGTCACAACCCAGAAGCCATTGGAGCCCAGAAGAGGGGGAGAGTACAAGCCCCCATGTAACAAAAAAAAAAGTTTTAAAAGCCTGCGGTCCCCCCCCCAAAAAAATCGGGTGCTTAAAAAACAAAAAAAAAAATGATTTTTTTAAAAAAAATTCATTTCAAAACAAAAAGAAACAAGGGGGGAAATGAAATGAAAAATGAAACGAAACAGGATTTTTGTGTGCCCACCTATGGTCAGGAGGAGAGAATGCACATGCCTACTCTGGTTGAAAGTAAGTGAAGAAGAGAGAAGTGAGGGGGATAAATAGAAACAAACAAACAGGAATAGAGGATGGGGGCTTGCCTCAAGACTTGCGGAAAGTAGTTGGCTGATAAGTTAGTGGCAAAGCACAATTATGTTAGGCTATGAAGCCCCCTTTGCAATGAAAACCAGTGTTAGGCCGCATGCGGGGTTGGTGTTTTCTCCCTCACCTTCTGCAAAACATGCCAAAACAGGTCCAGCTCTGTCAGGCCTATGACATTAAAAGGGGAAGTTTCACGGAGTCTGGTTGAAATGCTGTGGTTGGCTCTAAGTAAATGATTTCATTATTTCAGCCGATGCAGTTCCAGCTCTGTGAATTTGCAGTTTTTCTTTCTAAGGTGCTACTGATAATGCTAAACTGTAATTTGCTTAGCCAGGACACAGTTATATTCTAGGAGAAGATTGTATTGCAGATTACTTTTGAGGAAATGAAGGCGCAGGGATTACTTTTGCCTGTAGAGATGACAACGTACGAGTAGACTCATTTCTATGGATTCCAGGAAGCTCAGACACAGTGAGCTGTTTGAAATTACCTTTCCACCTCTAAACCCTAAGTTGGCCTGGAACCAGTCCAAAACATTTTCTTTCTCCTTCAGTCTGCTTCTTAGTCAAATCCTCCCCATCCACGGAGAATGAAAAAAGTCCATTTAATATATACCAGTGCATTCATCTTTTCAAAGGTGGAGGGGGAAGGGCACAAGGGAGTCACATATGCGTACAGTGGTAACTTGTATAAAGCAATTAATTCATTACAAATGAAATTATGTTAAGCAAATTTTCCTTTATACAAATTTCCCATAGGAATGCATTGAAAATGGAGTAATCCCATTTTATGTTGTACGGATTTGGCCAATAGGCAATTATGTTAAGCAAATTTCCCCTATCTCCAGAATATTTTATGTTGTACAAATTTTATGTTATACAAGCTGTTTGTTATGCCAGGGTCCACTGTATCTTGGTGGCAACAGGAAGCTGAGCAGGATTCAGATGTATGGCAAGAGTCCTACCTCAGTCTGTAACACACACTTAGCATGCCACAGTACTGCTGCTGCAGCACTCCTCTTCTTCGTCCTTTCCCAGCGGCAGCGGCAGCTAGGCGGTGGCGGTGGGCTGGGCCTATCTGTCCGGGGATGTGCCCTTCTGGGCTGTGTAAGGGTCAGGTGTCTCCTGCCAGGGCAGCAGCAGTGGCAGGGACCCCCCCCCCGCTGGTGCTGGTGTCCGGGCTGTAAGGGACAGAGAGCGCACTCGCCATGCGGGGGGAAGAAGAGGCAGCAAATGAATGAATGAATACAAACAAACAAGTTGCCACTAATGCTACTGCTACTAATACTCCATAGGCCGCTACCGCACTTCAAACAGCAACCACTTTTTGTTTTGAATCGCCTTCTGCCCTCCCCCGGTCACATGGTCACTGAAGCGAGTCAGCATTCCACACTTGGTGTTTTCTCATGAACCAGTTTCCCCATCTGCACTTTGCTAAACCGCTTTTTGTTCTGATTTTGTCTGTCATTTCCCCATCATCTGCTTCTATTCCGGAAATTTTTTTAAAGGGTAACGTCATGCCATTGTTCTTCCATTTTAAGTAATATAGCTAATTTTCCGCTTTTCCGATGGCAGGATAAGGCATACAGAGGGGGAAACCCAGAAAAAATCAGTGCATGGTGTCCTCAGTTTCAGCCAAATTGCTTCAAAAAGCGGTCTAGAAATCGGCTTAAAAAAACTCCACCCCTGGTGGCCGTTGTAAGAAAACCCAACACAGCAGCCAAAAGGGGGCGTGGCCAAGGGGGCTCCACAGGAAAAGTGATTGGAAATGCAGTAGGTGATTTTAAGGTGATTTGACTTTAAGCAAAAGGCGATTCAAAACTTAAGTGCGGTAGGGCTCAAAAAAGTGCAGAGCTGGACAGATCCTATGGAACACCAAGTCCAGCGACTGTCAAGGAAGCACAGTGGGAAACTGAACTCCCAGCCCCTGGCTCCTCCTCAGCTAGAGACCTAAGCCATTGAGCTAGCCAACATAAAAAACAGCAAGGATTATGAGCATGATGAGAATTTTTTTTTATTACAAGGTGATTTAACATGCAACAATTAATCTTCTAGACAACAGGTAGCATGAAGAGCATGTCAGCATATAGAAGACTGGGAATGGAGAGCTGCTAAACTGGAAGAACCAAATCCTGACCTGGAGCACTGTTGGTATTTCCGATCTTTGCCAAGGGCTCTAGTTCTGCCGAGTCTTCCATAACAAAGTCAAGCCTTGAACCCAGGTGGTGGTGAGGTCAAGTCACTAGAGACAGAAAGTGCTGCCACACATGTAGATTCAGCTGGTATGTGTGCAGCGTCTCAGGGACTGCTCCCAGGCTTTGGAATGAGCTGTCCCAAGAAGCCAGGTTGGCTCCCTCCCTCTTCTCCTTCTGGCATCAGGCAAATACCTTCCTCACCAGGAAGGCTTTTCAGTAATAAGTGGATAGGTCATGGGAAGGCTGCTAATTAAATGTAGATTTTAAAAAATATTTAATTTTTTTAAAAATTGTTTTAAATCTTGATAAATAGATGGCAAACAAGATTGATCCCAAAGGCTAGAGAGTGCATATGTATGTATGTACTGTATGTATTTGTTTATATATTTATTTATGTGATGCCTTTCTTTCCAAAGAGGGACCAAGGCAGCTCAATCTTGATGAATGCTTAATAGCATTTTACTAGAGTTTTGTGTAGTTTTTTAAACCTGCGATCATAGTGCAGTTTTCATTGTTATGAGCTGTCTTGGATAGGTAAATAAATGTTCACAACACTGAGTTAGGGTGGCACTGCACCACAAGTGTGATGCTGGATTCTTACTGAGAGAAGACCTCCAACACAATGGCCATGATCCATGGGGTGCTACACTTAAGGAATGTCATTGGAGACTTTCCAAATGCCATCCCAGTGGAATTCGTAGGTCTCTATTTCTTTGCAAAAGAGAACAGATTAAAAATTCTGAGCATGCTTGGCCATAGTTTTCCAGTTGTCTGTTCTGCACATAGAAAAAAAATCTATTGAAGTGCATATAGACTACATTACGTCCGCTTGCTTGATGTAATTAGATGAGTCTCTTTTGGTTTCAGAGAACTTTTTCTCGGGAACAAAATTGATTTTTAAGTTATCTGATTTGTATTGAATGGTGTATTCAAATCTCCTTTCCCATAATCCAAAGTCCATCTTTCTGACCTGCATTGGCAGAAAATATCTCCGCATACTTCAGAAATGAATGCCAGCGTCTTTCCTAGAAAAATGTAATGCTATTTGAACTGGCTTCTTCCTGCTGCCAAACCCAATCCATTCTTTAAAGCCTGCTCTTATTTTCTGTGCTCTGTTGTCTTCGGAAATAAATATGGTGTAACCGGGAATACAGATGAATGTAGCCATTGTTGCATATTTACAGGCAGATCTGTGGGTACACATCTGTAAGAGCAGAAGCCACAGATGTCAGGTATCAGTATGGGGGGGGGAGAACACATTTTTATTGGGGTTTGAAAAAAGACCCCCCATTAAAACAAACAAACTGCTACACCACATAGAAGACCATGCGCCTGGGATCCAACAATCAGAGCGGGATTCTCCAGATGACCACCCCACCACATTGAAGGGTTGGAGGGAGGGACATTGAGGAAAGAAAGGCCCCCATTTGAAGAATAATCCAGGTATGTTTTTGAATCCTCAGCTCTTGTAGTTTGAAAGAACAGTGGAACAGTGTTGAGGTTTACAACTATTGAAGATATAGCTTACAGAATCTGACAGTAAGAGTGGTAACATACGGATAGCTAAGGCTGTGTCTGGACTTCCAGGCGTATGTGGAGAGGATGGAGCGGAGAGACTTTGTGGGTAATTCTTTAACTCACTGCCCCTGGTCAAGACAGCATGCCACTCGTATGGTTGTTCAGTTGATGTACCACCCTACTAGCAAATATTCTCAGAGTGGTTTACAAAGACATAGCCAGTTTCGGTCTTTTAAGATATAAGAAAGCGTGCAAAAATAGAAAGAATAAAAGCTGCAGATGAAATTCAATTTAATATGGAATTTAAAGGATATTGACTTTAAAGGATATAGACATCAAACCCTAAAATTCTCCTGGCCCTAAGAATCAGATGATGATAGACAGGCAATGCTGTGCTATGTGGTATAATACCCTTGTGTGATCTTTCTTCAGTCTGAATTGGGCCTCTTGTCTGCTATCAGGCCATTATGATATGTGCCTTAGTTATACCCTGGATGGATTAGTGTAATGCGTTCTACGTGGGGTTGCCTATGGGAAGTGTCTGGAAACTTGCACGGGTACAAAGCACAACAGCAAGATGGCTGACTGGGGCAGTTATAGAGATTGCACTGGTTAGAGCAGCTCGACTAGCTGACCGAGTAGAAATTGTAAACAGAAGGTTATACATTACTGCTTTGGATGTGTTTTCAGTATTGCTTTTGTTTATCATTTCTCAGAATGGCATTTGTTTGTATACTTACTGTTAGTGGTTCATTTCATATGATTTTTTTTAAATCGTATGAAACAAAATAAAAAATGTGTGTGGGGGAGGAATGGAAACAAAACAAAACATAATATTTTCGTTTCGTGCCCATACAGAATTGCAACCCCAACCCGTAAACGTAGGCATTATTTCCAATGGATTTCCTTTTGTGAACTGAAAATTACATTAAAGGAGGTGTTTGTGAATTGAGGTATGCCTGTATTATTGTTTGAAAAATAATATGGAGAAATAACAGAAGAAAGGGATTAAAGATAAGCAGGTTAACAGGTTTCAGTGTGGTACAGATTTAATTCTAGCAAGGCAAGAAAATATGTATGTTGAGCCAAAGGTTTCATGGAAAAAGTAGGTTTTGGGAAGTGTTTGGAAATATGTTACCATAACACAAATATACTTGATGGAATATGGGACAGCTAGGACTTGAATGGAATTTTGGTGGATTCAGGATATTTGGGAAAGTAACCAATAATATCGCTCTAGAAATTTGTGAGACAACAATATTGTAGTTCAAAATGTGCAAATGTGTACAGCTTAGGCATGGTTTTAATGAATGAAATAATTTTTTTTTTAAAATACAAAGGTATAAATTTACTTTAATTCATGGGGACACGAAAAGGGGGTGTATTAGGAAAAATGTGTAAATAAATGCATATACAGTGGTACCTTGTATAAATGAATTAATTCGTTCCAAATGAAATTCTGTTAAGCAAATTTTCCTTTATATAAATTTCCCATAGGAATGCACTGAAAACAGAGTAATCCCTAATCACAACCATTTTTATGTTGTATGGATTTGCCCCCTAGGCGATTCTGTTAAGCAAATTTCGCCTATCTCTGAAATTTTTTATGTTGTACAGATTTTATGTTATACAAACCGTTTGTTACACGAGGGCCCACTGTATTGCTGAAAATGCATATGGAAAATGAGTACAAATTTCTATGAGGGGGGAAAAAAATCCATTTATCATAAACTGATAATAACAAAGAATGGGGCTGTAATACATGTGGGATTTGAACAAAATCATAGTGTTTCATATCATGTTTCTCATATCCCAGAAATATCATAGGGTGGAGATTTCTGAGAGAGTGGTAGATTCTCATAAAGCTGATGATGGGAGGCATGAAGATTAGAGGACAGCATTATTTCTTTTGCTTGGTCACCAGACTTTGTTTCATCAAAAGCATTTATTTAGGCCTAAGCAACATCCGATCTTGCCTGATTTCGGGAGTCGGCCCTGGTTAGTACTTGGATGGGAGACCACCAGGGAATACCAGGTGCTGTGGGCGCCTGGAATAGGAACTGGCAAACCACTCCAGGATTCCTGCCAAGAAAACTACATGGACATGGACACACACACAAAAGCAAAGACATGTATTGCCAAAAGAAGGGGCAGAAAATATATCTAAAGATTTCCTTCGTCTGTCCTGTAGCTTGCCTGATTCACAAGTAATTCATTTCATTGCAGGAGGGGTGGAGGATGTACAAAGAAAGAGGCCTTTTATTATCAAAAATATTTCTAGTAGTCAGTAACACCATTCCAGCACCGGAGATCATCAGTAATTGAAGTCGTCTTCCTTCCATATTGTGGCTCCCACCATTTCCACATTATTAAATGGATTACGCATGAGTCAGACAAACTGCAGGAGAGAACAACAATATCTTTAATTATTGGTCATCTTCCCCTGCCAATGACATCATCACCCTTTTGCAGGCATAACTTACACACACAGGATTTTGGCCAATGTAATTTAAACAGAAATAGAGTTCTTCCAAAGATAGCGGAGAAGATTGTGATCGGGAGAGTTGTGCGTTTGCTCGGTCTGTAGCCTGGAGCTAGCTGTTGATGGGCAACTTCAGGGTTCCTATTGGTTCTCTTCCTTCGGTTCTTTACCTATAAACTGGGAATAGACTGAAAGTCTTTCAAAGAAAAGATATCCTTAAATAGAGTACTAACCTGTGATATTCCTTCAGATAAAGAATTATTCTCTGTATAGCTGGACAAATAGATAGCCAATCCAGGAGAAGAACTACAAAGTATTTTTCCATGTATAAGATGATATTTTTGTCTAAAATTGTTAGACTAAAATTTGAGGGTCGTCTTATATATGGAAGTAAGCCGAGGAAAGAACTGTGCAGTTGTGAAGCTGTAATTTTGGAATGGAAATGTGAGAGTCATCTTATACATGGGAGTGTCTTATAGATGGAAAAATACGGTATCTTTGGGAAAGTAAGACATAGGTAGGCAAAGTACTGTTTCCTCTTCAACTGAACAATTAATTATTAACAATTAATATCATTCAGCTGCACTCTCTGTGACTGGGCCAGGTCTGTGTTTACCATATCTTATCTCTGTGAAGATTCTCAGTCATCCAGGTGAGTTTATCTGGAAGCTGAGTCATGGCAACTGAACTTCTTTTCCTTGAGAGATATAAACATTTCGCTGCTCATCCAAACAGCTTTTCAACTAAAAAAGGCACTGTGTATCATATGCCACAACTGTCACATGATTTCTTTTTGCTTTCATAACATGCCCAGCATGGTCTTCTTGGGTTAGTGCAAGAGCACCTTACCTGTTAGTTCCGTTAATGATTTCTCCTAGTGAGTCGGGAACATACTTCAAAATGTTTGGCTTTGAAGTAACAATGATGTAAGGCTTCCAGAAGGCAGCGACCCCCCCCCCCACGAGCAAATATTTTAACATACTTAAAAGCACTTGGTGGAGTAAAAGCGAACCTTAGAATGTTGCTGCAGTCAGTCACAAGGCTGGCATTTCCATTCCAAAGTCAGAAGCGTTTTCATTGTTTCAGCAGTGCCAGCCTTGTAGAGTACCAGAAATCAGGGACTTGAATAATAATAATATATAATAATAATATATAAATGGACTCCATCCCAGCTCGAGTTTTCAAGTGTTGTTTTAAAGGGGTCCTGCTTGGTGCCAGTTTGAATACTTTGAACTCTTTTCAAAGAACCCAGAGCAGTGTGATCTAGTGTGCCCACGACTCCCAGGTTGAAAGTTCTGGAACATTTTGATTAGCAGGACTATGACACTGTTTGCCACCCCCACTGAGGCTTACCTCTGGGCTTTGCTGTGATCCTCGCTAGAGCTGAGGATGAGAGAGGCAGTTCTTGGCAACCATGGGCTTTTGTCAGCTCTCCTTGCTGAGAGCCAGTTTGAGGAAGTGGATTCAGTGACAGGCTAGCATTCAAAAGGCCTGGATTGACATCCCTGCTCAGCCATGAAAGCCATGTCTATTAAATATTTCTCATCTTTTGGAGGCCCCTGTTAGAGTTGAGACTTGATAACGTATATCAGACAGGAATATTTGCGCACGGTTTTATCTCAAACTGGGGCCGAGACACATTCGCTCAACAAAAGACCTGCTCTTGGAAGAGATGAGAATTACCAGAACTAGCTGGCTCGGCAAGATGAAAAAGTGTGTGCCTGGGTGTGGATGTTTTTTGTTTTTGTTTTTCCATTATCCCAACCTTCCTTCTCCCCCTCTGTTTCTGCTCATCTGTATGGTTACCGGAGATCCAGTGGCTGGGCTCATAGAGGAGGAGCTGCTGGCACTACCAGGAGGGCTCACCTTCAACTGTATGGGGAAACAAGAGGCTGGTGGCAATGGAAGTATGTGGCTGGAACTGCAGCAGCTGCGGTGGCATGGCAATGGGGTCTGTGGCTGTGGCAAGGTACATACAGGAGGCGAGCAGGTGTGTGATGGCAAGGGGTGTGAGATCGCAGTGGCGGCGAGAGGGCAAGCGGTGATGGTGGAAGGGTGATGGCAAAACGAACGCCTGCTGTGTTCATTTTGCAAGACATTGCTCATTGGTCAAGGCAAAATTCCCCAGAAAATTAAACTGAGGTACCAGTGTATCTTGACTTCAGCATAGCATTTGACAAAGCGCCCCATGATATTCTGATTAGCAGGCTAACTAGGTGTGAGCTCAACAGAAAAACTGTCAGGTGGGTACACAGTTGGCTACAGAATTGTACCCAGAGGCCGATGATTAATATCTCCTACTTGAATTGGGAGGAGGTAGCAAGCTGGGTTCTGGGCCCAGTGCTTTTCACCGTTTTTAAAAATTCATTTGCAGCATACAAACATCAAACAATGAAAATCAAATTTGTTCAAACAGAACGGGAAAA
>JAHTLZ010000074.1:10781695-10806284 GCA_023846285.1 Phrynocephalus versicolor | reverse complement strand
TGCTAATCAGATTTGCAATGACACACACAATTGAGTGGGATAGCTAATACCCTGGAAGACGGAAACGACATTCAAAAATATCTTGATAGGCTTTGGCACTGGGCCCAAAGCAACAGAATAAAATTCAACAGGGATAAGTAGTGCACCTAGGAAAAAGAAACCAAAGACACCGTTTCAAGATGGGGAACACCTAGCTCAGCAATACTATGAGTGAGAAGGGTCCAGAAATCATTGTAGACCACAAACTGTATAAGAGCCAACACTGTGATGGGGCTACAAAAAAGGTCAAAAGCTATTTTAGCCTGCATTTATACATTTGTAGTCTCCAAATCCTGTGAGGTACTAGTCACCCTCTTTTTGGCACTGTACTGTGTCCAGTTCCAGTTCTGTACACTGCACTTCAAGAAGGATGTTATTAAATTGGAACAAAATCAGAGGAGGTCAAGGATGATAAGGGGGCAGGAAACCAAATCATAGGAGGAAAGATTGAAAGAACTGGGCATGATTAGCCTTGGGAAAAGAAGACTGAGGGGAAATATCAGAGGTGGGGCAGGATCTGTGCTCAATCACCCAAGAGTGTAGGGTACGCAACAACAGGCTCAGATTACAGGAAGCTAGATTTCAGTTGAGTATCAGGAAAAACTTCCTATTAGAGCAGTATGGCAATGGAACCAATTCTCTCGAGAGGTGGTGTGAGTGCTTCAACACTATAGGCATTCAGAACAGCAACCTGGAAGATATCTTTTTGATTTATATCAAAAGCAGAGGGCTGGACTCAGTGGCCTTTAGTCATGACCTGGGTATGCGTGCATGCACACACAGAGAGAGACACACACACAAACACACACACACACACAGAGGGACACACACACAGAGAGAATGTATTTATGTATTTTGTTTAGAATGCGTTCTCCTATTTATTTATTTATTTATTTATTTATTTATTTATTTATTTATTTATTTAATTTCTCTACCGCCCATCTTCCAACGGAACTCTGGGTGGTTTACAACAATGTTAAAATCAACAATACAGTGCAAACAAAAAGAAGAGGCCAGGGCAGTAAGAGGGAAAACCCTCAGCAAGAGGCATCAAGAGAGCAACCCCCCCAAAAACAAAACAAAACAAAAAACCGAAAGATAAATTAAATTAAGTTAAGAGGTCGCCAAATGCCTCTCTAAAAAGCATGGTTTTAAGTGCTTCTTTGAAGGTGGGCAGGGACTGTGCAAGGCGCAGCTCACTTGGGAGATGGTTCCACAGTGAGGGGCCCACCACAGAGAAGGCACGGTTGCGCGTGAGCGACTTCCGCACCTCCCTGGGTGTGGCCACTCGAAATGAGCACGCCTGCAACATTCTAGTGGGCCTGGCCTCAGCTGACCTTGGGGAGATATGCTCCAACAGGTATTCAGGACTCAAGCTGTGGAGGGTTTTGTAAACCAAAACCAGGACCTTGAACCTTATCCAGAGAGCCATGGGCAGCCAATGGAGGCGTGCCAGAACTGGGGTGGTGTGATTGAATCTACGAGCACCCATCACCAGTCTGGCTGCTGCATTCTGCACTTGTCGAAGTCTCTGGATAAGGGTCAAGGGCAACCCTACGTAGAGGGCATTGCAGTAGTCGATCCTCAAGATCACGAGGGCCTGCACAACTGTCCTGTACGGAAATACACCTTTAAAATCTTGCACTTCTAATTCCTGGCCCAAAGCAAGTTTAATTTTTCACTGAAATGTGCCCCTAACTGAAAGAAATTTGCCTTACCATGGCCATCCATGAATCCATCAATCCATCTGGATGTATATGTATAAACAATGCATATGTTTATTTAAGATAACTTTTGCTGTGTGCAGGTGGTAAGTGAAAGTAAAGTTCAATAATAAATCTGTGTCCTACCAAATTTCTTGGATCCTTGGATCAGTATATGTATAAACAATGCATATGTTTATTTAAGATAACTTTTGCTGTGTGCAGGTGGTAGGTGAAAGTAAAGTTCGATAATAAATCTGTGTCCTACCAGATTACTTGGATCCTTGGATGCTATGTTGTGAACAGATTGATTCACATTATTTCTTCCATGTGAAACCGTTCTGGGACATGTAGACAGTGCCCCTGTGCCTGTGCCTTAGGAGTAGTCACGCAGGAATGGTGTTTGTGACAGCTGGCACATTGGGGCAACATGCATGGTTGCTGATGTTGTTATAACTGAAGCGGTTGGAAGCTGAGCTGCTACGGGAGCGACTGGTTCCACGAAATGGTTCATCTCCATGAACATGGTAAATGGGAAGTCCAGCTGAAATCCTGTGCACTCGCTGGGTGTTGTTTAATGCACAGGGGGTTTGTGCATGTGTGGACTTTCAGATACTCTGTCCAGCATAGTCTGTGGTGAGGGATTGCACCCCACTAGCATCTGAAAGACTTTCATGCATGATCCTTGAGGAGCAAGACCCAGTTTTTATTAAGATCTAGTAATTAGTTGAGCTAAAATGGTCTCTGTTTAAGAGACATACCACCAGTACTGTCTCCTATTGCCTGCTGATCCCCCGGAACCTTGACCCTGGCATCCAAAAAACCTCAAATGGAGTTGCCATTAGATGTACACATTCAGAGATACCCTCTTCTTGATGATACCTGAGGCACTTGTGTGAGGGATGTCATAATGAAATTTTCTGGTAATGAGAAATAAAATGAAGTTGTCTTTTAATGTCAAGTGGAGGAAGAGAAGCTTCTTTTTGTTCTCATTATTTTAAACAAGGCAGAATTAGTCCCCCCCCCCCTTTGAAGGAGAATGATTCATACTGCTAACATATTGATTAAGTGTGCTTGCAAAGGACAGAGGCAGCTACAGGTACACGTAAAAGGGTGCTGTTCAATGTTTCTTTCCTTTTGTTTGGGGTGTTTGGGCTATTCGGTGTTCTGGGTTGAGACTAGAGATGGGCACAAAATGAATTTTTCCATTTCATTTTTTGTTTTTGTTGCATTTCAGAACGAAATGAAGAACGAACTGATTTTAAAGAAAAACGAAACAAACCAAACTGGAAATTTTCCAATCGTTCCATTTTGTTTTTCATTAATGGCAAGGTATCCCATAGGAATGCATTGAAAAGCAATGCATTCCTATAGGAAATAGCTTTAAACAACCTGCGCTTTCCACCCCGCCCCCATTGGGCACATTTTTTGGGAAGAAGGCACGGGTCGTTTAAAATGTCTTTGAGCCACCAATACATTTTTAAAAACCTGCACCTTTCCCCTCAATCAGGTACATGGGGGGGAGGCGTGGGGTTTTAAAACTTTTTTTAAGCCACAGAAGCAAGTGTTGATGTCCATGGCTGCCACTTGCTTTGGTGGCTAAAAAAAGGTTTAAAAACCCAGCACTTCCCCTCCACCCCCAATCAGGCACGTTGGGGGTGGGGAATGGAGTGGGTTTTTTAAAACACCGAATAAAAAATGAAAAACAAAACAAACAAAAAACAAAACTAGTTTTTAAATGAAAACTTCATTTCAAACAAAGCGAAATGAAACAGAAGAAAAAAAAGGAAAAACCAAACGAAACACCCTTTTAGCATTTCGTGCCCATCTCTAGTTGAGATGCGTGGGCCACTGGTAATCCTTGTGTCCTAACTGGAGTTAGATTTGCAATAAATACATTATATGGTGACTATGATGCTTCTTTGGAAATGTTTGAATATTGTGATTAGTTATTTGGAATGCTAGGGAAGCACCAAAGGCTCCTGTAAAGATAGGGATCCTATCTTTTATTATTTTCATTTTTAACATGCATAAATATGGAACAGTTCAGGGAGAGGATGGAGACATGAACCAACACAAGATGATCAAGGTGGCCATTGGCATATGATGTTGGTGGCATGTGTTGCTGTTGTTTGTATTAATAAGCCCACAAGCAGATGGTCATATTTACGCATTTGCCTGGTTGCTTCCTGAAGTGATTCCATGAATATATTTTTTAAAAAGAATCAAGACAAACCTTCTGGCCGCTTGATAGATATGCACAATTGGAATGTAGGTGTGTCGAACTTTTTGTGTCATTCTCTTGGTTGACCAAGCTTACGGTTTTTCTCTTTACTCTTTTCCTCTGAAATAAACTTTTATTTAGCTCTAGAATTACAGGCACCAAAACCTCAATTATGCCAGACATGAAGCTATGCAAATTATGTGCTGCTTCTCCAGGGAGGCTCAATCTGTACAACTCTATGTGCATTTAGTCATCTCCAGAACACTGCCTAATTATTCTACGCCACCTGGAAATTTTTTTGGAATGCCCGTGCTTCCAGCAACAGTGTCTATTGACACTCAGGTGCTATTATTTCCATTTCATTTCACATTTGTCCCCTGCTTTTCCCTACCAAGAGAGTTAAAAGTGGCTACCTGTTAAATTCTCTTTTGATTTGCAGAAGGCAAGCGTCCCTTGCTGAACAAAGTTTAGGGCCAAGCTCTGCAGAGCGGCAGCCAGCCAGCAGAGTTTAAACTGCATTTGTAGCAAAGAAATCATCCTTCAGTGAGGGAGGACATAGCCAAGAAGAAGAAGAAGAAGAAGAAGAAGAAGAAGAAGAATCCTGGCTTGCCAGACAGACCACTCAAGGATAGAGATGGGCACAAAATGAAATTTTGGTTCATTTCGTTATACGTTATTCGTTTCATTACATAACAAAATGAATAACGAGCTGCCCGCTGTAGGAGAAATGAAATGAAACAAAACGGAAATTTCTGTTTCGTTTCATTTTGTTTCATTTGCCGGTGTCTCCTACCTGGTTCTGCTGCTGGTCCTGGATGCTCCTTCCTGGTCCAGTGGGTCCTCCTGGCTGCAGGGAGGGGGTGTCCAGGGAAAAAAATAAAGCAGACCAGCTGTGCTACAGCTGGTGGGTGGACGTGGTCAACAGTAAAAATAACAATAAAAATAAAAAATAAAATAAAATAAAATATCCGGCGTGTGGGCCCTGGTACCGGCCCCCAAGCACCGGCCCTGGCCCACGGGTCGCCGAACCAGCCCATGGGCCACAGAACCAGCCTGCAGGCTGGCCTCCCACCCCACCCCCCTGATCTGGCGCATGAACTCGGTACTGGGCTGTGAGCACTGGACCCAGCCTGTGGGTCACTGAACCGGCCCCACGGGCAGTGGAACCGGCCCACAGACTGGCAAAATTTTTTAAAAAGCCAACCGGCCCACGGTACAGCTTCCATGTGTGGTCGGCAGTAAAATAACATAACATAAAATAAAATAATAATAAAACCAGCGCCGACCCAGCCTCAGGGGCCACGAGGTCGGTGCTTTGGGGAAAAAAACCTGAAGCGCTGGCCCCCAAGCAAGCGCCTCTCAGCTGCGGACTTTTAACCCCCTCAAATAAAACAAATAATAAAAAAATGAGCACTGACCCAGCGCCAGGGGTGGCTGGGTTGGTGCTGTAAAATAAGGAAAAAAGCAAAATGAAGAAGCACTAACCTGGCCCCAGGGGCCGGGCGGTCAGTGCTTGAGAAGAAAAAAATTAATAATGAATCAAAACAAACCAACAAAATGAATATTTTTTAAAAAAGCGTTAAAAACAAAACAAAACAAACTGAACCTTAAAACGAACTGAACCAAAACAAATTGCCATTTTTTTTTCGGTTTGTGCCCATCTCTACTCAAGGATGTGCACTTGAAGCAAGAAATGCAGTAGTTTTGGAGCGGTAACGGGCATTAGAAGGGGTGAAAGTTTAGGCAAAGAGGAGAAGTAACAGATGGAATACATGGCTGTGTTCTTGATGATCATATTCGGCATATATCCCCTGACTGCAGTCTGTCATAAAACTGGTATCTCCCCCCAAATAAAAAGCAAAGTGCTTATATACTGCCCCATACCACTTCAAGTAGTATCTGGGTGGTTTACAGCTTAATTATAGTATGCAGACTACACATTGCCCTGCCTTCCAGCCATCTGGGTACTTATTTTACTGAGCTCGAAAGGATGGAAGGCTGAGTCAACCATGAGCCAGCTACCTGGGATTGAACACCAGGCTGTGAGCACAGTTTTAGATGCAGGACAGGCATTCAACCACTGTGCCATGAGGCAACTACAAACAAGATTTTTTTTTAAATCTCTGAGACCTTGGGTGAGTCCACTCCTTGCCTATCCCCGAAGTCCAGCCCCTTAGAAAGAAGAAGGGTCAGGAGGCTGCCTCAGTTGACTTTTCTCCTTCCCATTGGGAATGGTAGGAAGCAACCACTCCGACTCAGCACACAGCTGTCTCTTTGCAAAGCCCTTCTTGAAGATTTCAGGAAGAAGAAGAGTTGCATTCATTCTGTGCAGGAAAACCAACCAAACTCCTTAAGGCACCTTAGAGACTACCAAGGTTAATGTGCCTTAAGCTGATGAAGGTGGTGGCAGTTCACAAAGGCTTGTGTCTGGTCAACTTGCTAGCTTTTAAGGTATCCCAGGACTCTCTATCTCTCTGTGAATCTCTGTGTGAATCTCCTTTGTTCCTGCCTCACCATCCATGACAAAGGGAAAGCATGTGAATAGTTCTGTCTCCTATTGCCTGCTGATCCCCTGGAACCTTGACCCTGGCATCCCCAAACCTCAAATGGAGTTGCCATTAGATGTACACATTCAGAGATACCCTGTTCTTGATAATTCCTGAGGCACTTGTGAGAGAGACGCCATAATGAAATTCTCTGGTAATGAGAAATAAAATGAAGTTGTCTTTTAATGTCAAGTGGAGGAAGAGAAGCTTATTTTTGTTCACATTATTTTAAACAAGGCAAAATTAATTCCCCCCCCCCCCGAAGGAGGATGATTCATACTGCTAACATATTGATTAAGTGTGCTTGCAAAGGACAGAGGCAGCAACAGGTACACGTAAAAGGGTGCTGCTCAATGTTTTTTTCCTTTTGTTTGGGGTGTTTGGGCTATTCGGTCTACTGGGTTGAGACTAGAGATGGGCACGAAATGAATTTTTCCATTTCGTTTTTCGTTTTTGTTACATTTCAGAACGAAATGAAAAATGAACTGAATTTTAAAGAAAAAAACAAAACAAAATGAACTGGAAATTCCCCGATCATTCCATTTTGTTTTTCATTAATGGCAAGGTATCCCATGGGAATGCATTGAAAAGCAATTCATTCCTATAGGAAACCACTTTAAACAACCTGCGCCTACCCCCTGCAATCGGGAACATTGGGGGGGGGGGAGAGGTGCAGGTTGTTTAAAATGCCTTTGAGCCAACGAGGCTGCCTCAGTGGCTCAATGACATTTTAAAAAACCCTTTGCTCCCCCCCCAAAATCAGGTACACGGGGGGGGGAATGCGGGGTTTTAAAACTTTTTTTTTAGTCACTGAAGCAAGTTCCAATTCTGTGTGTGTGTGTAGAGGGAGAAAAACAAAACCAGGGGAAAGGAAGCAATTTTAAGCCAAAGGTGCTGACAGTTGTTAAGCACACCTTTATCTGCCTTACAAGGTTTATTAATGAATCAACATCTGGCATGTTTTATTTTTAGTATACAGTATTAGCAGTAATGGAGAAGCCTTAAGTGAATTTTGAAAGCAACCGCTGCATTTTAAAAGCATGAGCCTTTGGTATAAACTTAGAAGAGGTGGAGGCTCATAGAGAGAACGTACTTTCTTTCTAAATATAAGGCACCAAAGAGACAGGTTGGTTAGCATGGTCAGGCGTGATCCTGTCTTTTTCTTGACACCAGAACACGAGGGCAACCTCCCATGTCCTAGATAATTATTTCACCCATTATCCTCCTGCATATCTCATTCTTATTCCTCACAGAGTGGCCACTTGGAGAGTTCAGCTGGAGTCCATTTATCATTAATCTTGGGGTGCTCTCACTTTGGGAGATGCATAGGGTTCTCTTCAGATTTATGGCATGCTTTCCCCGACAGATGGAAGAGTCATTTTGGACCAAGGTTCCTTCAGTTTTAGCAATGTTGGCATGGAGCGGGCTCCTGTCACTTGTTCGGTAATGCATGCATTCCACAGGATGAACCCCTGGAATAACTAACTGGCTCTGGCTCATACAGCACTTCCATTGCCAAACAGGGGACGTGGACTCAGGTCTGTTGGATTCAATCTATCCACCTTTCCTGAACCGCCTTTCACAGTGCCAGTGCTGGTCAAGGCAAGTGGGTGACTCATGGATTTTTAGTGGAGGCTCATAATAGTCTTTTTTCTCTCCTTCTTGCACAACTCTTAGTAGAGCAGGCAACATTACTTCTGCCTTCCCTAAATGCCTACTTATTCTATCCCACTCATGTTTCATACTGCCTGAAGACTCTTCTCCAAGCAGAACACTCCAAACAGATTTCTCAATAGGTGATACATCAAATGAACAATAAATAAGGTCTGGCTGGAGTTCATCGGGATTCCTGAAAGCATTTCCCCCTCTACTTTCTGGGGGAAATGGTGTTACAAGCTCAGTTAGTAGAGCCTAGAAGCTAACAGAAAGAGCTTAAAGCTGAGTTTCTAGGCACTAGATAAGGAGAAGAAGGATGTGGGAACACAGCTGCACTTATCTGCATGACTGAGAATCAGATTTATTGGACAAAAGCATTGTGAAATCTCTGATGGCGGAGTGACTGCTTTCAGGGTGTATCAGTCTGTAAATATCAGGAATATAAGTAGCATCTAAGGCCATGGTCACACCTGGGTTTTGATTATGATCTTCTGAAGGTCTGGCTTTTCCTCTTCATCCCATCATGTGATTTAAATGTGGGACAAGAGTTCCCACGTCAAAAGCTGTTTTTTTTTATTTTAAAGTGCAATTCAGCTCCCTTGGCCAGCAGGTGGCGCTAGCATTTGAAAAAAACGGACCACTTGGCTGGGGGAAATTAAAACTTGTAGGACTGGATAGAGCTTCCTGTTTCTCTGAAGGTGAAAAGCAATTTAAAAAAACATAGCCCATCAGCCCCAGGAACAGCCGGTTGGTGCTATGAAAAAAGAAAGAAAAGAAACCCGGATCATTTGCGTGGTCCCACGGCGTCTGCCTCATTAAAAGCTGGATTTTCAAAGCAAGGCAAACATTTCCCTACCTCTTGGGTGAGTCACAGAAACCATGCTTAAGGGATCATTACCGGGTTTTCTTTTTTCTTTGTTTTCAAAAAACCCAGTGGCTGTGGGGACAGCATTTTTAGACACAAGTTATCTGGTAATTTAAACTGCTTTTAGAGGGACATGGGACCAGGGCCTAAGTAGTGTGAGAGAATATGACAACAGTGTTCTTCTGATGGTGCTTGCTCCAGGATGAGTTCTTCTTCAAGGCTACTGCCTTTGTTCTCGAAGAAGGTAAAAGTGGAGTTATGTTGATCTTTCTCCTACCCTCTAGCTCATTCACGTGTTAAATTCCCACACAGCAGTTTAAAAGAGCAAATATGCATGAACAACTCTTCCTGGAGAAATAAAAATTGCCCACCATTTTCTTTAGTATTTCATAGTGTTTAAGTAATGGATATTCTCTTCCCGTTGTCTGAAGAAGTGGACTTGATCCACAAAAGCGCACATTAAGAATATAATAGTCTTCAAGGTGCCACATATTTTTCCCTTCTCCCCCTCCCCTTTAGATATTTCTTGCTCTCATAGAATCATAGAATCATAGAGTTGGAAGAGACCTCAAGGGCCATCCAGTCCAACCCCCATTGGTTTTCACTGGCTTCACCAACCACTGTATTTGGAAAGACAAATGACCACACAAGCAGTATTTTACCAACGTCTTTCCCCTTTATAAGACATTTGTGCCACCAGTTCCTTTTCACAGAAAATGTATATGGGATGAAAGGCAGTCTTGGCTATTTTCTCTCAAAATTAAACAATAGTAAGCCAATAGTGAAGAATGGGCACATGCTTCCCTCTTTGGGATGTGCTGCTTGATGATTCCACCACCTGAGTATCTGTGGCTGGTGAGAATGGCAAAGTCATGTTGGAAGATTGGTCCTAACATAAAAAGCCAAAAACCTGATAAACTGGGGAGGAAAAGAAGAGGGGGAGGGGGAGAATAGTAACAGCATTAGAGATGGGCATGACTCAAAAAAATGGTGTTTCGTTTGTCGTTTGGTCGTTTAGGGGTCCGTTTCGGTTCGTTTTCGTTTTTGTTGGGTTTTTCCTGCAAATTTTTCATTTTCGTTTTCGTTACGTAACGAAACGAAAAACGAAAACGAAAACAAAAAATTGCTGTTTCGTTACCATTCTTTTCAGTTCAATGCATTTGCTGCAATGAAAATGAAAAACACAGCAAAATTTTTCGTTTCATTTCCGTTTCCGTTTTGTTTTTGAAAAATTTTCATTTTCGTTTTCGAAAACGAAAACGAAAATTTCGCTGAGTCGTGCCCATCTCTAAACAGCATTCTTTACAAGCCTTAACAACATCTTCAGGATTCCTACATTTAGAGATAAAAATCAGTTGGATCAGATGAATCACTCCACTCTTCTGACCCAAAATTGAATTTTAATTATAATTACTAAGTTTTAAAATTGTACTTGAGATGTTATTTAATATAAGTTGCTCTTGTCTTGCTTATTATTTCTGTTGTTCTGTATGTGTTGTAAGTATGCCCACAGTGGCCCCGCTGTCAGATGGGTGATATAGAAATATAATAAATATATATTTAACTGTAGAACCCCAGCATGTTACCCGCCCCTGTTAGTTACCCATCTATGTGTGGGAAGAAAATAAATAAATCATCAGCATCAACCTGAATGAAATTTGATCTGCACACAATTCTTTATGCCATAAGACCAGTGGTTCCCAACCTCCCTAATGCCACAACCCTTTAATACAGTTCCTCATGTTGTGGTGACCCCGTTGCCCTGCTTGGAAGAGGCCACAAGCCTCCTTTGGCAGACCACTGCCACAGGATCCATAGAGAACCCTCAGCCAATCGCAGCCTCCAGTGCCACTGACTGACATCCCTTCCAACCTATCTAGCTATAACACACTCTTCCCCGTTTCCTCCCCCTCTTCCTCCAGACCCAAGCCATTTGTCAGCGGCTTCAGTCTTACCCAGGTCCCATTTAGACATTTATCCCACTGCTGAGGCGTAATGACATAGAGGGACTCACTTCTTTCGTACAGTAGCTAACTACTTCCTACACATTGGTAATTATTTATGGACTAGCTTTAAAATAAAGCATTGGGAGCAGAGGAGGTCTTGATGGGGATGGGGTTAAGGCTCTCATTTTGCTGCCAGAAAGAAAACCCATCCATTTGGTCCCCTCTATAGACTCACAAGTCACAACGTAGGCTAGGCAGGGCAAGACAGTAACTCTTATAATCCCATCAGGCAGTTAAAGAAGAATGATAGGGTATTTAATATGCTTAGCTGTCCTTTCAGGACACACGGACCCAACATCAGCTTCCTGAAGCATATCCCTCGGGCTGCCTACAGGCAGGGCTAGTACTAAATGCCAAAGATACTGCCCGGCACAAAATGTCTTATGCATCTGTTCCTTAGAGGTGCCAATGCATAAATGGATAGGCATCAGCTTTGCAGATGCAAATGGCTGTGGCTGCAGTGGCATTAATAACATTTAGGCCACCTAGCTGCTCCCATGACTTCCCCCCTTGGGCGCTACTCATGTGAATCTCTCATAAGTGCCCTTTCGGCAAGATAATCCTGTGCCAAATTTCATCGTAGGGATGCAGTCTTATTGTTACAGCTGAATCAAAAATTGTCTTCTAATATCTTATCAAGACATCATTCAGTACAGGACAAAGTGGGCTTCTGTTGTTCAAGAACTAATGGCACAATAAAATGGATAGGCTGAATGCACCTATTAGACCCAAATATTAAATTGCATGAGACCTATTATGTCAATGAACATGTAACCTACATTGAATCAATAGGCCTACTCTACTTAGGACTAACTATTGGATATAGTCCTTAACCTTTAATGTGAGTGTGTGCTTATTGAATGTCATGGTCGTGTTTTTGAACAGAAATTCTAACCATTTTTCCAGATTACTATTGATTATTGCATCAGTTTAAAACATATCTTATTCCCTTATTATGTTCCATCCTAAAGAAATCATGATTCTATTTAATGTACCAAATGAAAGGAAAAGGAGCCAGACCTGGGAGAAAATGTAATGTAGTCGAAGTAATCAATTTATGCTTTATTGGTTCTTCCAGCTTGCTAATGAATAAAGGCAGCCTGATGCAGCCTTTGCTTGAAGCTGATTAATTATCTCACCCATTATCTCACCCTGGTACATTCTTTATCCATGCACCAGTCATGTGAGGTTAAACAAAACCTGGAGTTTTCAATTTTACTTACAAATGTTGAAAAGAAAACATATAAAATTGATTGTTATATTTTAGAACCATGTTGTTTATATCTCATACACAGTGGTGCCTCTACTTACGAGCTTAATCTATTCCGAATGTAGGCTCATAAGTCAAACAACTCATAAGTAGAGTAGCCGTATCTAAAAAATAAAAAAATAAAAAATTAAAAAATGGAAAAAAACAAAAAAAAATTGTAAGTAGAGCAGACCACATCTAAAATTTGTAAGGCAGCAGTTAAAACGCCAACAGTTTTCCACTCTTAAGTTGAATTGCTCGTAAGTAGAGCTGCTCATAAGTAGAGGTACCACTGTATCCCTAAATCTATATCAATACAGAACTGTAATCTGTATCTACCAATTTAGTCATTTAATAGTTATCTTGAAAAAAAAGTTTTAGCCATGTAGTGGCCACCAGAGATTAAATAAATCAAAGCAGCCAATGTTGCTTTTAGATCAAAACAGAGAAAAAGAAAAGGTGTAGTACTATTTATTTATTTATTTATTTATTTATTTATTTATTTATTTATTTATTTATTTATTTATTATACTTGTATATCGCACCATCTGGCAACAAAGGTCACTCTGGGCAGTTTACAGGTACATCAATTAAACATAATAATGTATAAACAAATTACAATACAATACACTAAACATAGTAACAACACTAAGGCAATCAAGATCAATAAAAGCAGAAATTTGGTGAATAAAGTGCAATGTGAGGGTGGGTACATGTAGATAGATACTCATACCTATTCACACCTCTCTCTATTAATAGATATATATATTTGCATTCACATGGAATCTTATCATCCATCCTACAGTATTCTCCTATCATTCATGCATCCATCCACCCACCTACCCATCTTTCTGATCTATATCTGTCTACTTAATTACCTATCACACCTGTCATATTTATTGATCCATATTTTAAACAGAATCTAATAAACTTTTTAAAAAATCATTAAAAATAAGCAAGCTCCATAATTCATGTTCACATTTCAACACTCAGAAGCCTTGGGACTTCTCTACACACACTGTGCAACTTTACTGCTGCCACGCTGGTGGTTTTAATTAGCTCTCATTGTCTCGCTACTTGGCTGAATAGTTTTGCAGTTAACCTGAGGAAAATGTAGGATGAGGAAACCCCTCGTCCGATACATCAGCTTAATTAGAAGGGGGGGGGGAAGAGAATGTGTGACTTATAAGGCATAAAATGCTCTTGAAAACGATCTTGAGCTAGTTTAAGAATGCAGTGTGGCTGTAGGAATATCTGCAATGTCCCAGTTCAAATGGCAGAGTTTGTTAAGGGACACCCACTCCTCCCCCATTGTTACTATGATTCTTATACTAGGGATTCAGGAGAAAGATTGGCTGTACAATCTACACCTGGCCTAATCCCATCCTCAAAATAAAACAAATCAAACTACTTCTGACGTTGTGATTTTAAATAAACCTGGGGTACAATCCTTCCCTTTCAGGAAATGTTTCAAGAGGCACTTGTAGCCTGGAGGTTTGGGGTAGAGAGGCAGAACCTAACAATTCCAGGGGACACATTCTATATTTTGAAATCCTCTTGCCTGGGTCTGTTGGCAATTGGATTTAAACTGGCTTCCTCCCATGAGTGAGTTCATCTCTTCCTCTTCCTCACTCTAGCTATCGTTACTGCTCCCTGTTGTCTTTTCCCCCAAACCCAATCCATTTCATGTCCTCAGAGTAGAGAATAGGGATGGGCAGCATACGAAAAAAGACACACTGTTTCATCATTTCGTTAGCCAATGAAACGAAACGAAACGAAACGAAACGGGACAAAGCAAAATGGGGACGCAGCGTTTTGTTACAAATGAAACAAAACAACAGTTGCTCCTCTAGAATGAAACAATTTGACTAGAGGAAAAGGCAGGGGAGCTTCCTCAAGCTTTTCCCTGAAAGCCCATGAAATTTGGAAAGTTTTGGGGGTCAGGGAGCTGAGTTATGAAGCTCCAAAGGGGGTGCCCCTAGGAAAAAACCTTCCAATTGGAATCGGAAGCTGTTCGGGCCAGTGATAGCGTTGCTGCCGCTTCCCATATGATTCCAATTAGAAGGTTTTTCCCCCCCAGGGGCACCTCCTTTGGAGCTTCATAACTCAGCCCCTTACCCCCAAATCTTTCCAGATTTCAGGGGGTTCCCTAAAATTACTTCAGGAAGGTACCCTTGTTACTTTGGAGCCCCAAGGTAAGTAATTTTGAGTCCATATTTTTAAAAATTACTTACCTTGGGGTTCCAAAGTAACAGGGGTACCTTCCTGAAGTAATTTTAGGGAACCCCCTGAAATCTGGAAAGATTTGGGGTTAAGGGGACTTAGTTATGAAGCTCTAAATGGGCTGGGGTAATTAATTGGCAAAGTGTGCTGGGAGTGTGGAGACAGTTTACTCTATGGTATTAACTCCTTAATTGCCCCCATACTACCAGCACAGGAGCAGCAAAGGAAACAAACACCCTTTTATGTGTTTCTCCCCTCCCCTGCCTCCCAGCTGGGGCTTTTTGACAGGTCGGGGTTTGGAGAGGGGGGTACACCTTGCTTCTCCTTTCTGCCTTTGGCCCCTTTCCCTGCTTCCCAGCTGTGGCTTTTTGACAGGTCGGGGGCAAATAAAAAACACTGACTAAACATGACCGTGGGCTTACTTAAAAAGGGGCTGAACTAAATTTGGGCAGAAAAACAATAACTGTGGGGTGAAAGGTTGTGGGTTCCATTCCCCACTGTACTTTCTTGACAGGGGCAGGACTTGATGATCCACAGGATTCCTTCCAGTTCTGCAGTTTTAAGATGGCGGGGGTGACGGTGGCTTAAAATGAGTAGGGAAGCACAGGCACTCATTAGAACAATTTCTATAGCCATGCCCCAATAAGAGTCCAAAAATTCAGATATAGTAGACCCTCATATAACAAATGGTTTGTATGACATAAAATCTGTACAACATAAAAAATTCTGGAGATAGGGGAAATTTGCTTAACAGAATCGCCTATGGGGCGAATCTGTACAACATAAAATGGTTGTGATTAGGGATTACTCCATTTTCAATGCGTTCCTATGAGAAATTTGTATAAAGGAAAATTTGCTGAACGGAATTTCATTTGGAATGAATTAAAGGCTTTATACAAGATACCACTGTAGTTCTATAATTATGTCATTGAGTGCGTACGTGTGTGTGAGAGAGGAGAGAGGTCTGTTTGGAGGAAAGTGTTTTGACACACACAAATGGCTGTTCAAGAATCTCCTGGAGCTTTTCCCCCTCAACCTCTTCTACCAGAGACAAACATTTTCTCCAACACTCAACAAACTTAACATCTTTTCCACAGCTACTGTAAAGATTGGAGGAAATCTCGGAGGAAATGAAACCCGAGGCATGGTGGTGGCATTAATGAAATTACCAACCTTGCAGACAGTTCTTATTAGACCCTGTGAGCTTAGTCCCATTGTACCAATTCTCACAAGCCTAGCCATTAAAAAAAGGGAATGTGCTGCATATATATTATGCCATAGCACTTAAAGCATGCTCTGAGAGGTTTACAATTTAATTATGTATGCTACACATTGCTCCCCTCTTGCAAGCTGGGTACTCATTTTACTGACCTCAGAAGGACAGAAGGTTGAGTCAACCTTGAGCCATCTACCTGGGATTGAACCCTGGGTGTTAGCACGGCTTTAGCTGCAGTACAGGATTTTTAACCACTGTGCTATGAGGCTTTACTGTGACACGAGCCTCCATCTTGACACTCAACTCTTTCTTCAATATTGGGCTCTGAAAAGGCTTGCTATCCAGAACCATAGCAGAAAGGAGTTAAATCTAAAGTGGAGTACAGTTTCAAAACAAATAAACATGCCTGAACTCTTGAGTTACTACAGTGTTCTTTCCCAATCAGGGTTCTGGGTGAGGTGAATTTGCACCACAAACAAGATTATGTCCATCAGATTTGCCGGTCCCATTTTCTGTTTGTCACTGAGCAGTGCTATGGCTTTCTGGGAGACTTGGCAGATCTGCTAGTGACTGCAACTTCATTAAAGCCTCGGGTGTTTTTATGCAATGAAGAACAAAATAGCGCTCAGCATGCAGAACTGTTTTAAAACTGGCCAGAATGTGGGTCTTTTTGCGCACTGCTACCAGAGTATAAAATTTCTGCCTGGGAAGAAATTAATAATGTTGATTTCTCCAGATATTTTTAACCCCCCTCCCCCCCAAAAAACCCCTGTGCTAATAAATGAGATTTCATATTTGCAACATCCCCATTTCACTTGATAAATTATGAGGAGATCAATTTTTTTCTCCCACTAGCTTTGTCCTCATTAACAACTTGGCTGAGGTCAACTAGCCTTTCGCATGTAGTTAATGGTGAGCAACCCTTGTCTTCTGTTCCAAGATTTTACTTTGTCAGGCTCCAACTGGGAACAAAATCGATGGCTCTTATTTAATGCTCAAAGCCAAAGGACTTTGCTCTAGATTAGCAAAAGACAAAACCCAACAAACTCCATAATACATATTCAAAGGGCGTGCAAGGAAATGTGTCTGTGCTGCCTGTAGCCTGAAGCCTGAGAGAGAGAGAGAGAGAGAGAGAGAGAGAGAGAGAGAGAGAGAGAGAGAGAGAGAGAATATATGAAAATGGAGTATAATTTTCTCTCTGCCAGGCCCCTGCCTTATCATCTGGGAGCAGCATCCTCCATATCCCACAAATGACTAGAACTCCAACTGCACATTACATTAATCAGTATGCTTGACAAGTCAAGACACCCATCCGTTTACTCTGGGAGGAGGCTAGTCCTCTTATTCAGGGAAGCTGAATCCCCTACCTCGGGTCCAGCTGGTTCAGAAGAACAAAAGCCCGGCTAAACTGTCGGGCTGTGCATTTGGATTCAGAAACCACCCCATAAGTGCCGTATTGAGATAGCTCTGAATGTACGGTATCCGAATTTAAATTTGAATAGTTCCAAAGATCTGTAATAATATTTCCTAATATTCAGAGTCCCATTTACTCCGGAGATTAGGAGGCAAAAGGCAAGGTTTCTGCTGGCTGGAGGAAGAAGCAGAAGTGAAACTTATTTCTTGCTCAGTTGATCATGATGTTGCCCGTTCTGTTGGCATAGTTCCTACCCATCCAGGTTCTCTGGTGCTCCAGTCTGCCTGCCAGTGGCGCCCAGGGTATTTGCATACTCCCCAGTGTGAAATTTCCTCTGCTTCCCCGATGCTACAGGCATTTCCTGTTGGCATTCCCCCACTGTTCAGTGTTCAATTAGTTCACCCATTAGAGGCATTTCCTAATCCTTAGGCACTGCCAGCTGTGGGCGGGCACTCATTTTTGTTTGGCACAATAACTGGGAAGGTGTTGGAGGACACAAGGAAATCCCTTTGAAAACCTTTTGCTTACATAAGAACATAAATAGAGCCATGCTGGATCAGGCCAAAGGCCCATTTAGTTAAGCTTCCTGTATCTCAAATGCGACTGGGAGCGCACAACACTAGATATCTGTTTCTTGATACCACTCCCCTGCATCTGGCCCTTGAAGAACCCTGGTTTTAAGACTGGAGATTACACATCTCCATCATGGTTTGTAACCTGGGATGGACTTTTCCTCCAGGAAGCTTGTGTGTGTGTGTGTGTGTGTGTGTGTGTGTGTGTGTGTGTGTGTGTGTGTGTGTGTGTGTGTGTGTGTGTGTTTGAAAAGGGAATATAAAGATTATATAGCAGTGGTGGTGAACCTTTGGTACTCCAGATGTTTTGGACCACAGCTCCCACAGTCCTTTGTCAAAGGCAACCTAGGCTTGGAATTCTGGGAGTTGTGGTCCAAAGCATTGGGAGTGTCAAAGGTTCGCCACCACTGCTTATTCATATTGACTCTAGTGGATTTCAAGATATCTGGAAATTTTGATTTTTTATAATTCTGAATTCAGAATCCAAAGGGCTACAATTCTGAATCTGGAGTTTGGTACCAGTGCACAGGCCTTCTAAATAGTTCCACCCCTCCCATGCTGAGCAAATTTTTGTCACGATACTTTACTTTATTTGTTATACGGTCATGGACCCAAAGTTAAAACAAGTACAGTTAAAACAGAGATAAATAATTTACACACTTCAGAAATTAAAACCAGTTCATTATCATAATGGAGCATTTTATAAGATCTTACAACCCAGACTAGAAACTTCGCCACTGTCTCCATGACTATCTGATTTGTACCTGCCAACTAAGTCTTTAAATGTTCATTAGGACACATACTGGGGTGTTTATTCATAACTGGATGAATGTTGAATACATTTGTCCCTATAAAGGCTGCATTCTAGCATGATATGTATCAGGGTCTCCACTGTGTCCACACCAAAAAGGCATAAACAAGCCTTATAGAGGATGTTATGAAAGCACCCTTCCAATAATGCTGAAGGGCAGCAGTTGAATCTAGTCCTAGAGAAAGCATGCCTGTATTTTGGGATGGTGAGTTTGTATCAATATCCTGCAGGCTTTGGGAACTCAAAATTTAGTCCAATGGGACGAGCAGGATCTCTGTGCATTTGATAGGGAGTACTGTAGATCTATGTCTTTGATTTGCTGTTCTATAATTGGTCTAATATGTGTATAGTTCTGCCTAACGAGGAAATCTATAGAAAAACCTAGTAGATGTAGCTTGTCTACAAAACCCTTGTGCCAGGAGCTGGTAAACACGTCTTCTTGGATGCAATGTAGAGATCCTCTGGTTGGATCGGTGTAGAACACTTTTAGGCAGAAACGAAATGCAAATGACCAGGCACTACACTCTAAAAACATTAAACTAGCTTCTAAACATAGTCCAGCGGTAGAAGCACATCTCGGCATCCCAAAAAGAGAATGCAACAAGCTTGAAAGAACCTTTTCAACTGCTAAGTTGAATCCTTGAATCCAGATACCGATACCATATAAAAGCTGTGTGAGGATTTTACACTTAACCAGCTGCAGAGCACCTGCAATACACTGTCCCCCTCGGGAATAGAAAAAACGCAGGAGAATTTTACTTGTGTTCTTTGCCACTTGTACTGCTGACTGTCTGTCTCTGGTCCATGAAAGAGTACAGGAGAAGAGAATGCCTAAATATTTGAACATCTTGACCTGCTCTATACAGTGACCATCAATGGTCCATTTATATATTTTTGTGTGTCTGGAGAACACTATTATTTTGGTTTTTCTAAAATTAATTGTTAGTGAGTTGTTTCTGCAATAGCACGTAAAGACATGTAATAATCGCTTAAGACCAATCCAGGTGAGTGACATAATAACAGCGTCATCTGCATAAAGTAAAAGGGATACCTTGGTCTTGGCCAATTTAGGTACATGGAATACAGTCTCTAAACAATGTTTGTAAACATCATTAAGGTATAGGTTAAATAATGTTGGAGCCAGTATACAACCCTGACGGTCCCCTCTGTTCACACAGATGGAGTTTGTCAAATTGCCATCCAACCCACATCTTACTCGAGTTGTCATCTGGTGGTGCAGGCTTCTAATGAAATAGAGTGGTCTTTTATCAATTGAGGGGTGGTATAATTTTGCCCATAACATGTTCCTAGGGACTGAATCAAAAGCAGATTTCAGGTCTATGAAGGCAGCAAACAGCCCATTTCCATGGCAGCCCATATACTTTTCCTCAAGATAACTTAAAACTAGACAGATCAATTCTTCCTAAATCCTGCCTGTTCATTCCTCAGGATATTCTCCTCCTCTATCCACGTGGCCAATCTGGAGTTCAGATACCTAACATATACTGTAGCTTGCTTGTCTCAGTAAAGGCACTACAGATGGAGGGTTAAAAGCTCTTCCTGGCAGGGAAGGCTGGTAGTGCAAGCTCAAGTGGGGGTAATCTCCTGCTCAAGCCATGGACCACTTAGGCCTGCTGGCATCACCCTTTCCCTGCAATAAGTCCCCAGGGGAGCTCTTTATCTCATTCCTTGCACTGAAGAAACCCTGGAAGCAAGAGATTGGGTAAGCAGGCTTACTCAGAATCTGGTCAGATCCCAGTGTGTGGATCTAAGTTGATTCTTCCTCAGAGAGAAACATCTGGGGAGAGAAATGGCCAGTGGGACTCGGCACAGTGGTAATTGCTTTTACCTTAATTCACTTTGCCTTGGGAGAATAGAGTGCTTTTCTAATTTTAATTTTTCTGCACCACTCCTTTACTGTCAAATGCAATTCCAGGGAGGAGTATAAAAATAATTGAATTTGGCTAAAGAAATTAAATGGAGACATGGGACGGAACATGGTATCACAGGGGATTAAGCACTAGAACTGGGAGTTTTATGAGCAGTATATCATTACCTGCCACGAGCTCTTGGAATGGGGTTAGTTATTAATAGAATAAAAGAAGTGGGGATTTTTTTTTTGAAGTAGGGGAAGGAATGTTGCATTTTATTGTCAACCCTTACCCACTACGCAGGCTGGGGTAAACAACTGGCAAGATCAAAGGAGGCATTCAGATCCACCATTGGATCCATCACTTAATCTGTTTTTTTAAAACCTAAAAGATTGTTCTCTGAAACAGTTATAACAATCAAATTATGACCACTTGCATTACCTCCAGTTCCTCTGAGTCCTGCCCTCAATATATGCAGTGTAGGGCCCTGGAAGTAACATTGTAATAGAAGGAACATACAATGACTTTAGGTCCAGTTCCACTGGCAATAAGAATCATTGCTGAATCAGATTTTGCTTTAACACACATACACTCACGCACACACACACACACACACACATGCACACGCGCGCGCGCGCGCACACACACACACACACGCACAGAGAGAGAGAGAGAGAGAGAGAGAGAGAGAGAGAGAGAGAGGCTTAAATTAAGGTGTGTGTGTGATGTAAAGGGAAGCACAAATTTGTTTGCCCAGAAATTGTGGGGTTTTTTTTGGATTAGAATTATGGCATATTACTGTACAGAGGTTGTTAATTTTTAATTTTTGCGTGGATAACAGCCACTCTCTGTATTGTTCTGAGAAGGGGAAGTGACTGAAAATATATGAGGGGCAGGAGGGTGCAGAAGGCCTTAAGAAAGTTCAGAGGAACTGCTCGCAGGTTAGCTTCTGCTTGTGGCGGAGGAAACCGTTCCCTCAAAACTGACAAATTTAGAAACTCCTGACCTTTAATGCGGGTTACGTGATACTTTATTGCAAATGCCGGAGTAATGTAATTATCCTCCTTGCTATTTTATTACACTCTGTGTGCTGACTCTTGATGCGTCTTCCTGGAAAGAAGCAAGGAGCCCCCAGCCCCCAGCCGCTGACCCACCTTCGGAGCCACCATGTGCACTGGTGGCATATAAACATCTCACAGCTGGAAAGAGAAACAAGAGAAGTAGTGGAGGGGAGCAGAGAGTGAAAAAGGCAGGGCCCAGGCATCCTACTTCATTCTGAAGGCATGGCAGTCCACAGGCACCGTAATAAGAATGCAGGATTTTGAGGAAGCATAATTTCAGTAGTAAGTGTAGCCAGCATTGGTATGCAACTTTAAAAAGGAATGCATCAAAAATTACTACCGAGGAATACAATTACAAACATCTATTCAAAAACCATGTGAGCACCAGGTAACTATAAAGCAGCTACCTTTGTAAAGTGTAGAATTGCTGGATAGCTCAGTGGCTTAGGTCTATGACTACAGAAGCAGAGATTGGGAGTTCAATTCCCCACTGGTGACACCTTGAGAGGGGCTGGGCTACAAGGCAAAGATGATTTCAGCTGTTGTTATTATTAATATTATCATCATTATTGTTCAGAAATAATAATAATAATAATAATAATAATAATAATAATAATAATAATAATAATAATAATAATAATAATTCACTGAAGCATCCAAGCCTCTCAGCCTCAAAAAGGTCTGTGTGCCTGTGTGCCTTGTTATTGTTGTTATTACTGTTTATTATGAGGCATTTCAGCAGCATGAGTGTTCTTTTTATAGTAGTACCCCGACTTAAGAGCAGCTCAACTTAAGAGCAATTCGACTTAAGAGTGGAAAACTGTTACCGTTTTAACTACTGCCGCCTTACAAATTTTAGATATGGTCTGCTCGGCTTACAATTTTTTCCTTCTCCCCCTTTTTTGATTTTTTTAAACTTATTTTTTCAATTTTTAGATAGGTACCCTGACTTAAGAGTAGTTCGACTTAAGAGCATGCATTCGGAACGGAGTAAATTCGTAAGTTGAGGTACCACTGGTATTTGATTTGCATGGCTCTTCTCTTCACCTTTTGGACTGAGCAACACTGCTCACCCATTTCTGCTTATTTCTCATTCTCCTGGGAGGTTTTCCAGGAAGTTCCAGGCAGTGAAGGACTGAAAGGCATGTTGTCCACCTGCCTTACATTTCACTCAGAGATGGTTCATTATTAGAGATGGGCACGACTTAGCGCAATTTTCGTTTTCGTTTTCATTTTTTCGTTTTCGTTACGTAACGAAACGAAAACGAAAAACGGTTCCAAAAATGGACCGAAAACGGAAACGAAACGACTAATTTTGAGCCAGTTTTCGTTTTTCGTTACTGGAAAAGCACTCAATGGAGCTAAATGGGGTGAAATGAAAAATTTTTCGTTTTCATTTTCGTAATGAAACAAAAATGAAAAAATTTGAAAATTAGCTCACGAAAACGGAAACGAAACGAAACGGACCCTAGCCGAAAACAAAGAAAACGAAAACGAAAATTTTTTTCTGAGTCGTGCCCATCTCTATTCATTATCCCTGTTCTCTCCTTTCCCCTGCTCCCATCCTTTTTGGGCCACTTGTAAAGCAGATCTGTCTCTGGTTTGTGCAACACTGGCCAGAATCCTATAAGCTGCACTAAACTGTAGAACTCAACATTGGGGTAAATCTCAGTGTTGACTTGCTGTAGATTTTAAAAGTCACTTTAAGCAATTTTAATTGGGTTTTAAGTTACATGGCTTGATGGGTGCAACCACAACAAAAATAATGCCTGCACTGGCTTCATAATGTGTCACAACTGATTGCTGAGATGTATGCTAATTTTGTTATGCCAGCATAAAAATGTAATAGGATTGCATCTGGTGGTCCCCCTCCCCCCCGGGTTAATTGTAGGGAAAAAAATTGTACCGTTTGGAAACCTTTCTTTTCATTTTTGATACCTTGGAGTTTACCTTGGCAAGCTGCTTAACTCCGTTGTTCTTTTTCTGGGTCAAACTAGCTGTAACAGTCACCAGCTGGTATGCCTTTGTGTGCATTTCCCTAACAAATATCTAGTCTGGCAGTGGTGGGTGGAGATGGAATGGGTCCATGGGATTGGGAATGAACCTTCTACCGTATTGACTATGGGAAGAATTTGCTCACAGGCACCATTTGCTTAAACCAAACATTCAAATGTGAGACCATTCAACAATGTCAATATCTCCATTGGCTATTGGTGGCTCCGCTTGACCACCAGTCCTGTTAACCACCTATGTGCTATTAGGAGGGACAATAAATATGGGATGCTAATATAGGTACAGGCATAGGTATTGTGGTGTGTGTATCTAGCTGTCTGTATGCATATATGGTGGAGCACCTAATGGAGCTATTGTAAAAAAAAAAACTGGAAAGGGTTTGCAAATCCTTAGAATTAGGCCCTGTATAGTCTTAGAAATAGGTGGTAGGTGAGAAACTATCTGTAACTTGAAGAACATAGCCTTTCCCACTTACACAAGTTGGTTCCAGGGGCTGGGCACATTCTCCTTAGTCTTCAGATAAGTTGTTCAGAGCATAACATGTATATGTATCTGTGTGCCACATTTCTAGTGGCATTCTAAAGTGTGCATGCGTGGAGCGCAGTGTACTCACTTAAATTCCATGGGTGTCTAGGCTCCCAAAGATCCCAGTCTACTTTAGGAAATAGTTTCACATATTTTGGTGGGCTGTTGGATGTTCTTGTTGGCATTTATGGGAGACTTGGAAATTATAGTTTGCAGGTTGTCTGCCGCCATCAAGATCAAAAGACAGAAGCAGGGTATTTCACAGGTATGAAATCATACTTACTGGGTACCAGGCGGAATTCGCCTTACATTTAGCCTGCTAGTTTGGCCGATGACAGCGTTAACTACAATAATTATCATGTTCACATACTATTAGATAGCAGACAAAAGAATCTTCCTGGTGAAAAGTATTATCTCAGACAGCTTTTGAGAACATGGGTTATCCTTGGATAGATAATGTGAATATTCCAGGGCTGTTCATGGGTTGTACACGAAGACCAGGGGGAAAAAGTTGAGGGTCCCCCCCGAACACATGACAACATAGCTGGATTTATTTATTTATTTATTTATTTATTTATTTATTTATTTATTTATT
>JAHTLZ010000074.1:10751222-10776547 GCA_023846285.1 Phrynocephalus versicolor | reverse complement strand
GTAAGTAAGTAAGTAAGTAAGTAAGTAAGTAAGTAAGTAAGTAAGTAAGTAAGTAAGTAAGTAAGTAAGTAAGTAAGTGCTGCAGTTACCTCTCCAGACTCTAACTTCAACATGGAGTCCAAACTATTATGAGCTGTTTTCTCAACAAAGCGTTTTGCTAACTTAACTCAGCAGGCTTCTGAAGGAGGCATTGGCAGGCTTGGAGAAAAGCAGATGTTTATAGGAGTACAAAATATCCTTTGGGGAACCGTAAGGGGGCAAATCCTCCCCCAAAGCAGCCATTTAGAACAAAAGAAAAGCTATGGAGGATCAGATCAAAGGTCTGTCAGGTCTAGTATTCTTTCCTTACAGTGACCAACTAAATGTTCATAGGACGCTCACAAAGAGGACATCCGTACAATGTCCTCTTTGTTTCCTTGTATCTCAGCAACTAGCCCTGCTGAGTCTATTGTGCCCAGTGGGCACAGAAAGTGGGTGGAAGAATAGAAAGCTCAAATGGAAGAGATGTGGAATGGAGTCCTGAACAGCAGCAGTCCCCACTGCAACATTTGGTTGCACTCCATACATTTCTGTCTCTCTGAGTGTGTTCGGTAACAGACTTCTGGTGCCTGCAGCAAACCGTTAAAAAAGAGAAACTGGTGAAATAGACAACAGCAGTCTATGAAACTTAAGCCAAATAAAATATTGTTAGCAACACACTATATGGCTACCTCTCTCTCCCACTCCCAGCTATTCTGTATCTGATTACCCTGTTCCAAAGCTGAACTAGATCTTAGTATTTAAAAGATTGGGGTGGGGTGGGGGCGCATGCATTTATAATTGGCGGTGTTTGGTCATGGTCACAACACAGTAGAAAACAAAGCATACCCAGACTCACTGAAATCAATGGGCCTCAATGCACTTAATGCTATGGTGGACGATGGCCAACAAAATTCAAGGTGAAAGCACACACACACACACACACACACACACACACGCACACACACAGAGAGAGAGAGAGAGAGAGAGAGAGTCTGATTTGCTTTGAGGTGGAAATTACTGTAGTATTTTTTAAAATTACTCAACATACACTATAAGAGTGGATGGGTACAATGTAGATTTTGGAACAAATGAAAGATCTGTAGCTGATTTGTAATAGTTCAGCACCGGTTTCTGACTCTGTATTGTTAAGCAAGTGGAACACCCCCCTCCTGAAATGCTGAAATGAAGAAGGGAAGATGGAGGTAACGAGGGGAGGGTTATAGGGGTGGGAGGACACTGAAGTCTATCCTGTTCCATTCAGGTGCAAGTTGCCACCTAGCATTGGGACTTAGTGATGACACACCTCTTATATCTCTATCTTGTATTTTCCCTCCCAACTCCCAAAAGCTTTGTGTGCCTGTTTATGATAGGACATACACATGGGCAATACAGAAAAATAGTCTGTTAATAGATTTGTTTGTTTAAACCTGCAGCCTGAAGGATTGGGAGGTGCAGGTGGGACAGGAGGATGACCCGAGGGAGAGGCACTCTGTTAGGTAGTAAAATCCTAAACCATAAAGGGCTTTATAAGTTAACACCAGTACCTTGAATTAGGCCCGGAACCAGCCAATGCAGGCGGGCCAGGACAGGGGAAATATAGGCAAATTTAGATGTATTAGTGACCAACTTGTCTGCCACATATTGTACTTGTTGCAGCTTTTCTATTTTGTGCCCATCTCTAGTTCTGTTATATAGAAATGATACAGTATTACAGGAACATAAACAACTTGTTGACCATAGCAAAGTTGGTATAGCTTTCCAGTGTGTATGTGTGTGTGTGTGTGGGGGGGGTTATACTGTTTGGGGCCTTACTGCAGTGGCTATCAGCACAATCCTAGCTGTGTCTTCTCAGAAGTCCCGTAAAATTCAGCACAGTTTACTCCAAGGGAAATGTGTACTCAGGTTCAAGAAGGACTGCATGTACAGTTTGCTGCTCAGACTTAATTATTTGTATATTATCCCTTTCATGGCTTGACTGCAGGAAGACACTGAACCCCGACTTCTGTCAATGAATGAAGACATTTGCTAAGGAGGGGGGAGGGGGGAGACTGCATTTTTCTGTTGGCAATGGATCTGTTTCATATTATAAGCTTGTCAATCTTTGGGTGCTAGTAATTACTAGAGATGGGGAGGAACACCCAGTTCAGCAGTTCAGATGATGGCTCAACAGGTCTTCCATGTTTCAGCACCCCTACCTCTTCTAACAGGTGCACACTTGGAAACAACATCCTGGCTTCCATGCCCAACCTCCTCTAGGCCCTGTTTCTGAGTTGGTGCCTGCTGGAGGGGGCAGGGGACCAAACTGTGGAACAACTATTTGGCCATTGGATGGCTAAATTAGTAGTTTGTACCCATCTCCAGTAGCTACATGTCAGTGGAGGAGATGGCAGATTAGTGGTGTGAGGGAGGGTCTGACTGTAGAACTAGTTAGTACTGTTCTTGGGCCTCTTCTTAAGTCCCAGACTGAGCCTTATCTCTCCCCACCCTCCATTTGGCCCTGGGTTCATTCCCCCCACCTTTCATTGCCAGGCTGTGCATGGCAATTATGCACCTATTATGTGTCTTTTATATGAATCTACCATACATGATCACATAGGACTTTGTGTTTATGACTACTTATAACTTAGTGTGGTTGCATTGACACTATGTTTTCAATGTGAGTTTCCATCCCTCATAACGTTTACATGGAATTTTTACTCTCTCTCTAACTGCTCACATTCTCTTGTAGCTTTAATGTCTTTTAATACTGTAAGATATCCTTCAATTCCCTGTTCTGAATTCTTGAATATGTCTTAATTCTACTGGATTGTATATTGTCCCTCATTACTGTCAGCCGCCTTGGCTCCTTTTCCAAGGAGAAAAGCGGGGTAAAAATACTCTAAATAATAAATAAATAAATAAATAAATAAATAAATTTGCACTAAATATCTTTCCTCACACCCATCATATTTCTTTTACCTTGTCCGGATTACCCCTTATGGCTTTGAATACAGAAAAGAAGTGGAACCAAACAAAAACAACACAGGCATCTTATATCTTAAATATTGGTTTTGATGTCTCTGGTTTGTTGTGCTGGGTAGGCTTCAGGAGTTCCTTTGAGGAGCTGCATTTTAATGCCACTTAACGCTCCTAAGTGAACGCCATCTGTTGTAGATGAGCATTCATTTGAATTTGCCAAATTGCATGAATTTATATGGGTTGCGTTTCCCGCCAGCATGCCTTTTTCAAAACACCAGGAGGATTCCCCCCTCCCCTTTCCAGCTATTTTTATATTCTAATAATGCAGTCCAATAATCAGCATAACCTCGAGACAGGGCTGGCCTTGGATATTTTTGTGCTTGAAGCAAAAAGTCAAAAACGACGCCTTTGCTACGTGTTTTTGAAAATGATCTCTACAGATGGAGGTTGGAAGAAGGAAAAAGCTATCTCCCTCAGCTCTGGAAACTGCCAGCTGAGGTGATTGCTTCATGGTAGGAATGGCATCACAGAGAACCATTAAAATCGACACAAGTTTCACAAAGGGCTCCTGTGGGAGTGTGAATTGCGCCCAATGTATTCTTTCACCAGAGTATTCAGAGTCTGCAAATTGTGACCCAGCATTGAGAGATGGGGAATCCATGACCATTTTATTTTAGTGGATAGTGACCCTACGGGTGAAAAACATTATTGCCCAGGGGAATTTATGTACATGTCCATCCTATTATTATCCCTATTTGTACAAATTTAAATTCAAAATTTCCAGCTCCTTCGGTTTTAAAAAGGTGGTAGCCATTCTAGACTAGACTACTGCACTGCTCTCAACACTAATGCGGAAGCTTCAACAAGTCCAGAACACAGCGGCCAGATTACTAAATGGGGTGAGACACTATCATATTTTCCCTCCCACACTGGCCACTCTACACTGGTTACAGGTTCGTTTCCATGTTGCTTCAACGGTGCTTCCTGGTTGGCTGTCAGCACACTTGCACCCATACAAGTCAGCTCAACCAGCTTGTGTACTTGAGTCTAGGTTTTTTTTTTTAATCCTTGAATGAGTTTCTTGGAAGAGCCCATGTACCTTTTCCCTTTGACCTTGCTATGAGTATCATGAACGATTACTTCTCCATAGCACCTTCCTAGCCTGCTGCATCCTGCTGACATAATAACATCATATTCGTACATGGTAGAGTTTGAACATTAGGAAACTCTTGGAGAAAGGTTCAATCCCTCCATGTTTGGTGAAGATTGGCTTTCAGACATCTGAGTTAAAAACCCACAAAGTGCCCCTTCACAGGAATGTGCCATTTAATAATAAGGTGGTGGAAACCCAATCTTCACCAAACTTGAAGGTATTGTAGTGGAGGGTCAAAGGACGCTGCTCTACAAGTTTGGAGTCTCTATGTATCTGGGGAGATCTTTCCTGGGGGGTGCTATTTGGAGGGGTACATAAGTTAGACATCAAAACTCCAATCTTTACCAAACTTGGAGGAATTGTAGAGGAGAGTCAGAGGACACTTCCCTCCAAATGTGATGTCTTTAGGTGTCCTGGGGACATTTTAGAGCCCACAAATTAATGAATCAAAATAGCAAAATTCATCAATTTGCATTCGTCTGGGGACTTGATTTAGGATGAATATGAACTGGTGAATTTTTGACGAACTGGCCATATTCGTTAGAAAATGTGACTCATTTTTCAGTTTGTCTCCCTCTCTGGTCAGGATTGCTCTCACTACTAGCAGCTCCATCACACGTCATTCTTTAGAGGTAAAAAAACGGGGACTATTCCTTTCCGCCAGAGACAGTAGAAAATTGGGCTCCTCTTTGATAATGATGCACAGCTGGAGTATGTGTGGTGTCTTCCCATCTGTGACTGAAATCAGCTGTGTACATTTTAATTTGGATTCCTTTATACCAGATGTGGAACTCCCATGGCAGGCAAGTTAAATTCTCCACAAAAGCTTGGGGACAAATAGCATCGGTATGTAAAGTTTGTCAACTGTCCTGGGATAACAGGATGAAAGGCACTATTAAAATGTCATTTGTTCTAAGTAGGTTTTCTTGCATGATTTGTCAAAATAATAAATGTTTATTTTAGCACAATGTACTCCAATTTCTTGATTTCCCCCTTTTCATATTATTCTGGAACAAAGAGACAAAATAATAACACGTTAAGCATCTGGAAGTGATAATTTAATTTATCTTATTTTTTTTTAAACTCTGAGGGATCTTTTGTAAATAAAAGACAGGAGAAAGGCAAGTACATTGGAAATACAAATGTTAATGACATAAAAAAAACAGAGCATCTCTGGTCGCAAAAAACAACAGAACATCAAACCACAAATTTACTTCACTCCGAGTTGTATTGGACATACTGTACAGTCGTAAATGGATAGCCTGCATTTTGTGATGGGGGTGTAAATAGGTGGGAATTGGCCTGTTTAGAATTAATAAGCAAACCTCAGCCATAGAAAGTATAAAAAGATAATTCTAGAAAAGTGGTGGCAAACCTTCGGCACTCCAGCTGTTTTGGACCACGACTCCCAGAATTCCAAGCCTGTGCTGCCAATGACAAAGGACTGTTGGAGTTGTAGTCTAAAACATCTGGAGTGCTGAAGGTTCACCACCACTGTTCTAGGACTTTCCATGGGCAGAAGTGTGGCTCATGCATAGAGACCTATGAGAAGAAGGAAAGGGAAAAATGAACCAGGAAAAGTAATTGTATGTTTCTGCATCATAATGACTCCGTCAAAGAAAGAGATGGGAACTGTATAGTTCAGAATTTCGCACAGGCAGAAATGTTTATGGAAACAAATGGGTTGGAGAGATAGGCAGGATATCTCTCAATGCCATCTGCGGGGAATTGTAAGCAGGAATACCCTGAAGCAAATGGTGAGCCACTGTGTGAGACAGAATGCTGGACTAGATGGGCTGTGGCCTGTTCCAGCACGGCTGCTCTTATGTTCTTATGTTCTTATGATCTAACTCTACAGATCCATTGTTTCTGCGGCTGGAATTTGGTATGGCTGCAGTGTCTCAAATAGTTTTATTTTAAACAGTTTGGCCTCCAATCAAAAGTTGTATTAGGTACAGATTTCTCATTATCTATAGCCTGGGATTGATTTAGCTACCATGGTCAATGACTGAATGGTGCTTCCTCGGAGGGAACTGACTATCTACAAGGATTTTAAAAGTCATTGCCAGGTCAGCAACTGGTGCACAGATACAATCTGTGATTTGGGGCCATGTATAAAGGTATACATATTTGCCATGTAGTTCTACTCTTATGCCCGAGGAAGTTGACCTGTCCAAAGAAGTTCCCTTTACAATATAGCAGCTAGTCTATAAGGTGCTACAATATTTTTGTCTTCTTTATTTTTTACTTGTGTTGTTTTTTGCCCTGTTAGCTCAGACTAATATGGCTACCTCTCCTAAAACTCATCCCATGGTTATCCAGGAGTTGAGTCATGGCAACTGGACTTCTTTTCTTGTGGGACTGAAATGTTTCACTACTCATCCAAATAGCTTCTTCAGTCTTAAAACAGTGATTCTCAACCTTGGTTAACACAGGTGGTGTTGGACTGCAGCTCCCAGAAACCCTGGCCAGCCCAGTGGATGGTGAAGGCATCTGGGAACTGTCCAGGAACACCTGAGCTATCCAAGGTTAGGAAGCAATGGATTAAAACCTTGTCCTTCATATGTCTGTGGAGATTCTCAGTCATCCAGATGAGGTTATCCAGGAGTTGAATCATGGCAATGGGACTTCGTTTCTTGTGGGATCAAAATGTTTCATTACTCATCCATATTTGTCCATCTATACGATGCTGCCATGTATAAGACAACTGTTTGCAGAGATAAGTTATGGGCAGTTTCACAACTGCACAGTTCTCTCCTCAGCTTACTTCCATGTACAAAACAACCCTCAATTTTTAGTCTAACAATTTTAGGCCAAAAAATAGTCTTATACATGGAAAAATACAGTAGCTTCTTCAGTCCATTTGCCATGAGTCAACTCCTGGACTTGTCTTTCATAGAAGGCAGGGAAGGAGGATAGTGAATTAGATAGGATTGCTTCTTCGTGTCCAATCAGAATAGATTTGACAGGTCCATCCTTTGCCCAGACAAACTGCCCAAGCAGTGAAGGCTCAGCAAAGTCAAGTAATCTAGTGATGATACAGCCCAATACTGGTCTTGAAACTCAGCTTGTTGAGTTAATTTTTCAAGAACTAGGATTTTCCCCTTGACATTTCAGGGAACAGGAAACTTGTTCCCTGGACAAATTTAGCCAGTCTGATTTGATTTTGAGGTTCATCTTTCCTGATACACTGCCGGTCAGCCAGAGGTTTGCCAATACACACAATATGCACTCTTCTCCCTCTTTGGATTGAGAAACATTGTGGCTCTTCTAGAGAAAAAAAAAAGATTTGCTTCCCACTGTGTATTCCAGCCCTCTGTGTGCAGACCTCAGCCAACAGACTTTAGGAGGCAGAGCCTGGTAGCTCTACCTTTTGAATTCACCGCTGCATCTCTCTACATTGTCTGTCTAACCTTGACCCAGACACTCTTTTGCAAGTATTGTTGAAAACTCTATTCCCATGAAAGCACTCTTCCTATGAAATCACAAGGGAAAAACACTTCCGGTCCTGGGCTTCGGCCCTGAAATCTCAGAGGATATAATGCTTTTGACTTGGGAATCCTAGATCAGGAGACAGATATCTAGTCTCATCCCAAAGGTATTTGGCAGGGCCACTGTGAGATACAGGAAGCTGGACTACATGGGCCTTTGGCCTGATCCAGCATGGCTCTTCTTATATTCTTATGTAGACCCATTCTGCCTAGTGAACTTGGCTGGAATGCTGTGGAAAACCACGGAAAGAAAAGCTCACAGTCACCTCATATTGAAAATGGGAAACAGACACCTCAGGCAACAGAAAATACTTGCTGTTTCAATTATTAATATAATTTTTAATCAGGGTTTCCCCCTTCTTACCTCTCCTGAATCTTAACACACTTTTGCCAGGCTTAATATTACAGCCAAGAAAGCCCTATAACAGCACGACTCCTCTAGGCATATCTCAAATGAAAGCAGGAGATGCTGTAAGGTTCAGATGGAAATCACAGTGCACCAGCTGGGTCTTACAGGATAGAAGAAATTATGGGCATGGAATAGGGTGAAAAACTGTACTCAGAGGGAAATAATTAATAGACCAATGTTAGATTAGAAAGTGTCATCTCTGCTGGTTCTTTGGGAGTGGAATCATAGCATTAAATATACGGTTTAAACATTATTGATAACCAGGCTTGGTGACTGGACCTAACAATGTGAAGATAGAAAAAAATGGCTGGGTTGCAATGTGGTTGCTCGTTAAACTGTCCTGATTAATTGAACACTGATTGGAAAAGTCTGAGTAATGTGGTATATACAGTATACAGACCTTCCCAGCCCATCCATATCAAGTCAGTGATGGCGGTGAAAACCAGAACTTTTATGTCAGTGTTTGTCACTACATATCGTGCTTGTTAGGCATATATTGTGCTTTTGAATGTGTCCCTAAGGATTCCTCTTAAGGAACCTGGGAGGGATTTAGAGGGCTTGAGCTATTCTGCTCACGTCCTGTGGTGTTAAGTTATTATTGGTAGCCTCCAGGGTTGCCTTGCTCTCCAAAACAGCATATTCAGCCAAATGGGCTTACAGTGGCACAGGGAAGTGGCAGGGAGATGCATAACTGGCATATAAAAGGGGAAATTAAAGAATCGGGATTGGAAAGAGGGGATTTAGCAGCTGCAAAGGAGGACTCGGTAATTACAAAGTGGCTTTCTGCAAAATCTGGCTCCTGTGAGTCTTAAACTACGAGGAAACAAAATAACCTACATATTCCCCCCTCTCTCCCACTTCCCCTCCGTTTAACAGATGAAGCACTGTGTGTACACAGAAGATCAGTGAGTAGCTGCAGTACTGACCACGATGAAGGTAAAAATAACCTGAATTTCATCGCACCAAGATGTGAACACTGGCTGTGGTCATACCAGGAAAATGTTACTCTCGAGTTACTCCCGAGCAGAGACATAGGAAGAAATGGAAATGGTCAATAGGTGCCTAGCAAGGAGGTTCTGCTGGCGCGGTGGTGTGCCTACATTTTTTTTAAGGAAGTGGCTAGTGAAAATCAAAAGAAGAGAAGGGGATATGTGGCACTTGAGGGTGTAGATGAATGTGCCTCTTCTTTATAGACCTGAAAAAGGCAGAAGAGTTTTTTTTTAAAAAAAAATATGAACTGCTATGCCTGGATATGTGCCATGTGACCACAAAGCACAACTATAGAGGAAACAAAAAATGCAAGAAAAAGAGGGGGGCTCCTCTGTTTAGGAGTGTGATGACTAGCCTGTTCTACCTCTGTGCAGCACCAACTCTACCTACTGGGGCAATCTTGGATTCACAACAACCACAGAGTTGCAAGTGGGCAACCCCCCCCCCCCCCAAGACCCCTAGAGACATCAAACTTGTTCCAACCCTACAATCCCTCCATGTTTGATGAAGATTGGCTTTCAGACATCTGAGTTAAACACCCATAAAGTGCCCCTCCCCTGTGGGGATAATCTTCTGGGTTGGCATAACTGGAGTCATTTTGCCATTTCAGAAGCAACAGCTTCTGGTGCCAAAGACCTGAGTTCTTTGCAACAGCAGACAAGATTGTGCCAGCCCACTAGTCCTCCCTCTATCTTACCTCATTATTCCTTAGTTAAGCTTGCCAAAAAGTAATCTCATTGTCTTCTACTGTTAGCAGTTAAGTTTGCCTATTAGAGAACTGTCTCTTATCACAAAGCTAAAACTTACCAATTAGGGCAATGCACATAGGTACAATACACATAGAAATGCATAATAATTTAGACCTCCCATGCAATGCCTTCTTTAACTATATTTGGGGAATTTCTTGCTGCGCCACAAAGAAATGATGTAATCAGCTATGCTAATCACCCAAGGTGGAAGGTTAATAAAAGGAAGCCTCCCCAGACAAGGGGGGAGCTCCTTCACTGGTTCGGATTTATGTGTGTGTGTTTCTTCAAAGCGCTTTCCCATTACTCCAGCACCCAGCTGCCCCTGGTTATTGCAACATCTCAGCCCAGGTTGTTGCAACACTCCTCAGGAATGTGCCCTTTAGCAATAGGGTTCGGGAAACCCAATCTTCACCAAACGTGATGGTATTATAGTGGAGGGTCAAAGGAAGCTGCTCTGTCAGTTTGGAGTCTCTACGTATCTGGGGAGATCTTTTCTGGGGGTGCTATTTGGGAGGGTACATAACTTAGACATCAAAACTCCAATCTTTACCAAACTTGGGGAAATTGTAGAGGTGAGTTAGAGGATGCTTCCCTCCAAATGTGGTGCCCTGGGAACATTTTAGACCCCACAAATTAATGAATCAAAATAGATAAGATTCATCAATTTGTATTCGTCTAGAGACTTGATTTAGGATGAACATGAATTGGTGAATTTTTTTATGAACTGGGCATATTCATTAGAAAACATGACTCATTTTTAGATTGCCCCCATCTCTAGTCAGGATTGCTCTCTTTTGGCTGACCTTATGGCTATAACTGTAACATGCATTGCTTGTTCACGGAGAGAAGGACCCCCAGCATACTGTGTGAATGCCAACATTTATTGATATGCCAAAACAGGGTCAAGCAGGACTATAAAATAAGGGTCGTGAATATATTCTGTTGGTCCTCTTCCTTCTGCAAGTTCATATTCTGGTCCATTTGAAAATCCTGGGAGGCTTTGGCCCTCGGTACCCAAAACAAGCCCTTCTGTATGGAACTGTCTGAGCCTTAAAATCTTTAGTAGTGCTTACAAGAGCCTCGTGGCACAGTGGTTAAATGCCTGTACTGCAGCCAAAACTCTGCTCACCATCTGGGGTTCAGTCCCAGGTAGCCAGCTCAAGGTTCACTCAGCCTTCCATCCTTCAGAGGTCAGTAAAATGAGTACCCAGCTTGCTGGGGGTGGGGGGAGATGTGTAGCCTGCATAATTAAATTGTAAACTGCCCAGAGAGTGCTTGAAGTGCTATGGGGCAGTATATAAGCAGAACACTTTTCTTTTCTTTTCTTTTCTTTTCTTTTCTTTTCTTTTCTTTTCTTTTACTTGAATGTTTCCTTAATCTGCAAATGGTAGTTATGGTACCCACCTCTTGTGGAAGGCTCACTCTTAGAGAGGTTTACCTAGCTATCTCTTTAATGGCTCTTTGGCACTAGGTGAAGGTATCTGTTTCTTCCCGGCTCTTTTAGCATTATGTGAACAGTATTTTATTAACAGGGTCTGCTGTTGATGCTTATTGGCTATTGGGTTTTTTTAAAAAGTTCATTTATGTGATTGATTCTTGCTGGTGTTTGTTTTATTCTTTTATGTCTGGTATAGGTTGTGTTGTTAACAGTTGTATTTTATTGTTTTAATTTTGTTTTACATTTGATGTTGTACGTTGCTTAGAGAATGTTGCTTGTAAAGTTACTTCGAAATGTAAGTTTTCTTTCTTTCTTTTTTACACCCTCTCTGGTCATTATGTGTGACGGGAAGGTGGTGAGTTTAGAACTTTTTACAACTCCAAGAAAATGACTTTTTAAAACTCTTTAGAATCTGAATGTCTTCAGACAAATCATTTTTGTTATTCTCTTGGGGCACTGCATGTTTGGTTTGTGACTTGTGCACTAAATAGCTTAATGTGTGGAATTTCTTCCCCAGATTTGAACTCCTTTTCCCAATAATGTGGTTTAAAACAATAGCTCTTGAACAATAAAGCACATGTAACATTTTCTGGTTTCCATGAGGCTGCTGTTGTGGAACTATATGTTTTATTTGCACTCTCTGGGCTTTCTTACTGGCATAGGCAGGCTCTTCTTCCAAATGATCTCACAGAGAGGCAGTGAAGTAGGATTTTACATGGCAGCCAGATACATAATCAGCACATAGAGATGAAACTCACTCCCCACCCTGATATGTACTTCTTTCTGATGTGTTCTTCTGGAGATTGTGTCACCTTGAAAATCAGAGTTTCTGATTAGTCTGACATAGCTCTGTAGACATAATCAAGGTTCCTGCATTTGGAAGAAATCAATTTAAGAATTGTTAGTACTTCAATGGGCGATCACCACGGAATACCAGGTGCTGTAGACACCTGGAGTAGGAGCTGGCAAACCACTCCAGTATTCCTGCCAAGAAAACTCCATGGACATGGAGTCATGAAGAGTCAGTCACGACTGTAACAACAAAACAACAACAAAGATGTAATAGGGCGTGACCACACAGAAATTTGCCCTGGGTTGACCTGAACTTCTCCATTCTGTATCCCTTTGTTAAAATTTCTGAAATATGAAGATGTTTAATTGTGTGAGGGAGCTGCTGCTAGCGTCCCTGGCAGGCTGTTGGTCTTTGCCCTGTATTTGCTGACAGTCTTGTTGGACTGAGGTGCGTCATCACTCCCAGGAAGCCATGCTGGATGAGAGTCACCTAGAAAAGGAGAAGGGCAACTCAGAGCCCAGGGAAGTCCAGGGTCGGGGCGCATTTGCCCGTCAGCCACGGACTTTTGGCACGAAAGCTTTGCACTGATCCGGGTCTCTCTTGCCTGGGGAAGGGAGGCAATATAAGGCGGCCCCCTCCCTGCCCTAGCCTCTTTGCAGTGATTCCAGCAGCCCCACCTGTCCAACCTAACAAAGGAGAATGAGTTTAACTGGTCGCTATAGGGCCGGATGGAAATATTTGGTGGCTACTCTGATTGGCCATGAGTAGCCATGGGTTTTGCCCATCCCATTCTCTTTTCACATGGGATGGGTATCCTTTTATTTCTCTAGACTCTATGGTCACAGTAATGTTAAGGGGGTAGTGCAAGAGGCAATGTTATTCAGGTAGGCCCCAGTAAGTCACCCTTAAGGTGCTAGACAGTCCTCAAATAAAGTTAAACATCACTGGCAATTTTAGGGATTAAACAAAGTCAGTAAGTTAATGTTAGGCCGACCCAAGGGATGCGATGGGCTAGCAGATTCACCCAAGTTGGCAAGATGCTGAACAGGTGGACAGGAGTGAATCTCCCTGAATACTTTTTGGCTGGTAAGGGATTATTCCTCAGACATTACCTGCTTTCACTATGCTTCAGGTCCCCTGAACAGGTTATAGGAATGTTATAAATAAAATTGTGGCCGAATTTATCACCAAACCGAAGTTGTCTTGCCTCTTTTTTCCGGGGCTTGGGGGTGGGGCAAAGGGGAGGTGTTATATCAGGTGGGTTTCATGAAGGAGATGCTCAAGGTAGCCAGGAGAACTCTGGGTGGAGAAGACAGACACCTGGCAAGGGAAGAGGTGATAGATCCCTCTGGGAGAGCAGTGGAATGGGCTTCCAGAGGTGCATGTGAGAAAATGGAGGAAGCACTGAGTGTCGATGACATAATGGACTTTATGTTCTTGGAGGAACCCCCTGGACAGCAGTTCTGGTGAAGATCCACTTTCCCAAGAGACAAGGCAGAGGAGGAGCAGATGTTCAACTCTCCCAGTTATGCTGAGACACCCACTGGTGTCCATAACCTATGGAGGGCCAGTCAGGTAATACACCTGAGAGGTGACATTGAACATGTCAAAGATAGCATCATATCAGTGTTGTCTTCTCCTGCAGCTGTAGCAGCCATCTCAAGGGAGGGACAGACTGTAATGGGCAAAAAGCTGTTTCAGCAAAAAGCCCTCTGCTGAAAGTGGCCATGTTGGGCTCACTTTGGAAGGCACCACTGACCATGACGAAGGACTCTCAGGCCCCAGTGGAGTTAACTTGGGGACTGGATGTATCTCAGCTTTGCTGTGGACTAGTGCAGCTAACTCAGTTCTTGAAAATTCTCGCTCTTGAGAAAGGAGTGAACTTCCAGCCCAGATATTGCTGTCCCATTCACTGTAGTTTAACAAACGTGGTTGTTGAATCAAATAAACAGATATGGGGAAACATGAGGAAGTGTTCGCTGATCTTCCACTTGTGTACACACATGAGTAGATGTGTTTAGATGTCCACATGTCACTCAACCCCCTTCTTCCTCACCCTTCTTTGCCACCACCATCCTTTCTTATCTCCCCTTTTACTAGGGTAGCACAAAAGTAAAAGAAATATTTTTTAAAAAATAATATTTAGATATTGCTTTGCAGTTGTCCTTCTTGTCAGTGTAAGGAGAAAGGCAGACAAAAGGAGAAGGATTCACTCCTATACTATGCATCACTATCCATTATCGGTGATGTTGTCTGGATAACATTAAGAGATATTGTCTGGACACACCCAGAAAAAGCACCCAAGGACTGATACAGGCAATCAGAAAGGGCAAAAGCAAGGCAAAATAACATGAGTTGAATGCTAGAAAGAAAGAGAGAAGCCCTATTAGCTGAACAAAATGGAAGGCATACTCATAAATATCAATTCCGCTCGCTATTAGTGCCAATGTCATTTAGTCGATGGAATAAATACCAAAAAGATGGTGAAAAGCATGGCAGAAACAACAGTGCCCATCTGGTGACTCCCTAAGTAAGGAAACCATCATTTCACTAGTACATCAAGTCCCCTAGTTTTGCAGGAGCTTGCCAGGATTCAGAGTACAAGTCTGTCTCTGCTCCACAACTTGTGCTCTTTATATGCAAAGAAGTCACACATATTTGGATCATTAGTACTAACAATTATTAGATCTCTAGTAGTAGCAACAGTTCTTAATTCAGTATATCTTGTCAGATCTTTGTATGGCCTAGCTGCAAATGACCTGGCGTCAGCCTGTGGGCTGGTTTCATAGAATCATAGAGTTGGAAGATACCTCAAGGGCCATCCAGTACAACCCCCTGCCATGCAGGAACCCCATCACAGTATTTCCGACAGATGGCCATCCAGCCTCTGCTTAAAAACCTCCAAAGGAGGAGACTCCACCACCCTCCTTTGTGGCAGCATATTCCACTGCCAAACAGCTCTAACTGTCATGAAGTTCTTCCTAATAGTGAAATGGAATCTCTTTTCCTGTAGTTTGAGACAATTGCCCTGAGTCCTAGTCTCTGAAGCCATGGAAAACAAACCAGTCCCTTCTTCAATATGACATCCTTTCAAATAGTTAAACATGGCTATCCTATCCCCCCTCAGCCTTCTTTTTGTGAGGCCTTTCATAGCCTCTCATTTGTCAGCCCAGCCTCTTCCTCCACACTTCCAACTTCCACTCTCCTTTCAGCAGTTACACAATCCTCAACCTTCTCTCTCGCCCCCCCTTTACCACCTGCCTCCCTCTTCCCACCAACTCTTGCTGTCTCTTCCCTTGTTGGCATCCTCTTTTCTGATATGTCTGTGAAGATTCTCAGTCATCCAGGTGAGTTTATCTGGATTTCTCTGATCCCCTTTCCTCCAACACCCCGTGTTTCTTTGCATTTGGATTCTATCAATAATAATAATTAATGAATTATGAAATATGTTAACACACACATGTGTATAGCAGAGAAAACAAAATATGAGCTTAGCAGCAGTAGCATGTAGATAAAGTGTAGTTAATTGTTATAAGTATTATCAGAATCCAGAAATGGAGAGAAAAAGAAACATGGATTAGAATAAAACTCTTATATTGAATATATACAGCAAATATACAACAGCATAACACCAAGCAATATCATATATACAAATCAACAGAGCGTGGGGTACTGTTTTCTCACCATAAACAGTCCCAATTTAACATTATACAAGCCCGTTCTTATATACACATTTAGACCTCATCAGACAAGATTTTAACCAATCACATTCTGACACACCATGATGTTATTAATTATTCCACCTGTGCTAAATCACTTAACCTGCTAGTGATTTCTAATTCCTTGCACTTGTGGCTAACATCATAACACTGCATTTTTGACTGACTCCATTTTACAATTCTCTTTTCACTCTGTTAAATATACAATACATACATTTTGTCAATTCTACATATTATGACAGATTCATCCTTGCTTTTACAGGAAGTGAGATGTATTTGTGGAAGGGTATGAATGGGAGACATTGCATAAGCATTGCTTACTAACTAACGGTGAAAAATCTCCAAAGGTCTGGGCCTGCCTGTGCCCGTCCCTTGATCTTGGAGGGCTGCATGAGCCACCCTCACAGCCAATGTCTTCAACATTTAAAAAAACCAAACTCCTCCCTTTAGCCCTCTTTTGGAATTAAGAAATGGCTCTTGCCCTGCTCCCCAAACATGCAAAATTGACCCCTTCACTTCCTAGAGGTTACAAAGAGCCTTCTTTTATTTATTTATTTATTTATTTATTTGATTTATATACCACAACCACCTAGCAAAAAAGCTATTCTCGGCGGTTTACAAACATATACGGAATACAAAAAACAGATTAAACAACTTAAAATAATAAATAAAAACTAATCAATCAGACCAAATAAACAAATCGTAATAACAAAAAGAACAAATAAGCAAATAAGCACAAATACAATAAACCAAAATGATTTGACAATTCAAAATAAGAACAGATAAAAAAAATAAAGAACTAATAGAAAATTATCATAAGGTGGGGGGAAATAACAGCATCCTATTTATATATGTTGGTTGAAACAGAATGAACAGGGAAGGCCAACCTATAAAGCCAGGTTTTCAGTAATTTCTTGAAGGCTTGTAGTGAGGGCGCCAGGCGAATCTTCTTGAAACATTAGGATAATTTTAGAGGGAGAGTGCATGTTAGGGGGTCTTATTTGAGCTCCCCAGCTGCCTGCTCCTCTTCTAGCCTTAAATCACTGCTGCGTAGCTCTTGGAAGGAGTTCCTCCTCACTCCTGAGCAAAACCCCACCAAATTGTTCTTTAGATTTTTGTAATTGGCTGCATGAAGATTCAGGAGCAGGGTCAGTTCCAGAACTGCTTTCTCTTTAGTTCCACCCTTTCCCAGCCTTCCATTCCACCTTTCCTCCCACAGAATTGAGAGGGCCATCTTGGAGGTCCTCATGGACAGATCAAGGTGAACCTATAAGCCAGAGATAGAGACAGGTCAGTTCTTTTCTGTCCTTGTAGCTCCTCTTGTGGTTTTCAGGGCAAAAGCAAAGCGAGGAGGACGCTTGAAGTAAACCCACTGAAATGTTCTCAGTGGGAGGAAATGCTGCCTATGCAAACTTGGAGAAGATCCATAGAAATTATCTGACTGAATGGGATCAAGACTGGGGGAAGTAAGAAAAGAGGAAGAGTTAACATGGGATGGATCCCATAGCCTTTAGACTGTACAAACTGAGCAGGACTGTGAACAGTAGAGGAAACTTCTTGACAATATATAATATAATAGCAACCATGTACAAATATGTGTGGATCGACCCAGGCTGAGTATGTGAACTGATTCTATAGAATATATGATATTAGGGCATGGAAACGCATATTCAGGTTGCATCAGTGGTTAGTCATATACTAGATATTAGAGTCACCAAGCAGTGAACATCAGCCTATGAAGCAAATTACCCAAAGGAAAGGACCAGGGAGAAAATCCATATTAAAAGTCTTTAGCTCTCTTATTTCGCTACTCTTCTATCAACTGTAATTTACATTTCTTACCACTTCTGAAACCAAATAAAAGCTTGTCTTTAAAATAAGTTGCTGCCAGTGGAGCACTAAATCCAACCATGTTATTCCCATTTGACAGATTCCCCCCCCCCCCAATCTTTTGATCTTCAAAAACACCACACTTTTAGTTGCTTAAATGCAAACCTTTATGGAAATCATTTTCTAAATTACTGTCCCACCCACCCACCCTTTATGAACCCTGAAATCTCTATGTGTCTTGTTCATGGAGTTTACATTTCTTTGTTTTAGACTGACTCTTGCTTGCCTTTTCTACTTAGAATAATTACCAGGCTTGGGCTGTCCAAGAGAACTCATTTGCTTTTCTTGAAATTGGCTAATAGCGTATTAACCATTGGAGTGGAAAGAAGACAGGTTCTTTTTCTCTCTTGGGTATCAAGAAATTGATTTGCTTTATGCGATGAACAGAATTTGTGCAGGTTATATTTGAGAGAATCAACAACAGCTTATTATATTTGAATTGTCACCTATCTTGGAGTCTTTCTTCCACCCCAATGTTTCAATACAGCATTTACACATGATTAAGTAAAGACTTGCAAATATTATTTGTGCTACTTTTGACGGCTGTATAACAGGAAACATAATGAAGTGGAAATAGTTTTGCTAGATACAGTAAAACAGCAAGATAGTTAGTCATCACTTCTTATGTAAGACATATATATCGCTAACAGACATAAATCCATACAAGTATGAATGGTCGTGTCTGTAAAATAACAAGATTTACAAACAATCTGCTTGGCAGTACTAGGGCAATAAATAAATTCTGGTTCAAAATTTGAACAGTTTCAAAAAGGGATCACATCTGAAATTATTGGCCTGAATTCGTTAGATCTGGACATGGAAGGGTGATGATTTATAGAAGAGAACTCAGATAGTAAGCATATGAAAACTACAAATGAAACAATGCTAGATAAGAAGAAATTTGCTGTTAAATAAAAGCCCAGTTACTCTAGGTAAAAGAACTATACTCGAGTCAGGTCTAGCATGTTTTGAAATGTGTTTTTAAAATGACTATGTGACACGCATGGAAGCTTGGATTGTTTTGACAAGGAATTGTGTTATTTTGATTGGAAGTAAGGTAAATACCCTTATGCCAAAGAGTTGTTTGTTTTAACTTGCATGTCAAATCAATTTATTTTTGAATTAATTTGGCATATGCGGTTTACATTGTATCCTTCTCTACTCCCCCCTCTCTCCCCCCCCTCTCTCTCTCTCTGTGTGTGTGTGTGTGTGTGTGTGTAAGTTGAGTCATGGCAAGTGGACTTCTTTTCTTGTGAGAATGAAATGTTTTGCTACTCTTCCAAGCAGCTTTGTCAGTCTGAGGAAAGTTAGTGGCGAGTTCTCCAATTTATAGACCACCTTGGAGGCCTCACCACTAACATATCTCAGACTGATATTGCTGCTTGGACGAGTAGCAAAACATTCCAATCTCTCAAGAAAAAGAAGTTCAGTTGCCATGACTCAACTTCCAGATAATCTCACTTGGATGACTGAGAATCTTCACAGACATGTGTTTGTGTGCATCTCCTTCCTTTGCAGCCAACATTAGGGGGAACTGAGATCCTCCCTTGCTTTAGCACTCCCCTTAAAGGAAGACAAGGATGGGGAAAAAGGAAGCAATGGCATGAAGTAAAAGGAAGAAGATGGAGAAGAGGAGAGAAAAGAGGAGGCTGCTGCCACCCTTGCTGCTGTGATGGAGACGAAAGTGCAAGAGACAGTCTCCATTCCTCAGCAGCTCCTCTTGCTGCTTATTTAAACAAGGAAGCCAGGGGACCTCAGAGCAGCCTGGCTGCATCACAAGTAAGAGGCCTCCCAGTGGCACAGCTATGGGGGACCAAGGAGGGATATTTGTCCCCGGGAATAGCATCCAGGGGTGCCAAATTGTGTATCAAAAGGCTCCCTACTCAGGAGCTGCAGGAAGGCATGTCATAGGGGACATGCCAGGGCCAGCATGGAGAGCTCCCTGGCCACCACCGCCAACTTCTACATGGCATCTTAGTGCCTCCCTGTCCCTTGGAGGGGCAAGGAAATTGACTTTGTCCCTGGGTGCTGTAAACCTTTGCTACACCCCTGCCACCGACTCCTTTCATTTTCCAACCAATGGGATGGAAACAGCTGGGACTAGAGCAGGGTTATTCCCTTCCTGCTTGCACTTCAGATTGGAAACTGCTGTTCCTTCTCTCTTTTTCCTGGAAAGCCAAACCTTTGCAGTGTGAGCACCAAAGCCTCATTAAGGCCAATATTTTCAGGGCAGAGAAAGAGGTTCCCCTTGGATATTTTATGCAGCCGAAGCCGAAGCAACAGTTCTTGGGAAAGGGCAGGGCTGCCCCTCCCCTTGTTGCATGCCTGGCATGGTTTTCCTCACAACTGAAAACAGTCGCTCAGAGAAAGCCCTACAGGTGCCACTTTAAAAAGTGCCTGGAAGGGAAAAGGCATTGACATTGCAGTGCCATCTTTCTAATCAAGTCGGAAGCTTACAAACAGGAAACAAAGACTTATGTATAGAAACCTCTTCAAGGTTGTGTGAAAGCTGAAGTGAGAGCTAATTTTGGCCGGATTATCCTCTCATTGACCAGCCCTCAGGAGGAATCTAGAGGGCAGCTCTTCACTCCCCCCTCCCCCCAAAAATACTTTCTTTGTGTAAAGCAGCTGAGTTCTGAGTGGACAGAAGGAAATACAGTATTCAATTCATTTCATTTACAGTGTGTTTCAACCTTCACCACCCTCTCATCTCTGCCTCTTTATTTCTATCAACAGCCAGTGGGAGGGAGTCTCTGTTGGCCATAGTGATTGCAAGGTGCTGGGCTTTGTCCAGAGTGGGCAGGCTGGTGTAGAACAAAGCTTCAATTGCAATGCTTTAAAAAGCCCACACAGGGCCTAATTGATATACAACACAGCTTAAAATGGAGTAAGAGTTTTCCCAATAGGATGCACATACTGAACAAGTTCCATGTGGCTACCATGTGATTTTAACCTGATTTCAACCCCCTCCATCCAGCTACTGATTCATTTCCGTCATGTAACCACTGTCTATGTTTCCCTTGATGTATATGCATAATGCTCTTTGCTTACTTAATTTTAATATCCTGTTCCTTAGAACTGTTGAAGTACACTGACCCAAAATCCTGTTGCTTAGTGTAGTATATCACACTAGAGAACATGTGTAGGAGTTCAGTCACTGAATCTTCTAGCTTGTTTACAAAGGGTTCTTTGCTTGAAAGCAACTTGATTGGAAGGTTTGAGGGTCTTTGATTTAGGGCAGTGGGCTCCCTGTTAAATAAAAAATGAAAGCTCCCCATTATTCATAGTCTTACAAAGCATTTCGTTTCATGACAAAAATTCTTTTAAAAATCCATTATTAATGAAATGAAACAAAATGAAGATGGAAATGAAAAAAATGAAACACTATATTTCCATTTCGTGCCCATCTTTAATTATCACCTTTTGGGTACGATCACTCAACCGATTACAAATCCACCTAACTGTAGCACTATCTATCCCATATTCTACTAACTTCTTTACAAGTGCAATGGTACCTCTATATACAAGCGGCTCTACTTACAAGCATTTTGACTTCTGAAAAAACTTGAGTTACAAGTGGAAATCCATTTCCAATGATTTGAATTTCCTGCTGCGCCAACAAGAGTGGCATGCGTCGGGTGGTCATCTAATGCTTGCCTGCCCCGATCTGTCAAAAGCCCCAGCTGGAAGGTGGGAAGAGGGGTGAAAAGCAGAAGGGAGCAGTTTTTTTTTTAAACCACTGCCTGCTCCCTTCTGACTTTTGCCCACCTCCCAGCTGAGGCTTTTTGAAGGATCAGGATGCTTGCCTGGCTCAGAAGGAGAGTGGTGGAGAGCCAGAGACTTTTGCATTCCCCACCACACCAGCATCCTCGTTGGTGCAGCGGGAAATTCAAAAGGCTCCAGTGCTCCACCTTCTCAGCCAGGAAAGTGTCCGATGACCACCCAACACTTGCCTGGCTGAGAAGGAGATTGACGGAGGGCTGGATCCTTTTGAATTTCCTACTGCGAGGGTGCTCCTGCAGGTGAAAATTCCAAAGGATCCAGCCCCCTCTCCTCTTCACCTGAATCTTGGGTAACACTGTATATCAAGGGGAACCTTATCAAAGACCTTACTGAAGTCAAGATAAGCAACTTCCACAGCATTCTCCTCATCCACCAGCCTGTAACTCTATCAAAGAAAAAGATCAAATTAGTCCGGCATGACTTGAGAAACCTGTGTTGACTTCTAGTAATGATAGCATTGCTTGTTAAATAATTACAGACTGTCTGCTTAATAATCTGTTCTAGAATCTTTCCAGGAATAGATGTCAAGCTGATAGAGTGATAATTATTTGGGTCTTCTTTTCCCCCTTTTTGGAAGATGGGGACAAACTTTGCCCTCTTCCAATCTATAGGGAATTCTCCATTTCTCCAGGAATTCTCATAGATTATTGCCAATGATTCTGAAATTACTTCTGCCAGTTGTTTTAATATCCTTGGGTGTAATTCATCTGGCCCAGGAGACTTAAATTCATTTAATGTTTCCAGGTGTTTCTGTACTATCTCCCTACCTATTTTATGTTGCAATTTCCACCCTACCTCTTATACTCTTTATTCCAACTGAAGTCTTTTTTCCCCTTTTTGGAGAAAAGGAAGGCAAAGAAGGTTGAGTAGTTCTGCCTTTCCCCTGTCTCCTGTTAGTAACTGGCTATAATTGCCACTCGGAAACCCAATCATTTTCTTATTCTTCCTTTTCCTCGAACATAAGTAGCCCCCCCCTTTTTACTCTCTTTACTCTCTCTGGCAAGTCTAAGTTCATTCTGTGCTTTAGCTGATTTTTTAAAACCATCCCCGTGCATATACTGGCGATTTGCTTATATTCATCTTTGGTGCATTCTCCATTTTTTCTCATTTCCTGTACATTTTAAAATACTGTTTAATGTTGTTTTTAACTTTGTATATTGTTTGTTTCCTTTTGTTGTGAACCACCCGGAGTTCCATCCGGAAGACGGGCGGTATATAGGCTCAAATAATAAAATAAATAATAAATAAATAATACTTTTTGAAAAGAATTTATTTTGAAAAGAACTGCTTCTGGGCTGTAGCATTTTCACTCTATCCAAGTTAATTATAATTAGTGATTAACCCACAAACTTTGAGATCAAAATTAGTACTTGCATATATTGAAGATCAATATCAGGCACCTTCACATATTGAATATATATATAATACCCGGAGCGGTGGCTAATCTGTTCACACCAGGTACCAAAATGTGTCTTTGCAGGTTCTTTTCCTGTTCCTTAATCTCAGTTCAAATTCAAACAGCTTTCTGATTTAGTGTCCGGAGAATTACAATCTTTGTCAGTTCTAGAACTACAGCCTTGAATGAAAAGAATTGATTAATAATAAAGTGAATGCTGGTTGGTTTATCCATTTCCAAAGGGGTGGATACAATAAACAGCAAAGTTCTATCTTCAATGATGCATCAAGTGTTGTGGCAGAGTTCATTGTAGAAGACCAATTACATGTGTGTGAGACTATTAGGGGAGCCCCATGGTGCAGTGGTTAAATGCCTCTACTGCAGCTAAAACTGTGTTCACTACCTGGGTTTCAATCCCAGGTAGCAGGTTTATGGTTGACTCAGCCTTCTATCCTTCCCAGGTTGGTAAAATGAGTACCCAGCCTGCGGGGAGGGGGGGGGCAATGTACTACATACTGTAATTAAAAACTGTAAATGGACCAGAGACTACTTGAAGTGGTATGGGGCAGTGTATAAGCAGAACACTTTGATTTTATTAAAAAGAATGCTTTGTTTAAGATGGCATTCATCTTCAGAAAGAAATATGAAAGAATATTTGTTGTTACTTAAACTGGTGCCCCATTAATTGGAGGTATTCAATTTTTTGATGATTGGACCTTTTAACTGACTAATCTAACTGACTTTTAACTGACTAATCTAACCAATCTATTGATTCAAAGAGCAGCCTTAGCATGCTGGTTAGATATTCCATATGGGGGAGGAAAATGAGGATCAATCTATTCCCTGTTAATGCATGGCAACTGGCGAACTATGTATATGAACAGCTTTTCAGTTTGTAAAGGTGAAATGAAACCCTAATCTCATCAGAGCTGAGGGATTTACTATGAGTTCATGATATGTAGCATCACTTGAGGATGTGATCTGACAGCTTAAAAGGGCCAAGTCTAAGCATACTGAAATGAGTTGTTTTCCTGGGAGCTGTCTTCCTTAATCCAACTCTTCTGTCTATCAGATAATTGCTCCATCCCAACCCACCCAAAAGTAGTAGTAGTCCTATTGATGGATTTTTTAAAAAAATCCAATTTAGGCATGGATTATGGGGAAGGGTGGAATGTTGTTCCCTCTATTTTGGGTAATTCCTGTAAGAAGCTCACCCTGGAAAGTGCAGTGAGAGGTAGAAAATGAGACCCATATGCCTCTATTGTTATACCCTGAGTTTTGTAGATTTTCCTACCTTCAGAAATGGAGGAGGTTCCTAGTAGTAAGAGCTGCTTGAGATATTTAAAGAGAGACTGAATGGCTACCTACAGGAAATTTTGTAGGTGCATAGGACACTGCAGATCCAGCACTTAGTACAAGGATGGACCAGAGAGTGATTGACTCAGTAATTCTGTGATTTAATACTAACAATGAATTATTGGAGTTGATGGTTATTTCATACCAAATTCCTTATTTACAAGTTAACATATACTGTTAAAAATCCATTTTTGAATCACTCAACACACTTCAAAAGAATATTCATGATGTGCCTTTAGACATGCTAGAAAAACAGCAGTTGGTCAGGCCGTCTTATATTTGCACTAATTGCATACCCCATACAAACATATCTCAAAAACTTCCAGAAATTTTGAAAAAATATATATGCCTTAGTCAGACAACAGGGAGATCATTTTTATTCAGCTGAAGTACCATTCCATGTCCTTTGAATGTATATCTTGACTTGCCACATTTGCATAATTAGTGTAATGTTTGACCATTTTACCATGGGTGTCAGGCGATGTAAAATACTTCTTGATGCTTGCAAGTGGATTGCCTTCTCTATGTTTAACTGGAGCTTTCAATGGAACTATAGCAAGAATTTAATTAGAAGGCTGCTAGCCTTTACAAAAGGTAAAGATTCCCCCCTCCCATGTGTACTAGTTATGTCCGACTCTAGGGGCAGTGCTCAACTCCATTTTTAGACCCAACAGCCAGTGTTGTGCAAGCCGGCACTTAAAAAAAAGCACTGACCAGTCCCACGGGCAAGCTGGCCAGTGCTTGAACAATAAAATAAAATAAATAAAAATTAAAAAGCGCTGACCCGGCCCGCAGGCCAGCTGGCCGGCACAAGAAAAAAAATTAAAAATAAAAAAACACGCTGACTTGGTCCCCAGGCCAGCTGGTCAGCATGAGTTAAAAATAAATATATAAAATAAAAATGAATAATGAAACAAATGGAAAATGAAACAAATTATTTTTTAAAAAATTCATTTCATTTTAAACGAAGCAAAATAATTTAAAAATATATGAAAAATGAAACAACCATCTCTACCTGCTACCAAATGGGCAATCAATCAATCAATCAAACATGATGTTTTCTTCATTCAAGAATTGTATTGTCATGCAGGGCTTTTCTTGTGTTCTTTCTGTCAAAATATAATTCCATGTTGAAGAAGAAGAAGAAGAAGAAGAAGAAGAAGAAGAAGAAGAAGAAGA
>JAHTLZ010000074.1:10638416-10710738 GCA_023846285.1 Phrynocephalus versicolor | reverse complement strand
CATTTCTGGATCAGATAACAAGAGATAGTGGAGCCCACTACATAAACACCAGATCATTTTGGAAATAGGTGTTATAGTGATGAAAGGATTATTTCTCTTTGAGATTGTAAATGACAGGTTCTAATCTTATTCTATGTGTTTTTAACTTGACTTGATATGTTGTTTTGATAAGTTGTAAATTGCTTTGTTCCTTGCTACTGATGTATGTTGATTGCAGCATTGTGTTTATATGGTTGTAGACATATAAATAAAGGATAAGACAATTGTTTAGCCACTTAGTTAAAAAACAGAAGAAAAGTGTGTGTAAATAGAGGCATCTGAGAAAGACAATTGTTTAGCCACTTGGTTAAAAAACAGAAGAAAAGTGTATGTAAATAGAGACATGTGAAGACTTAAAAATCAAAATGAAACAAACATCTATCAAAATATCTAAGTGTCAAATGTTTAGCATATTTTAGCAGCAATAGAGTTTGTCTTTGAAATTGCATTCTTTGAAATAGCATATAGATTCCCTGCTTGGAAGAGGCCACAAGCCCCCTTTGGCAAGCCACTGCTGCAGGTGCCATAGAGAACTTCCCTCTACAGGTACCCTCAGGCAATTGCAGCCTCCAGTGCCATTGACTGACAACCCCTCCAACCTATCAAGCTGTAATTCACTCCCCCCCCCACTTCTTCCCCCCTCCAGACCCAAGCCATTTGTGCCTTTTTCTTCATTGGCTCATGGTGACCCCTGTGAAATGGCCATTCGACCCCCAAAGGGGTCCCGACTTCCAGGTTGGGAACAACTGCTTTAGTGGTACTAATTTATTTCCACCTGTTTGCGTCATTATGGCCAGCCACACCATGGCATAAAGTTTATTTTTGGGCAATTTAGGAAATTGTCCTCTGTCGTTCTAGCTGCTCCTGCTGAATCACATTGCAGATAGTGGACACTGGACAGCCATTTTTGACACACACTTGGCAGTATGGGTGGCAGCTGCTGCCTAGGCAGATGTGCAAATAGCCGTCTATTGGCAGGCTATGGGAAAATAAGGAGAAATCCATGCAGCTCTATTCTGTGTGTGTGTGGGGGGGGGGGGGAGATGCCAATAAATACAACATTCCATAACACATTGTACTTACTTACTTACTTACTTACTTATTTACTTACTTACTTACTTACTTACTTACTTACTTACTTACTTACTTACTTACTTACTTATTTATTTATTTAACTTATATGCCAAAGGTCTCTGGGCGGCTTACAATCCAAAGAATAAAACAATTTAAAATAGTTAAAAGTAAAATATCAATAAATCATCAATAAAAACCTTACACTAAAATCATTCTCCTAAAATTGTCATCAGCGGACCCACAATCTATATTATATCAATTAAAAACCTTCTGGAACAGGAAGGTTTTTACCTGGAGCCGGAATGTAATCAGTGTTGGTGCCAGGTGGATCTCGATCAGGATGGCATTCCATAGCTTGGGAGCAGCTGCTGAGAAGGCCCTATGTCTACAGGCCATCCCTCTCACCTCCTTGAGGGATGGCTCTTTCAAAAGGGCCCCCTGGCTCGATCTTAATTGCCAGGTAGGTTCGTATGGAAGGAGGCGGTCCTTCAGGTATCTAGGTCCTAAGTCGTTTAGGGCTTTGTATGTCAGAACAAGCACTTTGAATTCGGCTCGGACAGCAACTGGTAACCAATGAAGGTTACGCAGAATCGGCGTGATGTGATCCCTGGCGGCCCCACCACTCACCGCACGATTCTGAACCAGTTGCAATCTCCGGACCGTCTTCAAAGGCAGCCCCACGTAAAGCGCATTGCAGTAATCAATACGGGATGTTACCAGTGCATGCGTAACTGTCATGAGGCTGTGCTCGTCTAGGTAGGGGCGGAGCTGGTATATTTTCCGCAGCTGAAGGAAGGCACCCCTGTCTAAGTAAGTAAAAGTCCCCAGACTATGGGAAAGTATGGAGGTGGGACCAAATAAAATAAAATAAAATAAAATAAAATAAAATGTAAAAATCACCCGCTCAAAAGGAATCATCCTCACATACTCCTCCAGCATTGTATTTAAACTGAGGAAAAGCAAAACTTTAGTTGGCTTCAGTGAAAGCTCAGGAGAAATGCTCCGAAGTCTTGGAAAAACAGATTTGAAGTCAGGGCTCTGTGAGGCCCTGCCTAGCAATATCCCTGAGCAAAGCAACCCAGGTCTAAATTCCTATCAGCCATATTGATTTTGGGATGCAGTTCCTTGGTTATTTTGGCCTCACATGCATGGCTGAGACACTGAAGTGTTTTAATCATCCTGGCAAGGAGGCCAGATATTTCCTGGTTATGTTGGTGAATGTCTGTAAAATTAAGATGGCTGCTGCTCCATTTCTCTGGACAATCCAGGACTTGGAGTCGGCTTCAAAAATCTCTTCCAAAACATTCTGTGCCATTTGGGAGGGAAACTCTGTGGAAAGGGAGGCCTGAAAACTCTTGCTATACATGTAGAAACCCGTACAAGGTCTTGGGGTTCTTGCTGTATAATATACACTGAGTTATATTTTGCCAGCCCGTGGGAAGAAATTTTCAAATCAACCTCTAACATGAAGAAACCACAGTCCCAAAGAGATTTGAATGCATATTGCTAGTGTATATCACCAAGCTATTTGTTATAAATAATTCAGACATCTTGAATATGAATTTGCTGCCCTCCGCCAGCTCATTTTGCTTGTGCTATGCTCAGTCACGTTATCACAAATGCATCAAATGTAAACATGGTGTTTTATAATTCAGTTAGGATAAGAAACCCAGTGAGGGTTTTATGCTGCATTACTTCTTTTTAATGCAAGACTTTTAGGGAGTTCACTCCTATCACCCGGTCAGGCTTTTTGGATTACAGTGAAATAAAGAGAGGGCAGAAAAATAAGTTTAAAGAAAAGAAAAGAAAGTGTGACTGGATTTTTTCAAAGGAATACATTACGGAGTGTTTTGCAAAGAATTCACATCATTGAGGATTTCAGCTACCCGTGAAGCCTTGGTGTCAGAACAGATACTTTCTGCACCCAGCATTGAAAGCCACGAAATCATGTGGATCATCGGTCTCAGTTTCAAATTAATATGTGGATAGTGGAACATAAGTAGATTGCAATATGCTTTGTTGAAATTAGAAGCTGTTGTGTTGTGTGTCTAATTGGTTCCGCATGCATATTGTGTATTAATTATTAAGCAACACTAGGACACCATGCTGACTTCCGATGGACTCCTGGTTATACAGCAGAGAGCAATTGTACGCCCCTAATATTTCTTTTCCAGGTGTAAATTGGTTGCTGCTGACACCAGTTGGCATGTGAGGCTCACTAGGTTAAAATGTAATTTTCAATGAATAGAATACTAATATTAGAAATGAGACCTTTGTCTCTTGAAATTAAAGTGCTTGTAAAGATGAAGCTGGCAGCTCCGTTTATTAGATCCCGAGGAGATAATACACTGAATCATTCATTTCCTTTCTACATTATTATTTTGTAGTTTTTTTTCCACTTTCCCCAGAAGCACTGGCTATGTCAGATCATTTCTACACCCATAATGAATTTAGCATTGCCTGATTTATCGCTGTGGACAATCTGTTTTCAGGCTCTTGCTGTGTTTCCACCCATTCCGGGCATGCAACTCTTTCTCCATATTGGAATTAGACTATGCAAGATTTCCCCATGCTATATTTAGGGTGAGAATGTTTTTCATCATTCATCACTTATCCTGACTCAGCTCATCTTCTAGGGGTGCTTGAAATCACAGTAAATCATTTTCAAGATACGTTAAAGAAAACTTAAAGTCATTCATCCACGCATAGTTCTTTTGTTATGCCCTGGCTCTTCAGTTAGAAATGATGCCATGCCACCCAAATAGTAATAAGAAGGTCTGGTTCAAGCACCAACACAATAGCAAAGCCTCATTAGGCTGCACCAGAGTGGATATGAGATACTGTAAAATGTATTAGGAGAAGGAGTCTATTCTGTTAGCTTTGGAGAGCTTTGCAGAGATTGGCTTTGCTGTAGTTGAGTGGCCCCAAAGAATCAACCATCCAGGTGTATTTGAGAGGTTATGTTATCTCGAAGAGGACTTCACCAGGAGTATGGATTAACATCTGAGAGATCTCTGAGCACAGCATTCTGCCATGTCAGTTTCTGATATGGTGACATTGTGTCAGGTGCAAAATAATGGTGTGAACTCCATTTCTTCTTAAATCCAGGAAATCCATATGGCCTGTTTCTTTTCTTAAAGCAGATAGGCGTGCCTTGCATCATTCTGCTAGATTGTTGCTACTAAATCTTTTCTTTCTTTCTTTCTTTCTTTTTTTTTTTTTTTTTTGGTACAGTAGTCCCCTGCCACATCGCAGTTCATATATTGCGGTCCTGGTATATCGCAGATTTTTATTTGGAGAGAAGCAATCTGCCCAGCAGGAGTTGGGTAGGTTGCTTCACCCTCCTGGCACTTCAGAGACCTGCCACAGTCAGGGCGCTTTTGATGCACAGCTTTCACACCCCTCCTGGCACCTCATCCTCCATGGAGAAGCATAGGCATTCTCCCCTGGAGAAGCAAAGCAAAGGAGTAAGAAAGAAAAGGAATTCATGAATCAGTGATCATCCCGAAGCTGCTTTGGGGATCGTTTTCCCCTCTCTGGTCTGCCATTGCCACCATCACCCACTTGAGAGGTTAAGAGTGAGGGGCTTGGACTTTCCAATTCTCTTAGTTCGTAAGCACTGAGCTTTTCAGATGTTCAGGGTTCAAGAATCCTGCAAGTGTCAAGGTTGTTTGCCTACAACATTCTCACACACAGGTGTGTCTGAATTAAAAGAGACAATGGGTCAAATGTGACATCTCTACATTAATATCTATGGGCAGTGGGATGGAATGGATCCTGTCTCTCCTGGAAAAGCAGGGGACACTTGCAGAACCCTGTGCATCTGAAAGCTAGGTACTCACAAGCTAAGAGAATTGGAGAGTCCAAGCCCCTCATTTTTAACCTCTGGGGGAGGGGGTAGAAGCAGACCAGAGGGGGGAAATGATCCCCTAAGAGGCTCTGGGATGAGTGGAGCCCCTATAAATATATTTATATTTATAGACCACCCAACTTTCCAAAGGAACTCTGGCCGGTTCACAGTAAAGAGCACAAAAAGCCAATACAATAAGTCCATATTACAAGATGTATGAAGAACATGCAAAACTGTCATTAAGTCATTAAGAAGACAATAAAAATATAAAAATATAAGAATATAAGATGGCGGCAAATGAATCAAATGGGCAAGCAAAAACAAAACCAGTGAACATTCAAGCTCCTTAGTCTCCAAAAGCCAAATTTTTAACCGTTTCCTGAAAGCTGAGAAGGGCTCCGCAGTCCTAATTTCACTAGGAAGGTGATTCCACCATATTGGACCAGCAACTGAAAAAGTACAGTTCCACTTGGAGGCCTTAGGAGCCTCCCTGGTAGTAGCAATTCTAAGCAATAGGACCTGGGATGTTCCGGTTGGCTGGGCCAAAGTTGCTCTTGGGATGATATGCTCCGTTAGATATTCTGGACCCAAGCCATGGAGGGTTTTGTAAATCAAAACCAATACCTTGAACCTTATTCAGGAGGCAACAGGTAACCAGTGAAGACGAGCCAGGATGGGGGTGATGCAGTCATATATTTCCACACCATTCTGCACCCATTGCAATCACTGAATAAGGGTCAAGAGAAGTTCAATGTAGAGGATGTTACAGTAATCTATCCTCAAGACAACCAACGCTTGCACAACCATCTGTAGGAGGTCACTGTTAAAATATGTGCATCATGTCTGTGGAGTGCACCAGCATCCACATATCACAGATTTTCCTTGCTTGCAGGTGATTAGAAAACCTACTCCCCATGATAAGCGAGGGATTACTGTAATGTTTCTACCTAACTTTTAAAATATGTTATTAATTCTTTCTTAATATTTCAATAGTCTACTGTTTTTACTTTTTAATATTGTACCTTGAACCACATAGGTAGAGTAAGTGGTACCAGTGGTACCTCAGTGTCCAGTCGTACCTCAGTTTATGAGTGTTTCACAAAGTAAGCAAGATTTTTTAATAAAAAATTGCTTTGCTTTGCAAGCAATCATGGCTTTACTCTCCTCCTCCTCCTCCTCCTCCTCCTCCTCCTCCTCCTAACTGACATTGCCACCATCTTGTGATGGCACCTGGATGTGACCAGAAGTGCTCTCTGGGGCTCGGTGTGGGTCAGGCACTGACTGGAAGTGCCCTCGGTGGTGCTGGGTGGTGGCCTTTGGCTCTTGCTGTAGGTCCAGACTGCCAGATCTTGGCTGCTGCAGGCTCCCGTAATATCAAAGCAAATTTCCCTATAGGAAATAATGGAAACTCTGGGTCCCCTAAATGAATTATTTGAGTTTCCATTATTTCCTATGGGCAAATTTGTTTTGATATATGAGCATTTTGGTTTACAAACTTGCTTCTGGAACAGATTACGTTCGTAAACATGGTACCACTGTAAATGAAAAATTATAACATTTCCCTATTTTCCTAACCCTAACCCTAACCCTTGACAGCAAGAGTCCTGTTTTTCAAGGGTCCCAATTCATAAGACTTTGATATCTGGTTAGAGGTTTAACTGTACAAATCTGAGCATTCTTGCTTTGGTGGAAAAACATTCCCTGTAACATTGCATGCTTCGGGAATGCTTCATTTTGTGCTTAAATCTCACTTTCTGAACGAGTGCTGCTCTGGAGAATGATGGAAAACCAGGGTAAATTCATGTAGTAAATCCAAGATATATACATTACGGAGGGCAATGGGTGAAAGTACAAAATTTATTCAGCAAATATTAGGGACATTAATGTTTTAAAACAAAAACAAAACCTGAGCCATATTATTGAAAATAATTGGCTTTTCACACACACAAAAACAGGTTTATGAGGGAGCTGAGAACATGTGTCTGTCAAGTTGTTCACAAGTAGAAAAGCAACATAATCCTATTAGAAGAAGGAATAGGACTCCTATTCAGAAGAAAGTGCCATTTAAAAGGACTTACTGCCAGTATGACTCCATGGAATTACACCGCAAACCAGCTAGACCTTTCAGCACCACGCTGTAAAAGCATACTGCTTATACTGTACTCTGATGTCTCAAACTCTTAATAGATCTATTCAGAATTTTAAAAAAACATTTGATTCCTATATGTGGTGATGGCATTGATGGAGAATAACTAAATCACTTGCAGAGTTCAAAGTGCAACCCTCTCTGAATTATCCTATTCACAGAGCTGTAAAAGGAAAGTTTCTTCTTGGTTGATCCGTCAAAGGCCACGTTATGGCTTTTGTCAGAGGTCAATTGTGTAGTTGGGAGTACAATAGGATCATGGCACTTGCCCCCAAAGTAGCAATATCTTTCTATATTAAATGTAACAATGTTTCTACCCATTTTGCAGATGAGATGTGGGCATTACGCTGAGCAATGAAAGTTGGGTGTTTTTCGATGCTTTGAGCAGGATCCTGAACCCTGTTGATTCTCCATGCATGGAGTCTACATGTTCTTCATGTGTGGGAAAACGACACACACCTTGACTATCTGCTTCTCCTGCAATTGAAAAGCACAGGAGGTCTGTGGGAAGAGAAGGTGGTAACTTCTCGCTCTCGCTCTTTCAGTAGTCATGCAAAACACCATGGGCTCCAAAACAGCCAATCTTGCATTACATGCACCCCCCCCAAAAAAAATCTATCGAATCCGGGCCTTTTAAGAATTCATGGATCTGCATTACGATTTTTAAAGCCTTATACAACCTGCTTCCTGTATCTGCATCTGAAGGGCTCCCACCTATTCTTCCTAGTCTTCCAAAGACATTAGGTTCTGTCTTTGAAAGCTTTGGAAGAAGCTACATCTCCTTGGAGCCTTCCCATATGGAAAAGGCTATTTCACACCGACGAACACCTGCATTCGCCATAAAAGTTGTCAGAAAAGTGGACTGTTAAACTCCCCTTGAGTGGGTTAATTAACTGAATCTGATGTTGATACTAAGTTGCCAGTTTATATCTTTTATTGTCTTTAGGTTGTTGCTTTTTAAAGAAATGCATTTTCAAACCATGCAATTTTATTGGTCTCTGTTTGTGCAGTTGGAACAGAAAAAGAAGATTTTAAATAAATAAATAAATAAATAAATAAATAAATAAATAGCTCCAGAAGAATCTCCTGTCTGGTGCTCAAATTTAGCTGGTCTGTTGTTTGCCCAAAGGTGTGTTGCTCTGGAAAGTTTGAAGAAAATCGGTTCAGCTATTTTCTACTTAGCTAAGTGTTTTTCAGCTGTTAAGAAAATTGGTTCAGCTATTTTGCGCTTGACTAGCTCAGTCTTGTTTAAAATGTCAAGGTTGGCATAGCAGTAGTCCGAAAGAAGGAACCTGTGTTATATGTCCTACTGAGAAGACGAAAGGGTACTGCCTCGCCTAGTGGGCAAGGACTCACCTTGTTGTTCATATGCATATGTAATTGCAAATTTAAATTGGGTTAGACTTGAGAATGGAAAGAAGGAAGGCAATCCTGTGTATGCATATTTTGGATGTGGAATTTGGTGATACAGCAGGAATGTAGCCCTACAGATATCTGTTGGACTATTACCACACATCCTTGCATTGGGTATGCTGTCTCAGGGTGATAGGTGTTGTATGTAATAACTACCTCCTTGCCCTTCCTGTTGTATAGGCTAGTTCAGCCCTTGACAGGTCTTTGTACCCTCTGTAGGATAGAGCATGGCTCCAATGTTCAGGAGCCTGCCACCCTCTGCTTTCCAACCATCTGTGGGATTTTTCGTGGGACCGATATGAATGTACATGTGAATCAACCCATTATTTGCCTGATTCTCCCACTTCTTTCCCAAGCTCTTCAAATAAGGAGGAAGGCAAGTGCAGGTTATGACAAGCCGTGCCTGGTACAGTATAGCAGAAATGAAACAAAGGCTGAAAATGGTTGCTTAGGATAGTAAGATGGTTACTTCACATCCACTCTTGTCCCAGGAGAAAGTTTGTTGTGTGTTGATGTCAGTCGCGGTCACATGGTCTTCTTGCAGTTCTGTCCCTGTTCCTGTGTATGCACAGGTGTGATTGATGATACTGGCATGACTGTTTCCGCACGTCCTCATTCCATGATGAGATGTGAAATTCCATGCCTTTGTTCTCCGTTTTTTATTTTTTTTGGCCCTGACCTTCCATTTTTCAATGTTTCGATTCTCTGAAGCCTTGCCTTCAATGTGTTGCGGAGCTAAGTTTGAGGCATTTGTCTTTTAATCTCTCTGCACTGTGTTGCTGACTCCATAGGAAATGTACTGGTGAATGGCACTTCTCACTCCTGCCACTAGATGGAGAATGGCACGTTGTGCGACGTATCAGAACGAGAAGCAAGATGAAGAGATTCCCGAGGCCAGGGAGGGGAATCTCTCATCCCGCTTAGATCGCAGTTCAGGAGGCGTGGTTGGGACGAACTCCCCTCATCCCACAGTGGACGTGCGGTTAGATTTTTTCATACCGGTCCTCAGCGGGATCGCAAACAGCGATGAGATGGATGTGAAGTATCAGCCTAAGTTGCACTAGAGAAGGGTGACTGAATCAGTGAGGATTCAGTAAGTCAACTCTGTAAATTTCATTGATTCAAATGGGCCTATGTTAGTGATGGTGAACCATTTAGAGACTGAGTGCCCAAAATGTGATTCAAAACCCACTTACTACTCACAAAGCACCCCATTTATCCTGAATACAGTGGTACCCTGGGTTACAAATGCTTCAGGTGCTACCCTTCAGGAAAGTGAGGATTGAACTGGGCAAGGGGGGCAGCAGTTTGTGGCCTCCTTCATAGCTCCAGTTAACTCTCCAGCCATGACACTTTTGGGATGCTGCTCTGAGCGGAGGGCATACCTGTCAAACTTCCCATAATGGCCAGGAAATCAATTTCCCCTCCCCTTTTCCTGCCCTCTTCCAGGGTCATTTACTTTCCCAGAAATGGTGCAGCAGCAGGGTGGGAGGGGAAAAGTGCATGGTGTGTGTGTGTGGGCATAAGTACATGCGTGTGGGTGGGTCTGCATGTGCATTATATCTCCCTCTTCCCATCCCACAGGGCGGCAAGGAAAACTTGACAGGTATGCCAGAGGGGGAAGTGCTGTGGCTGTGAGGGGACAATGCTGCGTGCCCTCAGAAAGGGTTCAATGTACCACCTTTGGCAACCGTGCCATAGATTTGCCAACACTAGCCTATGTAGTTGTAATATGCTACACTAAAGTACAACACAACAATAGTCGGCCCATTTGAATCAATGGACCTTATGGATGAGCTGACCCACCAAATCCCCACTAATTCATTGGGCCTAGTATGGTGCAACTTAGAGCCTATCCACACTGGCATATATAGTTACAGCATATGGAACCCTAATGGCACTCTTTGGCACAAAAGAAAATACCTCATCCATGTGTTTCTACTGAGAATGATTCATCCTTCCTCTTTAAGTATTGGCTCACACCAAACTTGCATAGGGCGAGGGTGTGCAATCTCTTTGGCATGATTCATTGAGGTGCAAAATAGCTTTTTGTTCAGCCTTCCTGGATGAATACTCTCACCAAAATAACACTGAGGACAGCATTAACTGAGGAGACAACCTATGGTGTAATAGGTGGGTTGTGGCATTAAAAGGGGGAAGAAATCCCCTGCTCTATTTTCATCTTCTTTTATTTTTAATACCCCCCACCACCACATGACACAGTGAAATTCTGAAATCACGGCAGGCCGATGCATTGCCAATTCAACATGGCACTTACTTTCTAAACAAACAAGAAAAAAGGAATGTCACCCCAGCCCTCAAATGATGCCTTAGAGTAAAAGCAGGGAATGGACTATGTCCACCCCTCCCAAACAGGCTCCCCCTCATACGGCAGCCCAGTCCCAGCAGAGCCCTGCCTGTGTACAAAGGGGGAAAGCAAACAGTGTGCTGCTTATATACCACCCCATCGCACTTAAAGCACAATCTGGGCCAGTGGTTCCCAACATTCCTAATGCCGCAAACCTTTAATACAGTTCCTCATGCTGTGGTGACCCCTTGCCCTGTAGAGAATTGGACCCAATTCTATTTACTTCTGAGTCAACATGTTTAGGATCCAAGCTCCATATAAAGTGATCTGTGGTCCATAAAAAACTCTACTGCTTTGCCTAACTGCATAGCTTCTTTTAATGGGTGTTGGGAAAGGTTGCATAGGTGGGACTTTCACGCACCCTAGGCCATTAATCACCTAAGGCACCTATTCAGATCATGGTCCACCTATGAACTATTCGGACTTCTCTTAATGCCTCTGACTGGCTTTCTCATTTTTCAGGGGTTTTAGTACCAAGAGTGTGAAAACTTTCATTAGCTATTTATTGAAATGCAGTTTTTGCAACCTATCCCCTATACCTACAGATCTCAAGATGAGACAATTCAGAAACCTGAGCGCAATTTTCAGTTTCATTGCCCAGATTGCAGGCCAAAAAAAAAAAAAAAAAAAGGTTAAGGACACTTTAATGCTGGCCCTAGATAGTGCTGAGGCAGCAATCTCTTCAATTCACCACAAATTAGGCAGGAAAGCTGCTGAAGCAAGTAACAATTTTAACTATGTGAGAAATAAAACATAACAAGTGAAGAACAGATTTTAAAAAATAATTTTATAAAGTCCAATTATAAGTTCCACTGTTCCTATTTTGATGAGGGCTGCTATGCAATCTCTGTTAGGGGCAAATTGCTCTAGTTGAGTCCACCTGTAACTGGTTGCAGGTTGTCAGAGTAGCATGGGGGTTCGCTGTGCGCGAATTCTCAGAGCCAATTAACAAGTGGGATGCCTGCTATTGCCATTATGAAGCTGGCACACAGACGGCAGGTGGCGGTTTTTTTTCATACAAAAGGCTCAGGTATCACTAATACTAATTAACACTCCCACCCACCACACAGACACGCACCCCCTTTTGGGGGGTTGCCCTGAGAAGACTAATTAAATACTATCAAGAAGTGAGCAGGCGTTCTCAGGGAAACAGGTGAGCTGTTGTTGCCTGGTGCAGAAGGATGTTTGTGCAGCCCTCGGGGCGGTGCTGTCGTTGCCATGATTCTGCCGAAAGGATGCAACATTTCTCATCCCTGCCAGAGCTCATGTTTGCCATGCTCAATGCAAGATAGTCTCTCTTTTTGTACCACACACATTGCAGATCAGAAGCACTTCACACCGCCATCAGCAAGACCATAGCTAACATCCCATACTTTATGGGTGTTGGGAAAGGTTGCATAGGTGGGACATTCACGCACCCTAGGCTATTATCCACCTAAGGAGCCTATTCAGATTTTGGTCCACCTATGAACCTATTCAGGCTATTGTCCACCTTACAAGTCTATTCAGCCCATTGTCCAACTTATGAGCTTATTTAGACCAGGGTGATGGGAAATCAAGGTGAACTATAAAATGGAGGACTTGCCACTAACTTCCCCTAGACTGACGAAGCTGCTTGGATGAGCAATGAAACATTTCAGTCTCTCCAGAAAAGAAGTCCAATTGCCATGACTCGACTTCCAGATAAACTCACCTGGATGACTGAGAATCTTCACAGACATGTTGCAGATTGTTTATTTGCCTGATGCCTGAGCCATCACTGAAATCATGGGTTGAGAACTTCATATGCTCCCTACTATTGTGTTTGTATATACAGTGGTACATAGACTTATGAAATTATTCCTTTCTCAATGCATTTTCTTATCTCAAAATTTTCGAAAGTCGAAGCAGTTCCCCCATATAAATACACTGGAAATACATTTATCTGTTCCAATTGGGAAACCACCGCCCCCAGAATGAGAAAAAAAAACACATTAGCAGCCATGGAAAAGACAGAAGCCCAGCTCCTTACCTTTCAACCACTTGGAAAAGCCTCTCAAAAGTTCCAAAAAGTCCCCAAAGGGTGCCAAATATATCCAAAATGGGCAGTTTGAAAAAGTCATTAAAAAAAGAAGAAGCCCCAGTTCTCAGCTTTCCTGTTCAAAATGGCTCATTCTTCTTCCTAATTGCAGCACTGGAATTGGGTGGCCACAAGATGGCAGTATTGCTATTGCAAACAAGCAGGAGCCATTTTGAAAAGGAACCTTTCCTTTCATTTTCCCTTTTGTAACTCAAAAAACAGGCTTTATTTGTAACTTGAATTTTCCCTATACTCACAGATTGCTATTCGTCAGTTGAATTTTTCAGTTGTTGAAGCATTTTTAGGTCGAGGTACCACTGGACTTGACTTGGGTTCTTCCCCCCACACCCAGTGACTCAGATTTGACTCAGTACTCAGAGCTCAACCCCTCTTTTCTGGGGAAAAGAGCTTATTTTTCATAGGAACTCAGACTTGGGGCTTATACTCATCTACTACTGCCATCAATCCTGGTCTATCAGGGCTACACTTCATATGTTTGAAGATATGGATTGTAATTCATCAAAGCTTACACCAAATCAAACCTGTTAGACTTGAAGGTGCTCGGGAACCCTACTGTCTTTGCTGAAACAGACCAACAAATCTCAGGCTAAAAATCCTTGCTTGATTTGCTAATCTGTTTCTTTAAACCAAATACTTCTTCTTTTGGGGAAGGATTTAGAGGAGATGATAGAAGAACCAGTGTTAAGGTTCAGGCATGGAGTCAACCCCTGGGCTTAGAGACAGCAAGTGGTGGGACTCATGGGTTCCAGAGGTCCAGTTTACTCTAGGAAGCTCTTCCTCTTTAACATTTTAAGTCCTTTTAAGAAATCCAAACACTAAAGCATTGGGTCAGATGGCTGCAGCCACCTACCTACAGCACCAGTGCATCACGGCCTGGAGGTGGTGCCTGCTGCAGCTTCTTCATCTGATGCTTCTTTTCTCAGTGCTAGGCTGAGCACTGCTGCCTTGATTCCCTAAGCACATCCTATCTTGCCTGATTTCGGAAGGGATAATGGGATTTCCCAGGCAATGGTGCACTGATGTCCAATCTGGCCATGGTGAAACATGCCTTAGTTACCTCATGTTTGGGTACTGCAATGTACTCTACATGGGGCTGTCTGTGAAAAGGGTTTGGAAGCTTCGGCTGGTTTAAAATGCTGCAGCCAGAGTGTTGACTGGTGCTGGTTATAGGAACTTGCTTCACTAGCTGTTTCAACTCAACCTTCTGGTTATTACCTATAAAGCTGTATAAAGCTTGGGTCCGGGTTATTTGAAGCATTGTATCACCTCATGTGAGCTTTCCCGGCTTTTAGATCTTCTGGGAAGCCCTTCTCTCATTCTCACCACCTTCCCAAGCTCCCTTGGTGAGGACACCCGAGAGGGCCTTCCTGGTGGCTGCACCCAGGCTTTGGATTGCACTGCCCTGAGAAGCCAGCTTGGCTCCTCCCCAATTCTCTTCCTGTCACCCAGCCAATAGCTTCATCTTCAGGAAAGCCTTTAAAATGTACAATACTGTAAGTTATCTCAAGAATTTTTAAACTTGAAACTTGAAATTTATCTTAATGCATATTTAATTGTTTTTATATGTGATATCTATATAGTGTTTTTATGTTTTATTCATTCATTCATTCATTCATAGATAGATCGATAGATCGACAGATAAAATTCATTCATTCATTCATTAATAAATAAATAAATAAATAGCTGTATTGAAATGTGTTGGTTTGGTTTTGGATGAGAAATTAAGACCAATTGCAGTGGACCCTCGTATAACAAATGGTTTGCATAACATAAAATCTGTACAACATAAAACATTCCGGAGATAGGGGAAATTTGCTAAACAGAATTGCCTATGGGGCGAATCCGTAGAACATAAAAATGGTTGTGATTAGGGATTACTCCATTTTCAATGCATTCCTATGGGAATTTGTATAAAGGAAAATTTGCTTAACAGAATTTCATTTGGAACGAATTAATTCTTTTATACAAGTTACCACTGTAGTTGTAAAAACAACAACAACAATCTGCTCCTGGCAGAAAGGAAAACTGCTAGAATTAGCGAATGGACATGGATCATGCTAACTCTCTCCATTTTTTTTGACTCTTCTTTTGAGTCTAATTATGGGGGCTATTGTGATGCACTTCAGAATCCTCCATGGGGCCACTGCCCATGGGGGGGGCACTGAGATGCCCCTGGAAGCCTCTCTAGCAGGGCAGGAAAGAAGGGAGCCCTTCTTGCTTAATGTTTCCTATTGACTGGTGTCTAGCACAGAGCTTGGAAACATTACTATTAAATGTCGAATTAATTTATATAACCACTGTCAATCAGTTTTTAGTGAATACAGTTACATTAATTTGTGCTGTTAATTGTTGCTAATGTATTAGTGATTTGTTTCTCTTTAATTTTTAAACAAGTCAATTGTAAGGATGGAAATTGGTCCTAAGTACCTCCTGTTAATTAATTAAAGTGAAATGGCAATTGATGATTTCACACTGCAGATATCTTGTATGTAGGTATGTATTAGTTGGAGGTTGAGTGACTGGGCGTTGACTGGCATGGAATTTCTGATGAAACCGTTGTCTGATTGGCTGGCACACTGCCTGGCTGCAAGGATCCTATAGGTATATGAAGTGTGTGTGGGGGGGAGAAGCAAGAGTTGAGTTTGGTTTAGTAGTTCAGTTAGGAGAACTTTTTCCTTCCTTCAAAAAGGGCCCAAGGTGGCTTACAGTAAGGAGAGCCTATACAGTCCATTACAATTAAGACACAACCACTTTGAGAAACAGGGAATTGAGAGGCATCTTACAGCATTATAAGGCAACATTAACACTAGCAATTGATAACATAGTGTCAATGCAACCACACAAGGAGAGATGTAAAACACAAAACCTGTGTAGCCATGTATGGTAGATGCATAAAAAGGCACAGTAGGTAGTCCATCATTCAGGGAAAGCTTGCCTGAAGAGAAAGGTCTTTGTCTGTTGACGGATAGCAGGTGGGCCTTCATCAGCTTATGACCAGGAAAAAAGATACCCTGAAGGAAGTGATCAGTTCCAGGGCAGTTCAATTTTGCATGCAGAGTAGTCTCTCTGTGGAAAGCCTCCTGTGCTCAGCTAGCTAGAGCCCAGGCAGAATTCAAGGCAAGCTTTACCATATCAGGATCACAAATGAAATTTGAGCAAATTTAGTGATGTTACAATTTCTTAAAACACTGAAATGGAATCGCAATCTGGTAGACTCAGACTGGGTTAGGAGAGACATTGCAGGTCCAATACGATACAGCAGGTAGCATTGGTTTTGGTGTGTTCCTCAAAGAGTGATGGTGTGTACAGCCATGACTGCAGCATGGGGAGGCAATTGCAGGAACTTTGTATTCCTGAAGCATTTCCCCCTTTATTGCTGGCAATGTGCAGATGGAGAGATTTGCTGAGCAACCCTAAGGTCAGGTTTATATGTTTTTATGTTTAACAGTACAGTAATCCCCCATTTATCACAGCAGTTAGGGACCCACCCCACCCCACAATAAGGGAAAATCCACAATATGCGGATGCTGGGTTGGATTAGGACTGGGGGCCCTGTCTGGGGACTCAAACACTTACCTTAGACCTAGTTCTGCCTGAACAGGCCTCTGATAGGCTTCCTGGGCCTGTCAGAGGCCCCAGAAGTGGTTTTGGGTGATCCTGAAGGCACTTCCGGTTTTCGGAAGTGACTTCCAGTTCGCCGGTAACTACTTCTGGGGCCTCCGACAGGCCTGGGAAGCCCGTTGGAGGCCTGCTTGGGGGCACCATCAGGCCTGGGGGAGGTCTCAAACAGGTCCTCACAGCTTGCCCCAGGGGCTCTTGCCTTCATATACTGCAGTCCCGCGATATACCGGGACTGTAGTATATGAACCGCAAAATGGTGGGGGTGACTGTACAGTGGTCAGGGTAATTCAACAACCAAACTTCATATTGAATGGATAATGCAACTGGTGTGGCGGTTTGTACTTACATACTTAGAGGAGAGCATTGCATTTTCTGCACAACACATAATGGGTGCTGATTGAAGCATGATACTGAAGATACCATTACTTGATTCCAGAAAGAAAGATTTCAAATCCTGGCCCTGGAAACATGAACCCCTTTCCATCTGGACTGTTGGAGTTTGGGGCAAATCCATTATTCAGTAAATACTGAACTCGATTGTCCCTTCCATGCTCCAGTCATACAGGAGGGTGGTGGAAAGCTTTGTGGAAGTTGACACGTCCAATGTGGAGACTGGTATATGGCCTGTGCTATAAGGCCTATTTGAGGGAGGGAGGCCAGGTACACAGAACCATCACAGGACACTTGGCAGCCATCACATTTTCCAGTGAGCTGCAGGGTTACCCAGATCCTTGTGGATCTTTTGTGGCTTGCAAAATGCCAGAAGAATGGCAAAGACTGACCCGAGTGACCCCTGATGTGAGAAAACCCATTGCACTGCCGATATTGAAGAGATTGCTTGAGGCACTGCCAAAGATATGGCTTCTTAAGGCAACATTCACGATTGCATCCATAAGTGGCAGTTGGCTCAGCACATGATAAGTCTGGATATGCCCTCAAGGTAAAGGACACCACAATGAAAGTGAAGAAAAAAAGTTCAGTTGGCAATTAGAAGATCAAAGCTAGGGGGAAGAGAAAAACAAAGCATCCTGGATACTTCAGGGAAGCAGAGCCCTTGCCTGGTAAAAACTCGAAAAGACTATCTATAGCAGGGGTGTCCAAACTTTTTGCAAGAAGGGCCAGATTTGGTGAGGTGAAAATGTGTGTGGGCCGACCATCCAGCTGCAATTGGCACCCGGGCTGGAGTTTGGACAAGCGTCTGGGATGTGCAAGGAGGTGGGGAGGATGCTGCACCAACGGAGCCGGGGGCGGGTAGGGTGGGCAGGTGACTGGAGGGGTGGATGGAGGCAGGGAGGGCAGGCAAACCGTAAAACTGCAAGCTGACGTCTCCATCTGGTATGGGGAGGGGCCAGGTGGTGGGAATGCATGACAGGCTGAGGTAACCGGGGGGGGGGGGGAGAGGCTGCATGCCACTTGAAATTTGAAAATGGGCTGCATTTGGCACCTGGACCTGACTTTGGAAATGCCTGATCTACAGATTTGTCCACTGCAACTTGGCCCCTTGTTTATGCAGTCTGACAGGCAGAGACTCACTAAATTCCTGTTTGTTGATGGCTTGCAAGTAACCCTTGCAGTTTGCAAGCTGCAGGCAGGTGAGTTTGGAGCACTGTTGTTCAAACAGGGCAGTGGAACTCTGGGGCATACAAACCCATATTAGGATGGGGTCAGCTGCTCAAAAATAGGCTCCTTTTCTTCCATTTTGGCTCCAGAACTATTGGTGTGGATCTGCAGGGACAGTAGGAGAGGAAGAGGATGGGAGAGCATGGCCTTGACATTACAAACGGATCAGTGAGGGCACCTAGGAACATGCCCTGCAGCAACTGGCTTGGGTAAACTCACTATTCACCAAACTTGGAGAGATCATAGAAGAGAGTCGGAGGAAGCTTCTCTGCAAGTTTATGTCTGTGAAGATTCTCAGTCATCCAGGTGAGTTTAATCTAGAAGTAGAGTCATGGCAACTGGACTTCTTTATCTTGAAATATTGAAACATTTCGCTGCTCATCCGAGCAGCTTCGTCAGTCTAGGGAAAGCTAGTGGCGAGTCCTCCATTTTATAGTTCATCTTGATTTCACATCACTCTGGTATGAATAGGCTCATAAATTGGACAATGGCCTGAATAGGCTCATTAGATGGACACAAGCCCGAATAGGTTCATAGGTGGATCATGATCTTAATAGGCTCGTTAGGTGGATAATGGCCTAGGGTGTGTGAAAGTCCCACCTATGCAACCTTTCCCAGCACCCATTAAGCTATGGTCTTGCTAGCGGAGGTGTGAAGTGCTTCCGATTTGTCTGGGGATTGATGAAAGGGTCACTTGATAACTTTACTGCCTCTAAATGTCTGGGGAAAGCTTTCCTGGAGGGCCCCTCTTTGAGGATGCATAACTCAGAGATCAGAAACCCGGTCTTCAGCAAATGTGGAGGAATTCTAGAGGAGAATTAGGAAAGCTTCATTGTCCCGAGATGTCCCGAGAGGCAAACCAGTTAATCAAAAAATTGTTAAAATTGCATTGATTCATATTCATTGGGTGGCATAGATTTGTACAAATACAAATCAACGAATTAGCAATTTTAAAATGAATGTGGAAATTTGTTGTTAAATGCATGTCCATATCTCCTCTGTTGATTCAATGAGACTACTTCAGTTGTGACTTACTGTAGTAGTAGTAGTAGTAGTAGTAGTAGTAGTAGTAGTAGTAGTCTTTATTTCATTCACTGACCAGACAAAATACAAAATTCCACATAAAATCAAAATAAAAGCATATAAAAACAATAAAAGCATTCACACAAGAACAAGCATAACACAATAGCATAACCTTTACATATAAGCCAGAGCAGGTAAAATCTTCCCGGTTCAGTAGGGCCAATGTCAGGGTAGTCAACTCAATAGATCTCGAATCTGAGCATTTAATCATTGTCTCCAGCCTGGGGGCATTCCCCTGCTCTAGACCACCTCCAACCCACATCATAAGAAGATGTAAGGAAAAATACACAATGACCATTGCCAATCATCTGAGCCCGCCTCCTGAAGTGGATTTCATGGAGTGCAACTTGCCCTCAAAGGGAAGTTGCTTCTTCAGGTTGCCCTTTGTATCACAATGTGCCAACCTCTAATGTGCCTGAATAAGGACTGATTTCTTCATTGCTCTAAATCTATCTTACATTTAGTAGTTTTGAGCTTGCCCTATTTTATGCCCACCTCTGGCAGCACTGGCAGCCTTGGCCCAAGTGCCTGGCTTCTGATGGCTCCCTCTTTCCTTGAAATCAGTATAAATGATCGTCATAAACTAGGTTGCTGAAGGCACTCATTCTGGAGTGTGCAGGTGGCAGTGCTCCAGTGTAAGCAGTTTTTAGGACGACAGTCACAATGCTTATTTATTGGCACCACCACGGAACATAGTGGCCTTAATGATTACTGTGCCAGAAATCATGCAGAGGTCTCATCTGCTCCGGCCACAAACAGTCGTCTGAAGGAATTTGCAAGGAGGCAGCATCTTCTCTCTCGGTTGCTGTACCAATTAGTAACTGCTGTGTTTACCTCTCCCTTCTTGCAGGTTCATTTGCTGCAATTAAGAGGTAGCGGCTAGGGGCCTTTCACTAGAGTTGAGAGAGAGTGGGCTGGCACACCAGCTAAGAATTTGCTGAAAAACCAGGAGATATCTTACAGAAGATGAGATGTGCCCTTCCATTTCTGGATGCCTTCCTACTTCTGCCTTTGCCACAAGTCAAGAAAACATGGGCATACTGTAGACCAGGGACTTAAAAGACAACGTGCCAAACATTTCCGTGTGCTGATTTCAAGGATTGCAAACACACACTTAGAGTTATTGTGATTGATGAGAATTCACATCTGCAGGCCAGAATAATGTCTCTCCCTTCTTTGGAGACATCCGGGGAATTTGGGTTACCGTTCATGAATTCTTTTGTTTCATGCCAAATACAAAATATTAGTACTTAAGGTGACACAAGACATTTTGCTGGCTCTGCTTTTGCAATTTAGCACCACTCGATTAAGTTTTTTTGAAAAGTACCTCTGACCATATGCAGAATTATTTTCTTATTTTCTTCTGCCACTATGAAATAATAACCTCCCTGCCACCACACTGCAAAACATTTTCATTTTAAATATGAAGTACAGGTCACACCATTTTTATGGTCCCAGACCACAAACATTTGGCATCTTTAGTGACAACAAGGTCATTTGTATTCACGAATTTCTTACCCATTTCCAGCCCAGTTTCCCTTCAACTTTTCCCATAGATTTGCTGGGAACAACAACATGGAGTTTTCAGAGTACTCTATGCGATAATAGAGGTCATGACTGTAGGAAAAGGGAAAACACAAAACAGTACAGGCACACCTATGTCCAGACATTTTGAATTATGGTGGGCTGAATATGAAGAGTCTGGAGTTCAGAGAGATGGTTACAAATCTTCCTTGGCCATAAAAACTCACTGCTGATGGTGGTGGAACTGGTAGGTAAAGTCATTTCTTAGTATCTCAGGGCTCAATCACACTGCTGATTTAAATTGATAAATTTAGTTTTTTTTTAAAATCACTGTAAAGTCATGTAGTATATAACTAGAGATGGGGATAAAACCATGAAAATGGTGGTTTGTCCCACTTTGTGGTTCCCCGACAGTGGCAACTGAGGCTTTAAAAACAAACAAGCCTCTCACCCACCCACACCCTATTCCCACTCCCCCATTTCTACATTGTCCATCATGTGGGAGCTGTCATGGTAGCTGCCCCCATTGCAGCAGTGGCTGCTGGCATTACTGCTGGCATTGGATCCATTGCCAAGGTCACTGTCAGGATCACCACCACCACTGCTGGGATTGCTGGTGGGATGACAATTTGGGAAGCTGCACTGGAATCAACTCATTTTCTATTATGCTTGATAAATCAAATGCCCAAGAAGCATCACTTGGGGCCACAGCAGTAATGAGAAACTATAAGGGGGGGGATAACTAAGAAGTGACCCCAACTGATTAATCATGCAAAATATAATTTGATCAGTCAAATGAAGATAATGGGTTAGGTGGTTGGAATGCCAAATGCATTGGTGAAGTGATAAAGTGAGGAAATAACGGTAATATAAAAATTGTACTGTGGCCACACTGCTGTTAGTGATGCACCATTAAACCTTTTAAGAAAGAATGTTTTAAAAAAATTAAAAGAAAAAATGGCAGTAGCTGTCACCCAAAATCCACATGTGTGTGTGTGTGTGTGTGTGTGTGTGTTGTGTCGTTACAGTCATGACCGACTCTTCGTGACCCCATGTCCATGGAGTATTCTTGGCAGGAATACTGGTGTGGTTTGCCAGTTTCTACTCCAGCCACCTACAGCACCTAGTATTCACTGGTGGTCTCCCATCCAAGTACTAACCAAGGCTGACCCTGCTTAGCTTCTGAAATTAGGCAAGACCAGATGTACTTAGGGTGTCTATTAAAATGACAGCCATATTCACACACACAAACCGTATTGAATTGAATCGACTTAGGACCTGAGGTATTTTTTTGAAAAACTTGTCAGCCTTTTTCAACAAACAAACAAACTTCAATTGCAGCCCAAATAAATTGATTTATGGGCCTGGGAATATATAAATTGATTTAAATAGTGCTAAAATCGATTTGTTTGCATTTCTGATTGCCAGTATAACCAAGCCCTCACTTATCTTATAGAAAGCTTGGTAGCTTAGCTATTAAACTGCAGTTAAAACTGTGCTCGCCACCTGGGGTTCAATCCCAGGCAGCTGGCTCAAGGCTCGCTCAGCCTTCTATTCTTCTGAGGTGGGTAGATTGAGTACGCAGTTTGTGGGGGGTGGGGGCAATGTGCAGCCTGCATAAATGAACTGTAAACCACCCAGAGAGTGCTATAAGCAGAACACATTGGTTTTGCTTTTGTAAAATAAAATCTTGAAAAGTCCGATTTGGATAGCTGGAAGTTGGTTCTGACTCAAGGGCACGTTGCACAGCCTGAGCCTAAAGAGAGTGAATTGTATAGTTAAAAACGCATGATACCTTTCCCAGGAAATCAATGCACATGCAGGCAGGAACAGCACTGGCTGTTACCTCGCTCCTAAAAGAGGGGAGGCCAGAGGGAAGTTAGAAGGCCTGAACCTCTGTGCCTTCTCCTCCATCCTTCAGGGTCTAAATTTCAAATTACAAATGGAGGGGAACAGTGCTGTTTGGAGTCCTTTGTATTATCTTGGATGGGCTTCTGGGAAAATTAAGAGCAAAATAGCCGGAGGACAAACTCAGTCGCTGTTGAGAGTATTTGGAGGTTATGTAGCTGAATCATGATGGGATCAGGATCAGAAAGCTGTGGGGCTTCCAGAGAGGAGATAAATAGAGGCCACTGTGCCGTCACATCTTCACTGCCTCTGCCTTGTCAAAGTCAGGAAAAGGTCGAGATGGAAAGCAACAATAGAAGATGAAAAGCAACACAAGCAGGTATGTATTGTGTTGTCAAAGACAAGAAGAAGTTATCAGATCAAAGCCGCTGTAGTCGAGATCTAATTTGCATGGCACACCAAAGGATACGGAATGTTTGGAAGGGTGGAATGCAAGCAGATACACTTGGTGCTGTTTGCTTTGTTTGCCCCAATGAGTATTCTGCATGAGACATACAAAAAATAGGCAGAATGCACGCGCACAGTCACGTGTGCGCAGGTTGCTGTAACCCTGGTTGAAATGCTACTTTATATGAGCTAAATATGTAGTTGTTCTATACTGCTCCATAGTTCCAAAGCACTATGAGGTGGGAGTTTATAACACAGTTATGCAAACAACACTCTCCCTACCCCCCTCAACATCTTCAGATGAAGCGCAGGAAAACATAACAGCAATGTTCAGATAACATAAATTAACACTCAGCATCTGCATACTCCTTAAAAAGAAGAACTCAAATGGATGAACTGTGAGATAAAGAAAGTCTACAAGGTTACTGAAGTTCACGAGAGACATCCAGCAAGATCATGGTACCCTACATTGGAGACAGTAAAACAACATCACTGTTAAGCCAGTTCTCTCTTTCTCTCTGTGTGTGTTGCGTCGTTACACTTGTGACCAACTCTTCGTGACCCCATGTCCATGGAGTTTTTTTTGGCAGGAATACTGGAGTGGTTTGCAAGTTCCTACTCTAGGTGCCTACAGCACCTGGTATTCCCTGGTGGTCTCCCATCCAAGTACTAACTAGGGCCATCCCTGCTTAGCTTCTGAAATTAGGTGAGACAGGATGTGCTTAGGGCATCTAGATGGTTCTAACTTATAGCAAATCTTCCCAGCATTTTCTTGAAACAAAACACTCAGAAGTGGTTTGCTAGTTCCACCTTCTGGAGGTTCTCTGGATCCAGGCAGCTTCCCAGAACTGTATACTGTGCATAGTCTCTTCCCCTAGGAGGCACAGTGATCTATGCAGAGGGGTCAAAACACCGAGTCAACATGACGAACATGATGACTGAAGGAGCTAGGCTGGTGCATTTTGTTTCCTTGCAGCATTCATGGACACTGAACAAGACAGATGTTTTCTTTCATTATGACTAAAGCTATAGAGAAAGGAAGTGGAGAGATGGAAGCCATGCATACATGGATGTGGGTGGAACCAATGTTTCCAACCCAATTTGTTGGAAGCGCTAGTAGCAAATGTCTGGTGTGATTTGAAGAAGGATGTCCTCAAATACAGACAGGCTATCCTAGGTGCAGATTAGTCAATGTTAGAGGTTTTCTGAAAGCATTGCAGTACAGTGGTACCTAGTATAAAGGAATTAATTCATTCCAAATACTTTATACAAATTTCCCATAGGAATTCATTGAAAACAGAGGAATCCCTAATTGTGACCATTTTTATGTTTATTTATTTTTATTTATTTCTGCATTTATATACCGCTCCCATTTCCCAAAGGAACTCTGGGCGGTTCACACAATAGGCTTAAAAACAGACAACAATAAAACAATATAAAATAGTAAAATAGTTGTACAGATTCGCTCCATAGGTGATTCTGTTAAGAAAATTTCCCCTATCTCCAGAATTTTTTATGTTGTACAGATTTTATGTTATACAAACGGCTTGTTATACAAGGGTCCACTGTACTTGGATTCAGTTTTTCGGTGTGTGTAACAGAGGCTCCAAGAGTTACATAGACTTCCATAGGGGCTTCTCCCATGTGGAAGAGAAGGCTAGGGCCAGTATTCTGTTGAATGTCTTCAGAGTGGAAGGCGCCACCAACTGTTGAAGCTGCCCATGGGATTTTTAAAAAATTTCATCTCCCTTGTACAGCAGATTCTCCCTTTTGGATCTAAAAGCACTTTGGAAACTTTGCTGTGCTTTGAAAGAACTAAGGCAACACGACCAGAAAAAAATTTTTTTGAGTTGTTTTTCGGGACGGGTCCGTTTCGGGTCGTTTCCGTTTTTTGCGAAATTTTTCAAAAATTTGTCGTTTCGTCGTGTCGTTTGTCGTTACCGCCGTGATTTAGCGTGACGGCTTCCAGTTCCAAGAGCATGGGGTTAGGGGGTAAGGGCTAGGCTTAGGGTAACGGTTAAGGTTAGGGTGGGTTAGTGGGCTGTACCTCTGGGTGCCTCTGGCCCACTAAGAACACAGTGTACTGCCATATGGGTTAGGGTTAGGGTTAGGGTTAGGATTAGGATTAGGATTAGGGTTGGTGGGCTTTTAATGCCCTCTCTGGCACACCCAGAAGTCTCAGCAAAACCTGGCCATGCAATTGGTGGAATGGCTCCAAAAATTTGCATGGTCCCATCCCATGGCCAGCCCAGCATTGCGTGTGCGCAGGTGTAAAAAAATAAAAATAAAATAAAATAAAATCAATGGAGACGTTTTGTTGCAAGAAAAACCCACTGCTGCTACTATAAAAAATCAGGCAGTTAAAATACCTAATTCTCACATGTTTCTGTGGTGCTTTGGTGGGTTTTTGGACCACGATTTTTTTAAAAAATATATTGCGGTCGCCATTTTGGATCCCCCCCACCGCATGGCAAATGGAGACGCCAAGGATGCCCCCTCCCAGCCTGGTACCAGCAAGTCTCAGCAAAACCTGGCCATGCGATTGGTGGAATGGCTCCAAAAATTTGCATGGTCCCATCCCATGGCCAGCCCATAATTGTGCGTGTGCAGGTATAAAAAAAAATAAAAATAAAATAAAATAAAATCAATGGAGACGTTTTATTGCAAGAAAAACCCACTGCTGCTACTGTAAAAATTCAAGCATTTAAAATAGCTAATTTTCGCATGTTTCTGTGGTGCTTTGGTGGGTTTTTGGACCACGATTTCAAAAAAAAAAATTGCGGTTGCCATTTTGGATCCCCCTGCACCGCATGGCAAATGGAGACACCAAGGATGCCCCCTCCCAGCCTGGTACCAGCAGCCCAGGACAGAAGGGGGGAAGGCTGGAGTGGGGACCCCCCCCAGAAACCACCCCTCTGGTAGGTGCCCTCAGGCAGGCATATTTTTGCCTGCTTTTTTGGCCGGGAATTGGGGTTTTTTTTGTATTTTTAAAACTTTTTTTCTGTGCCGCTTGGCATCGCGCGATCGCTGCCATGCCAGGAACGACAACGACAAATTAGACCCAATTTTTCTTTTGTCGGTTCGAGTTCGAGTTCTGGGGGAGTAATTGTTGTTAGCGTTTCCGTTGCGTAACCAAAACGAGTAACGAAAACAGAAACAAGAATTTCGCCAAGTCGTGCCCATGTCTAAAGGCAACTACTGTAAGTACACCATTGGACAGAATAAGATGATCCTCCCCGGGCAATGGGTGCTAGAATAGGGCAATCAGTAGCAATGAGGGGACAAAGCGTTGTCTTCCAGGCAGCTTGGCCTGCACTTGTGTATCCTAAGCCAACTTTCTGCCTAAGATGCAGCAGGGCATCCAACTCCATTGTTAGTAGTGTTGAAGGAGGACCCAGTAGTCAACCTGCTTATCTTTCACACGTCAAAGAGGGCTGACAGGCACCATCTTGCTTTTGCCTCAGGTAACAAAATGCCTTGCGTTATTCTTACCCAAATCCAAAGCTCCCTTGGGTCAGGACTGAAAGGAGCAATTAGTTCTTTGATGCTTGTTCCTTTTCATTTTTATAGACTTTCTCTTTAAATAATATTCAGACATAAAATAACTAGGCTAGAGTTCAATGAGCTTCTTAAAATGTTTTTATAAAGATATGAAGTTATTCCTGGGCATATTCCTGGCTTTTCAGTTAGTTCTCATATTTATTACCTTGAACAATTCATTTGTCATCCTTATGTGGTTATTTAATGCTGCTCGATGGGCCGAGTTAATTTGTCACCTACGCATGATTATTTAATGTTGCTTGCTGGCATGGCCAATATGTTACCTAAATGTGAATATTTAATCCTCCAGGGTGGGGAGATGTTATATTAAATCCCATTAACTGATGTGAAAATATGGTGGGAAACTTTTTCCACACCTTTGAAGCATTTTCAAGTCAACATTCCCCCCCTCCCCGGGTTTGCAATTTCAACTGTTGCCATCATGGATGCGTGTCATTTTCTTTTGGAAATGAGCTGGGTTTGAGATCTCCAATGGGCAGCTGGCGTGGAATCTGATGCCTTTTCCCCATGGGCCTGGTTGTTATGGCTTCTCTTCCCATCGTGCCGCAACATCTGTCTGTCTGAAATAGTGAGGCAACTGATATTCCCACCCAGGATATACGAGGGGCTTCTGCATATTTAGGCCTCAGGAGTTGACATTCCAGAAATGAGCACCTCCCAGAATGCTCCACCCAGCATAGTCTGTGTGGGCTGTTTCCCTTTCTAAGTGGTGGTGAAATCAGCGATGGGTTCAAAATATGTAGAGGACAAGACATGGTGCCTTTCTTTCTTTCTTTTTTTTCATGTGTTTGAAATGAGGCTGTAAATCATGAGAATGGTATCCAGTTAGGTTCCTACATTCATGGAGGTGACTTTGTGAACATGGTCACAAATTATGGAGAAGCACATTGTCTATGGTCCTTGGCATATATTTGCTAAGCTTGTCATTCATTTCTCCTGAATCCTGTTCCATCACTCTTTCAACCACATCACACTGGCCATTCTTATATATATGTAGTCATCTGTATTTCATGACATTGTAAGTGGAAACTTTAGGGCTCACAACACCGGAGATAGACGCAAGAACATTTCTGTAAAAACTGGGATTTATTTATTTATTTTGAATATTTTTTACCCCAACTTTCTCCTTGCAAGGAGCCTTACAATAATGAGGGACAATATACAGCTCAGAACATTCAAAACATATTCAGGTTAAGAACAAGGGGTTAGAAGAGGCATCTTACAACATTAGATAACAATAAAGCTACAAAGAACACACAAAAATAAAATAAAATCCATTATGAGGGGTGGAAAGTAACATGGAAAACACTGGTGTTCTTATGAAATCAGTCAATGCAATCATGTATGGTAATCCATATAAAAGTCACACAGTCCCTCTTTAAGGGAAAGCTTGCCTGAAGAGGAAGGTCTTGGCCTGCTTCTGGAAAGATAGCAGAGATGGGGCAGTCCTGGTCTCCAGCAGGAGGGAATTCTAAAGTCTGGGAGCAGCAACAGAGAAGGCCCTTTTATGTGTTCTTCTGAGAAGCACCTGTGAAGGTGGTGGGATGGAGAGAAAGGCCTCTCCTGATGACCTTAGCATCTGAGCCGGTATGTACTGTGAGATTCGATCTTTGAGGTAGCTTGGACCCAGGCCATTTTGTGCATTGTAGGTTAAGGTCAGCACCTTGAATTGTGGCTGGTAGGTTATTGGCAGCCAGTGGAGCTGCTTTAGTAAGGGTGTAACGGGATCTCTGTAACTGCCCCAGTCAGCCATCTGGCTGTTGCCTTTTGGACCTGTTGAAGTTTCTTGAGACTTTCCATTGGTAGCCCAACATAGAGCACATGCACATGGATAGTCAACATTGGAAAGAGGTTCACTTCAAGGCAAAGTTTGCATGCTGGACACAAGTGGTAGATAGAGGCTGAAGAGCTAGCTTTTGCAGGGAGGTAGATGCTACAACTTACATGGCACCACTGCCATGTAGAACTGGGTTGCAGTAAGAATGGAACACTGGTAGTAGTAGAGGGGAAAAGCACTGGAAGCTCACTTTCAGGATCCAGAGATCCTAAGACTTTCCCTGACACTGTACATGGATAGTACGTGAAGATGGAAGAGAATTTCATTGGATTTGACAGTCATAGAGAAAGTTGATCTAGATACCAATACTTTGTGTACAACCTCGAGCGGGTGCAGAGGAGGGCGACCAGGATGGTTGAGGGTCTGGAGGAAATGTCTTATGAGCAATGGCTTAGGGAACTGGGAATGTTTAACCTCTCTAAAAGAAGGCTGAGGGGGGATATGATAGCCATGTTTAAATATTTGAAAGGATGTCATATTGAAGAGGGAACAGGTTTGTTTTCCATGGCTTCAGAGACTAGGACTCGGGGCAATGGTTTCAAACTACAGGAAAAGAAATTCCATTTGAACATTAGGAAGACCTTCATGACAGTTAGAGCTGTTCGGCAGTGAAATATGCTGCCACAAAGGGTGGTGGAGTCTCCTTCCTCGGAGGTTTTTAAGTAGAGGCTAGATGGCCATCTGTTGGAAATATTGTGATGGGGTTCCTGCATGGCAGGGGGTTGGACTAGATGGCCCTTGAGGTCCCTTCCAACTCTAGGATTCTATGATTCTATGATGCTATGAGACTTCACATCCTTCAAAACTCAAAGCAAGGAGGAGAATGTAAAGGCCCAGTCAGGTCAGAGGACTGAAATAAAGCCTACTAAAACATGGTATCGAAGTAAGGGAAATAAAAAATTATAAGGACAATCAGTTTGGTTCACTGTCACGATAAGTCACCCTTCTTCACTGAAGCAACAGTGTGGAACCATCTCCCAGTGGAGCTGCGATTGGCTGTCTCCCTCCTAACATTCAGAAGGCTTCTGATTAGAGATGGGCATGACTCAAAAAAATGGTTTTTCGTTTTCATTTGTCGTTTAGGGGGTCCGTTTCGGTTCGTTTTCGTTTTTAGGTGGTTCTTTGCAAATTTTTCGTTTTCATTTTCGTTACGTAACGAAATGGAAAAACAAAAATGAAAATGAAAAATTGCTGTTTCGTTAGCATTCTTTTCAGTTCAATGTATTTGCCGCCACAAAAACGAAAAACACGGCAAAATTTTTCATTTTCGTTTTCGTTTTGTTTTGAAAAATTTTTTGTTTTCGTTTTCGTTGCCTAACGAAACAAAAAAACGAAAACAAAAACAAAAATTGCCCGTTTCGTGCCCATCTCTACTTCTGATTGTTTATAGAGAAGCCTCCCAATACTATCTGGCCTGAGTTATACAACTTGTCTGTTGCCCTATATTTGGAATCACCCTTCTTGTGCCATCTGGTTTCATCTCTTGATTGGTTTCATGCTGTGTTTTAAAATTGGCTGTCAACTGCCCAGAACAATGTTTTGCAGTAATGGGGCAGTATACAAATCTGAGAAACAAACAAATAATAATAAATAAATCTTCTAAAAGTGTGCACAGCATAGAATCTAGTTAAAATAAAAGGAAAAAAGAGGGGAAAGTAGTGCCCATATATTGTGTGTTGTTCAACAAGTGAAAAACCAGGGGTACACTTTAAGCATGAAGACTTCAACCCCTGCATGCTTGCTTGAAAAATGATGCTTTGTTTTATGATACTTGCTTGATGTATTGTATAGATCAACTTTAAGCCATGTTAAAAAAAAATCTGTTGTATTAGTGAGACCACTTTGAGTGTGTGTGATGTTTGTCTTTTATAGAAAATTCTTCACTGTTGTAATGTTTGTCTCTGGTGGAGTGGGTTCCAGTATGCAGAAACCAATGCAAAATAAAATTTATTAGTTGTTGACATTCCACAGGACAAGTTCATTTGCTAGAAAAAACTATAGGTGCTGCTGCCCTGGAAATTTTACTGTTCTAATCTGTTTTGTCATCTGGCCTTAAACCTCTTTGTACCAAAGATAAGGTATATAAATGTAACAATGAAACAATATGTACTGTTTTTATACTGCTTTTATCTGCTGTCTTCTGAGTCTTGTAAATGTTTTACAGTTTTATTCCTATGATCTGGAAATACCTTTACTGCAGACTGGCATGTAAATCCATAAAGCAAGCAAAACTAACCAACCAACCATTCAACAGTGCCATCAACTTAACTTCTTCACATTTCCAAACGGTTATCTCTCCGATCAGTGCTTCAACAAACCAATCTCATGTCCCTATTGAAAAGGTAAATGAAGCCTCAAAGATAAGCAAAGTAGTTACTGGGAATAACAAAGGACGACTTCACACATGGACATCCACATCATTTGATTTCTTATCTTCCAGCTCTTTGGGACTTGAAGACTCCTAGCTAAATGTGCGTGAATCGACTCTATAGAAAAAAAGCTCAGCATTTGAGGCACGAGTGAGGTAATATGGAAATACTGGCGGCTGTTTTGCATGTTTTCATTTGTGTTTATGAACAAGGCTAGGTTAGCAGCCCCAGATCTTAAAGAAATAAAATCTTCCTTTGCCCTCCCAGTCCGGAAATAAAGAGGCAAGACACATTTGTGGGATTAAAACTGGGCCACAATTTATTGGTATGAAATTCACTCAATTCAACTGTTAAATATCCCTTAAACAAGGGGGCCTGAATGTAGTGCAAGCAGATCAGTTAATGATTCCTAATATTATTAGAAAGGCACTGCCCACCTGCTCAGCGCCTTCCTAAAACCTGCGGTTTGGGCAGCCCTAATTCCTAATCTTTGAACCTATTTATACCTAACACCTAATGTTCCTAATGTTCCTAATTCATGTTGAGGACTACCAGCTAACTAGGGAATATTATTCAATAGATTTCACCTGACTTAAATTTTCTGCTTTTACTACCTGCCAATTGTGACTGGTTATAGACCTCCCTTTGCCTTAAAGAGAATGGGATGGGCAAAAACACACTGCCATTCCAGTCCAATTGAGTAGCAGCAAAAAAAAAGAAAAAAAAAGAAAAAATCCCATCTGGCCCTTATGCGACCAGCTACTCTCATTCTCTCAATTGGGAGGGAGGGAGGGAGGGAAGATGGCTAAATCACAAAAGAGGCCTCTCACCACACAGTGAGGCCTTATGAAGATTTTGGTCCCTGCTGGGCAGCTCCTAGGCTGCACAAACATGATGCTAGCCAGGCAGGTGGCAAAGTGGTCCCGCCCAGCACTATGGCTGTTCGGAGCTTCCATTGCCCTCCCAGCCCAGAAATACAGAGGCAAGACACGTTTGTGGGATTAAAATTGGGTCATAATTTAGTGGTATGAAATGCAACTGTTAAACATCCTTTAAACAAGGGGGGCTGAATGTAGTGCAAGATGATCAGTTAACGACTCCTAATATTATTAGAAGGGCACTGCCCAACAATTCAGCACCCTCCCAAAACATGAGGTCTGGGCAGCCTTCATTCCTAATCTTTGAACCTATTCATATCTAACATCTAATGTTCCTAATTTCCTAATATATTTCCTAATTCATATTGAGGGCTACTGGCTCACTAGGGAATATTATTCAATCCATTTCACTTGACTTAAATTTTCCACTTTCATTACCCACCACAGAAAGGGGGCTACATAGTATGCTCTCTTTCCCCTACTGAGTCCCTATCTCAGACCAAAGCCCCCCCTTCAGTTCAGAATGTTTTTTAAAATTAAATCTTAACTTAACCATTGATTGATAGTTGCACATTTCCTTAATTACACCTTTTTGGGCCTTACTTTTTTTTAAAAAATATATTATTATTTTTAATGTGGGGTCCCATGCCTATAACTAAATGAAATGTTGCACAATATTGGACCCATTAGTCTCAACATGAACAAATCTGTCTCTAAGATTCCTCAGGGCAACTTTAACCTGAAGTATCTGCCACTTGCCCAACAGCTGGGTCAAGTCATCTCCACCACTGTGGATCAACACAATGACAAATTCACATCCGGAGCACCGTGGAATGCAGCTTACTTGAACCCATCCCAGTGCATGCCTTCCAGTCTCCTCCAATTCAACATGGCCTTCATAAGCCCAGCCACCATGTTACTCACATCCGGAGCACCGTGGAATGCAGCTTACTTGAACCCATCCCAGTGCATGCCTTCCAGTCTCCTCCAATTCAACATGGCCGTCATAAGCCCAGCCACCATGTTACTCAACACCGTGATAGGTGCTTACTCGCTCCTGATCTCCTCCATTTCAGCGTGATCCCCATGGGCCCAGCCACCATGTGGTTCCACATCATGATAGGTGTTTACTCTGAATCCCAGTCTCATCCATTTCAACGTGGCCCTCATAGGCCAAGCCACCATGTGGCTCAACAGAGTGTAGGTGTTACTCTGAATACCCTGGGATGCAGGCTCCATGAACCTGTCCCACATCTGTTTCCATGCTTTATCCCTTTAACATGGCCCTCTGGACCAGGTTCCGGCCTAAAGTTGTATGCTATGCATACTCAGCTACCCACAATAGGGATGTAAATGCCAAAATCACTGCCCGGTTAAAGAGGACACATCACAATGTGTGAACCACAAGGGTCCCAAATCTGTAATTTTGAATCCCAAGTTGCATATACAGTGGTACCTCAGATAACAACTGCCCCGGATAACGAATAATTCAGATAACAACTGCAAATTTCCAGGTATAGGGCTGCCTCTGATAACGAATTTTCCCTATGGGCTGCCTCGGATAATGAATCGCAATTCCTAGGTATAGGTCTGCCTTGGAGAATGAATTTTCTCTATGGGCTGCCTTGGATAACGAATCTTCCTATGGACTGCCTCGGATAAAGAATTTTCCCTATGGACTGCCTCGGATAATGAATTTCCAGCATGCATCAGTAAAAAAGTTATCCCGGGTAACATTGCATCTGTACCTTTAAAGTGCACTTTCTAAAGAGTTTTGAGCAAAAAACCAGGTGTCTGTGCCTTTTTCCTAGGCTCCAGAACAGATTAAACGGTTTCCCATTCATTCCTATGGGAAACTGCGTTTCGGATAACAACGTGTTTCAGATAACAACTAACCTCGGAGAACGAATTACCGTCGTTATCCAAGGCACCACTGTACTTGAGATGCAGTTACAGCATTGACTCTGCTTCAAAGAGAAAGCATGAACTTTTTTGAAGCATGAAAAATAAAGTTCCTACCATATCACCCCTTGGGTAAATACATTACTTTATTGCTTATCTTAGGTGGGTCTAATAAATGCCATTTCTACCACTGATGTGTTTCTCCATCCCTTCTATTCAGATATGTCCCATAGCCAAGGCCCAGCCACAGCAGTGGCAATTCAATGTCTGAGGGCAAATGCCAAAGCCAGGGACCTAACTTTATAAATTTTGGATCATACATTGCATAAAGCATGGGATGTAAAGTTCAGTAATTGGCATTGAGCAAAAGAGGGCTCATAACTCAAAATGAAATTAAAAGGGAGAGCTTGCAAACAGTTCCATGAAATTTCTGAAGGGTAAAGCACCCTTCCCTGTCTTAGCAATGAGCAAGCACTAACTCCAAACGGCACTGTGGCAAATCACAACCCATCTGAGAAAATCTGAATTACTATACTGTGTACAACAAAAGCTCTGTTTAAATATTGGAGGGATAACCGTACAGATTTTGTGGGCATTAGATTCATGCCGAGATGGTCAGGTAGGATGGAGCCACTTTTTACGATCTAACTTCATCATGACAGCACATCACCCTTCCTTTTTGATACTATGTGCACTGGTATGTTTGCTCGGTATGTAATGAAACTTGCTCAGCATGTTCCTACATTACCAACTAACTTGACTTGGATGCTGTAAGCATATAGCACCCTGAACCAAATTTTGGTCCCTAATAGTAGACAGTAGAGATGGGCATGAAACGAACAATTTTTCGTTTCCGTTTCCGTTTTTCGTTTCATTACGCAACGAAACGACAAACGAATTTTGTCTCTAAAATGAAACGAAACGAACAGAAACACCGGAAATTTTGTCGTGCGTTTCGTTTCCGTTACTGCAATACAAGTGAATTGCTTAAAATCCTAAAAAAAAAATCACAAAAATTGAAATAAATGGTAACGAAATGGTAATGAAACGAACGAAAATGAAAATGATTTTTTTGCAAAAATTTGCGAAAAACAGAAACAAACCGAAACGGACCCTCCAAACGACAAATGAAATGCCATTTTTTTTTTATTCGTGCCCATCTCTAGTAGACAGGTTACATAGTAGCTTTGGCTACAATTCACCAGATTTGTTGAAAGAGGCAAATTGATTGTACTTTAGCAAGTCATTATGGTTTATCTTGCTCAACAATTATCATTAATCAATAAGGGGGGGGAAATCAACATACACTTATAAGAATATTTCTTCCCTTGCAACTGGGAAAAGGTTAAGGCCCAATGGCCAATATTATACTTTCTGAAAAGCCATTAAGTGGCACTGACTTGTATCTATTAACTGAAATACCCACACCCTCTGATCCCTAACTTCCATCAGTTCACCTGCATGAAAGCAGGCCTGTCAAAGAGCACTGTAGCCCCTTCTCGAATTGCGAGAAGAGGTGATCTTATGGTGTATGTGAGATTTTACTTCACTACAGCTCTCCCTCTGTTTCTTTCTCTGTCACTCTCTTCAAGTCCGTTACAAGATCCAATGTCAGTTCTCTGAGAAAAGAGAAGGAAAATAAGTTCAAATTTTATCAAGGTGCATCCGCATTAATATAAAGGGAGGAATTACAGAGTGGAATGTAATTAAGAGTGCAGTGGTTTTAATATTCTAATATTGTTTTTAAACTGATTGATTTAATTGCTGTAATCATCCCACATGTCGATTTATAGGGTGGGTGTGAGTGGGGTTTGGTTCAGTTACAGGCAATTCTGATTCCTCTGTCCCGGGAAGAAAGGGAGACAGTGGTTCAAAACGTAAACTTTTATTATCAATTATGCCTGGCGAATGAATAACAACTTTGGTGGGGTCACTGGCGCCTTCCACAACTTTAACGTCCAATGGGTAGTCCCAATTTGTCCATTCCCAATTCATGAGTCCTGTGGATAAGGACGTTTCTGGAACCGCTCCCGGTCGTAAGGGTTCTGAAGGGCCTGGCGCATAGGATCCCACAGCACGGGTGGTGAGCCCACTCCACTGCCCACTCCAGTGAATTGGCCCATCCACGGCACATAGAAGGTTCCCTTTTCCAGGGAGCTTTAGGGTTGCGTAAGACGTGCACCCTCCATTCCTTCGCATCACCCTCTTTCTCCCACTCTCTCAGACAGGCTTTCCTCCTTTCTTCCTTATCCTCTTTTATATCGCCCGTGTCTTCTAGCTCCTCCCAATCCTCCGTCACACAGAATCCTTCCACTACTACTCCCTCTGCCATCTCTTTCTTTGGGTCCCCGCACGGTAGTCCCTCCAGCCCGACAGAGTGTCCTTTCTGCACGGTCACGTGCCACCCACTCCTCTACTTCGCCCTTGCACGATGCGGCAAATGGTGCACCTTGGGTCGGGTCTTCTCCCTGGGAAGGCCCATCACAGTGGGATAAATAAATAAATAAATAAATAAATAAATAAATAAATGTTTGTGAAGAACTTTGAATCAAATCGAATCAAATCACAGCAAAGCCAAATCATTCTGTAGTTACACCCTAAGTGAGATAAGAAATAAACCACGCTTTGCAGGAGAGACAAAAATACCATGGAAAGCCTTGGATTTTGTCATTGTTTGTCATTACCCTTACTGAGATAGGCCAAGTAGGATAAATACCAGGCTCATCAGTAAAAAAATCAGGTGTCCCGTCTGGAAGAGCTGTGTGTGTGTGTGTGTGTGTGTGTGTGTGTGTGTGTGTGAGAGAGAGAGAGAGAGAGAGAGAGAGAGAGAGAGAGAGAGAGAGAGAGAGAGAATTATTTAAACAATAGGTATTCATCTGTAAAAAAAAAACTCAGAACAGATGTTTGGCTCTTTTATATGATCTAAAATGATTGCCTGTCAGGTAAAATGATAGTGCTTGAAGACCAAATAGAGGTTTGCTTCTTTTGAGACTGAAATTTGCTAAATGGTGAGAAGGCTCTGTGAAGACATGGAAGACAGTCAGTGTCATATGTAAAACACTTGCCCACACCAGTGTAATATGCTGGATAGAGGTGAGCATGAAACAGAAAATCAATGGTTTGGTTTGTTCTGTTACACCCCCTCCAGTTTGTTTTGTTTCATTTTGTACAAATTTTTAAAACAAAAATTTGTGTAGACAAACTAAAATGAACTGGTTCGGGTTACCTCGCTGGCAGCGGCTGCCACGATCCCAGCAGTGGCAGTGGGGGGCCTAGGCTGGCCTGCCGGCTGCTCACCCACTCCAGCTGGCTAGTGATCGTGGCGGCAGCCACCGCTACTCAAAACCCTCCTCGTGGTGGCAGCCACCGCTACTCAAAATCCTCCTCGTGGCCTCGCCAGGCCGCTCCATGGCAGATCATCATCATCATAGTTGTCATTGGCAGCTGCCCGGAAGGCCCTGGCAGCAGCCATGCTGGCGGCAGTAGACCTCACCGGGCAGCAGTAGGCCTCGCTGCCACCTTCAGAGCCCCGGCAGTGGCCGTGCTGGGCAGCGGGAGGCCTCTGAAGCCCCCTCTGCAGAGGCTTCTCATTGTCACCGGCCGCTCTTGGATCTGGCCAACTGGCATGAGGCCTCCAAAGCTGGGGGCTTCCCCCCCCCCCACAGCTGAGAGTCACTTGCTTCCCTGCACCCCATTTTAAAATATCTATATATATATATCTATATATCTATATAGAGAGATAGATATATTACTTCTGGCTAGTGCTTGATGGGGGCAAGACCAAGGTTATTTATTTATTTATATTTTTTTAAAGTACCGGCCTGGGCTGACACCATTTTTAATTTTTTTATGTTTTTTTAAAAAATGTCCAGCGCTGACCACACAGCCCCTGGAGCCAGGTCTGAGATTTTTAATTTTTTAATTTTTTAATTTTTATTTTGCAAGGCCAACCATGCAGCTCCCAGGCTGGGTGGGTGCATTTATTTTTTTAAATTTTAAACTTTTAATTTTTTTAAAGTCCCCAATGATCGGGGCTGATTTATTTTTTCCACATCTGAGAGACGCTTGCTTCCCAGTACCCCATTTGCCACAAGAGTTCCAGCAGAAGAGAAGGTCGGGACTCTGCATGACTCAAGGTAGGTGTCCAGAATGAAAAATGAAATGAACAAAACAGAAAGTTCTGTTTTGTTTTGTTTTTCTTTGATGGGTTGGTTCATTATTCATTTCGTTAGCTAACAAAATGAAAAACAAATAACGGAATGAATTAAAAAATTCATTTCATGCCCACCTCTAATGCTGGAGAGTCAGTTTTCTCCTTGCAGTGATTTCAGGCCAAAAAGCTCTGGAAATCTGAGTTTGATTTTATTAAGGAAATACAATTAATTGTCTTCTACAAGAGAAATAAAAGGGAATCAATCTATGCAAAAATTGTATTGTGGTCATTAGAGATGGGCACGACTTAGCGGTATTCCCGTTTCCGTTTCCGTTACTCGTTTCCGTTACGGAACGGAAACGGTAACGGGAATTACTCCGCCAGACTTCGAGCTCGAACCGACGAACGAACAATTTGGTCTGATTTTTCGTGGTCGTTACTTGCATCGCGGCGATCGCGCGATGCCAAGCGGCACAGAAAAAAAGTTTTAAAAGTTTTAAAAAAACCCGATTCCCGGCCCTAAAAGCAGGCGAAAACTGTCTGAGGGCACCTACCACCAGGCCAGAAGGGGTTTTTTGGGGTGGGGGGTTCCCCGCCCCCCTTTCCTTGGGCTAGTGCTACTGCTGCGCTGCGCTGGTACCAGGCGGGGGGGGGGCATTGCCAATGCCATTCGGTGTGCGGGCGGGGGGATCCAAAATGGCGACCGCAAATTTTTCTTTGAAACCGTGGCCCAAATACCCAACAAAGCACCACAGAAACATGAGAAAAATAGCTATTTTAAACACTTGAATTTTTACTGTAGCAGCAGTGGGTTTGTCTTGCCAAAATACGTCTCCGTTGATTTTATTTTATTTTATTTTATTTATTTTTTTTACACGTGCGCAACAGTGGGCTGGCCATGGGACGGGACCATGCAAATTTTCGGAGCCATTCCACCAATCGCATGGCCAGGTTTTGACTGACACTTCTGGATGTGCCAGAGGGCATAAAAAGGCGAGGCACCTTCCAGTCCGTCGCAGTCTGGGCTTGGATCTTGGAGGGTGGTTTAGTCAGGGCTGGATTGCTGCGCTCGCTCGAGTCTACTAGTTTCGATTTCGCGGTCGCGCTAGGCAGGGACTCAGGGAGTGAGGGAGGGAATTGAATTTAATTCTCGTCATCGCAAACATACGATTCGAATTTCTTTTATTCCTGGCTGTGGGGAATAGCAACTCAGCGTTTATTCTTTTTTGTTTTCGGAAGAGTTCCGTTTTTTATTTGCTTTGCTGTTTGCTTCAAGGGGGAGGGAAGATTTGAGCGGGAGGGGAGGGGAGTGCGGATTGGAAATATATTATTTTTATTTTACACTACCATACCATTTCTTTTCTATCCCAAACCCAATTTCTTCCCACCGAGTTCATTTACTTGGCAAAGGTCCTTTTACCCTGCGTACCTACAGCTTTTTTGCTGCTGTTGCGATTGGGGTTTTGGAAGGGAATCCAGCAACCCTATCCTACCCTAGCAGCTTATAGTTTTATTTATACCTTACCAATACCATTCATTTTCTATTCTACCTACAGTTCAGCAAGTGGCAGTACTAGTGCTTAGAAGGGGTGGTTGGAGGCTGTGGATTAAATTATTTTAGGCAGAGTCTCCCTTGCCAAGCCAACCAGTGCACTCAAAGATCTCTCACATCACAAGCACATTTGTGTTGACTTGGCATTGGCATTTGGCAACAAGGCTAGGGCACCTTCTATAGAACATTTTACAATTTCATTTTACTTATTTATAGATATATATTCTTTCTCTTGTCCAACACCTCATTCATTTTTTTGGATTAAGGCACTGAAACAAACATTTGTTGAAGGGCAGGCACCCAGCCACTTTATAGACCTTTTCCTTCAATTACATCTTTGAAGAAGTTACCTGTGCAATAATACACTTGCCTTTTGAAACTTGTTTGCCAGGATTGGCAAACCCATTCCTTCTACTAGCTTGGTTTTTGTGCTGTTTGTGAGTCAACCTCACTCATTTACTTTTGCCACCAGGCTACATAAACAATTACATTTTTGAAGAAGTTACATTTCTCTTTGTTACACTTGCCCTGTGCTATGCATTGAGAAACTTGTTTGCCAGGATTGGCAAACACCTTGCTCCTATTTCCTTGTTGGTTGTGTTGTTGTTTGTGGTGGTGTTGTTGTGAGTCCATCTCACTCAATTTCCTTGCCACCTGCGCCTACATAAATACAATCCTATTATAATTTACAGCTGTGAAGAAGCCACAGTTCTCCTCCTAAGTACAGACTTGACTCGTGCAGCAGGGCATTGAGACTGAGACTAGGGTGCCAGCCAGGATTGGCTAAACCCTTACTCCTATTCCCTTTTTGGGGGTGGGGGTGGTGTAGTGACTCCATCTCACCCATTTCCTTGCCAGCTGAGCCTACATAAATACAATCCTACTATTATAATTTACAACAGCTGTGAAGAAGCTACAGTTCTCCTAAGTACAGACTTGACTCATGCAGCAGGGCATCGAGACTGAGACTAGGGTGCCAGCCAGGATTGGCTAAACCCTTACTCCTATTCCCTTTTTGGGGTGGTGGGTGGTGGTGTAGTGACTCCATCTCACCCATTTCCTTGCAAGCTGAGCCTACATAAATACAATCCTGTTATTATTTACACAACTGTGAAGAAGCTGCAGTTCTCCTCCTAAGTACAGACTTGAGTTGTGCAGCAGGGCCTCGAGACTGAGACTAGGGTGCCAGCCAGGATTGGCTAAACCCTTACTCCTATTCCCTTTTTGGGGTGGTGGGTGTTGTTGTTGTGAGTCCATCTCACCCATTTCCTTGCAAGCTGAGCCTACATAAATACAATCCTACTATTATTTACACAACTGTGAAGAAGCTACAGTTCTCCTCCTAAGTACAGACTTGACTTGTGCAGCAGGGCATCGAGACTGAGACTAGGGTGCCAGCCAGGGCTGGCTAAACCCTTACTCCTATTCCCTTTTTGGGGTGGTGGGTGGTGGTGTAGTGACTCCATCTCACCCATTTCCTTGCCAGCTGAGCCTACATAAATACAATCCTACTATTATAATTTACAACAGCTGTGAAGAAGCTACAGTTCTCCTAAGTACAGACTTGACTCGTGCAGCAGGGCATCGAGACTGAGACTAGGGTGCCAGCCAGGATTGGCTAAACCCTTACTCCTATTCCCTTTTTGGGGGTGGGGGTGGTGTAGTGAGTCCACAAAAAGTGAGAACAATGAGGAGAGGTCGCAAAGCAAGAGGGCAGGGGAGGGGAACTCCTACTAAGATAAACCGGGCCACGTTTCTGAGGGAAGGGACAGGGACTAGTAGTGCAGAAAGTGATACTGGTGCAACTCCCTCCCCAAGTAGCAGTGCCAGTGGCACAAGCAGCACCGTGCCATCATCGTCTGTCACCGAGGGAAGCATGGATGAGGCATACCAACTCCCATCTCCGATACCTGACAGCATCACCCTTAAGCAGGAAGAAGACGAGGGCTCTGATTCCGAAATGGCATCAGAATCAGAATCGGGATCCCTTTATCTAAACCTGCAAGATTCTGAGGACCTGTTGGCAGGGACAGACTTAAGTCAGGCTCCAGGCAGTGAAGGAAGGAGCAGCCCTCTTTCCACCCAGAGTACCACCAGTGAGAGCAGTAGTACTACTCTACTTTCCCAGCAGGGCACAGGCCACACCAGCACCACAGCAGCGCCGGCAGGCAATAACAGAGGGGGCGTTACTTTCTGTAAGCCACGAGGGTGTCTCTGGGAGCATTTTGAGAACAGCCCCCAAGACCCAAAGATGGCAGTGTGCAAGATATGCGGGGTGGTCTTGCACAGGGGGAATGACTCCAAACACCTCTCTTCAAGTGGGTTGCGCAGCCACCTGATGAGGAAGCACCCTGGGACTCTGCCTGGAACCCTGTCAGGCCCTTGCTCTTCAGGGAGGAAGAGAGGGGAAGAAGGGTTAGAGAAAGAAAAACACAGCTCCGCTAGTGAGAGTGGGAAGAGGCAGGCCACTCTGCAGGAAGTGGGTCTGTTGGGTGGGACTTTTGTCAGCCCGCGAAACAGGGCCAAAGCACAGGAGAGCACCACTCGAGTGGTGGGTGAAATGGTGGCTTTGAACGGGTTGCCCCTCTCCTTTGTGGATTCATCAGGCTTCAGGCACCTGATGAAGCACGTGGCACCATGGTACGAGCCTCCATCCCGGCGTACCTTCAGCAGGCGGGTGATTCCCTCCCTTTATGAGTCTGTCAGGGACAGGATCCGGGCCCTGCTGCAGGCGGCCAGAGGGAGGAAGATCCACTTCACTTCCGACCTCTGGACCGGTGGGCACCACGGATACCTCTCTCTGACGGCTCACTGGTGGCAACCCAAGGAGGTCCTGGAGCCCCGATCAGGCCATGAGCAGCTGCAGGGGGAGGCACAAGGCAGCACCCCAAGAGGGTATAGGGTGGTGCTTCTCCAGGCCCAAAGCATGGAGGACAACGCCACAGGGATCAACATTGCTGACGTTCTCAAGACAGCAATGCGAGAGTGGGGATTGGGGACAGAGGGACAGGTCAATCGTGGAGTCATGGTTACAGACGCGGGCCGTAACATGACCAACGCGGTTCTTGGGGCAGGGTTCCAGGGCATTGTGTGCGCAGCACACAAACTGCATCTAGTGGTGGGCGATGCCATTGGCCTGGGTGCACCAAAGGACTCCTGGGGTGAGGGGACCAGGGAGACCAGGGCCTTGCTGGACAAGTGTCGTAAGATCGTGGGGCACTTTGCTCGCAGCGTCAAGGCAGCCAGGATGATGCGTGAGAGGCAGGCAGAGACGAGCCGACCGGAGCACGTCCTGATCCAGGACGTGACCACCCGGTGGAACTCCACCCACGAAATGGTCAGGCGTCTGGTGGAGCAGAAGGAGGTGGTGGAATACATCATGTCAACCACCCCGGTCCTGCATGAGGGGAGGGAATTGGACCTTGGTGCTACCGAGTGGCTCGCCCTCTCCCAGATGGCGGGTATCCTGCAGCCTTTTGAGGAGACCACCCACGTCCTCAGCAGCTACAACGCCAGCCTGGGCCACGTTCTCCCCCTAGTCAATGCCCTTCGCCAACGCCTAGAGGCCAGTATCCGGGAAGAAGGCAATCTTCTCCCTAGGAGCAGGGCATTGGCAGAGAGGCTGTTGACCGGCGTGGATACCCGCCTTGGCCCACTAAGGAGGGAAAACGTGTACCAGATGGCCTGCCTGTGCGACCCTCGCGTCAAGGGTTCCCTGGCGGCCAGCAGTGCCGAACTGAAATCCTGGAAGACGGAGCTATGCCGTCAAGTCAGGGCTCTCTCCGATCAGAGCCAGGCGTCTCAGAGGGCGCACGGAAGCCAGAGCGATGCTGAGGAGGACTCCTCGCAAGGATCCACAACTCCAGGAGCGTACACCCAGAGACCAGGTTCCGTTCCAGCAGCCAACTACCTGGCCTCTGCCCTAGCCATGGCAGTTTCCTCCTCAGTGGAGCCAAGGGAGGAAGAAGTAGCGGAGCCCGCTCAGACCATGGTGAAGGAGTACATGGCCGAGCCCCTCCAACCCCTCACCTCAGACCCACTGCACTACTGGGCCAGAAAGGCAGACCTCTGGCCCGCTCTTTCAACTCTGGCGTTGGACCTCTTGTCCATCCCACCCACCAGTGTCCAGAGTGAGCGTGTCTTCTCCCACATGGGTGATGTCCTGAGGCCGCGCCGCTGTCGCCTGGACCCGGAGACGGTGGAAAGGTTGACTTTCATCCGCTTCAACCTTTCCACCTTGGGATTACCCCACCACTCCAAGAACTAAGTTGCTGCCTGTAACCTAACCTCCTGTCTGCAATCCTCCATGCCCGCCTGCAAGCCTGCCTGCCTCCCCTTGGCCGTACGAGCCTGCCTGCCCGCCTGGCCCTGTGACTACCTGCCGACTCCAGTGCTTAATGCCTGCAAAACTGCCTGCTGGACTGCCTGCCTGCCTGTCTACCTGTATTCTCTCTCTCACACAACTGAAGGGTACTATTAGTTGCCCAATGTTTCTAGCCCTGGCCTCTGTCTCCTAATCCAGGCAGGGCCACTCCAGCTTCCTTGGAAAGGGTCCGTATTGGCCCAATGTTTCCCCGTTGGCCATGGCTGGTCTGAGTGAGACCCTAATACCTGCCTTCCTTGGTGCTTCACACCGTTCCCTGGGGTTTCGGCACCAAACTGCTAACAAAGTGGTGAGGAAGCACTTTACAACAACCTACCTCAAAGACTGATTATCAGGGGGCTAGCTCTCCTCCTTACAGCCTTAGAGAAATAGACCCACCCAGTTCTCCTGCTTCAACTCTGTCTCCCTGTTTGGCAACTCCCGTTCTCCTGGGGTGGCAATAGAAACTCTGCCTCCCAAAGCACAATCAATCCTCCCTACGGGCACTGTGCCTTAGTGCCTTCCCAATCCCTTGCCTTGTTGGCTGGTATCCTCTAAGCCTGCGTCTAGGCAACCCTTACCTGTAAGCCAGACTAGATGCTTCCCTGCCTGCCGTGCCCTCTGCCCACATGCCTGCCTGTCAGACTCCACCAGTCCCGGCACTGAGCATGCCTTCCAGTTGCTTATCATTCAACCTCCTCCAATCTGCACTTCTGGCTTCCAAGTCCCATACTTTGTCATCTGGGCTGGTCTGTGATTCACGTGATCCACAAAGAACGGCTGTGGAAAGGGAAAGACAGCTGCTCCGCTTCTATTGGAATTTGGGATTGGAAGTTTTTGGGATGATACATGTCTCTCTGCAGGAAGTGCTGCCGGTGTTTGTGTTTTTTTGTCCTCCTCCTCTGCTGCTCCTCTTCACTCACAGCTGCATTGCATGAATGGAGGGACCAGGAACCTTCCAGCCTTGGTTCTTGGTGGATACTCTGACCCACTAGGAGGGACCAGGAACCTTCCAGACTTGGTTCCTCGTGGATACTCTGACCCACACTCCGCCGCCACTCTTTCCACTGGGCTGCCAGCGGTGCCTCACAAAGAAGGGAAACGTACTTGTTGTGTGCGTACTCCATTCAGAAAGAACCATGTGTGGGTTCTTGATGCTGTGCTGCTGATGCTGATGCTGTGTAACCGGAAAAGAAAAAATACCGGCTGCAAATCTAGGTTGTGATTGAGTTACGGGAACACTCATCAGGAACAGCAGTGGTGGTGGGCTTAGGGTTAGGGTTAGGGGGTATGTTTCGGCCTCCGCTACTCTGCCCACTGGGCTGCACAACGCTGTGTTTCACAACGAAGGGCATGGAGATGGAATGCCGGCAGTTAGGAGCAAGTCTACCAGCACACAGCTGGGAAAGAAAGTCAGAAAGCTTGGCTTGATGTCCTTTTGGAAGCCTGTGTGGCTCTAGCTCTGTGTCTTCTCGCTGCCTGCCTGTCAGCCCCCCCCCACTTCTGGCTTAGCGGAGAGGCCTTCCAGCCGCTTCTTCTTCACCCTAACAGCACGGTCCAGTTAGTGCTTCAAGTTCAGCCCTGTCGCTACTCCCCTCAAGTTGCCCATGCAGCAACCACGGCTGCTTCCGCCTCTAGGCAGAAGGGGTTCTTTACGCAGTCTAGGTTGGGAAATCCCTTGACAGAAGGAGGGAAGATTCGGTGCCTCTCCTTCTACCCCCTCTAGTCTTGCCTTCTGGCCTCCACTAACCTTCACTCCGGGCTGCACCCACTGTGCCTCACAGGGAAGGGCTTGGTGCTGGCTTGTGTGCTAGAAAACAGCCGTGGGCCCGTGATTGCTCTCCTCAAGTGGCTTGCGCAGCCACCTCCTGCGAAAGCACCCTTGGACTCTGCCTGGGACAGTGACAGGCCTCTGCAGGAAGTAGTGCCGCTGTGTGGGAGTGTTGTCAGCCTCCGGACCGCTATTTAGTCTTCACTGGGCTGCCATACACTCTGGCTCACTAAGAAGGACAACTTACTGTTGTGATGGTGGCCCTCTGTCACCATTATAAATAGAACAGCTTATCACACAGTTGCAGGCTTGCCTGTTCGAATTGTGGAAGCTGTGATTCACCACCACCACGAAGGGCATGCCACTGGGCTGGGCTGCAATGCACTCCATGTTTGGAGACTCTCTTGATGCACACGGACGGTGTGAGTTTCCTCCCCCACTCTCACTTGGCTGCCAACTGTGTCTCACAAGGAAGGGCATTTTCCTGGCCGTTGAAACAAAGGGTTTCCCTTGCAGAAGGATTATACTTTAGGGTAAGGCCACTAGTCTTTGTGGCCACCCACCCACCCACCCAAATAAATGAAGTGTTTGCCTCGGAGAAGGACTGAGTTTGGAGGCAGCTTGGCAATTGGCACTGCTGCTGTTGACAAGAAAGTGTTATCCTTGTGGAGTGGAAGGTGTAGGTTTTGGGGTTCTGTTTCCTTTCCATCTCCTGCAACCCACTGTGTCTCACAAGGAAGGGCATTTTCCTGGCCATTGAAACAAAGGGTTTCCCTTGCAGAACGATTATACTTTAGGGTAAGGCCACTAGTCTTTGTGGCCACCCACCCACCCAAATAAATGAAGTGTTGTTTCCTTTCAATGTCCTGCAACCCACTGTGGTTCACAGAAGGGCATTTTCCTGGCGTCCTCCTCAGGCCATTCAGCCACGCTAGGCAGCTGGAGCTTCCTGGCAATAATCCTCCCCTACGGTCCGGCCCTGTGGCCTCAGACTCAGGCTATGTGGCCTCCGCCACTCTTTCCTCTGGGCTAAAAGACGCTGTGTCTCACACTGAAGGGGGTTCCTGAATTTGAACAGCGTTCGAGTACGTACAGCAGTGCACCACCAAGACTTAGTCCAAAAGTGACATGTGGTGGTGCATCGCATAGAAGTGTGGTGCCAGGCCAAACCCAAGGTGATTGGCCTCCTCCTCCTCCAGTCTTTCCTCTGGGCTGCGAGATGCCGTGTTTCACACAGAAGGGGGGTAATGATTTGAACAGTGTTTGCATCGCAGGCAGTGTGGTGCCAGACCAGACTCAAGGTGATTGGCCTCCTCCGCAACTCTTTCCTCTGGGCTGCAAGACACTGTGACCCAAGGACAATGGCATTTTACTTCCACTCAGGCAATTCAGCTCCTTTTTATACTGGAGCTGGCAGTGAGCCTCCCGTACTCAGGCTCTGTGCTGTGGTCTCCTACTCTGCCTTGTGGCCTGGCAGGAGTGGCCGCCCTTACTCTGGCCTTGTGGAGTAGACGCGTCGCCCATAGATAGTCCTCCTTGTATAGCCTAGTGGGCTGGGCTGTGGGCTGTAAAACTTAAGACAGAGCAACCCAGAGCCCTATCCCATTCCCATCCCTACCAAAGCTATTCCGGCTGTACTAGCTACTAGTAGCTAGGTACGAACGTAAAACGTAGCTTTAACCACCTCAGGCTCTAACTGTAGTCTAATGCATTGCTGAATGCTGACCACCAGACCAATCCATGACCAAAAGCAGGGTTGCATTGGCTTTGGCTCATTGGCTGTATTGCTTGTCCTTTAAGTGTGTGTGACTTTGACTGTGAATGTGAAGTGAAGTGAAGGCAGAAGGACCTTGGAGATGGGGGGGGCAATTTGAGAGGAGTAGAGTTGTAGACCCCTCATCCAGATTTGGGGAGGAACGGAATGTCTTTCTTCTGCTGCCTCTGAGAGGTGGAGGGGAGATGGGATGGTATCAAAAAACCAAACAACAAAAAAGTACAACAAACAGGCACGTCAGCCAGACCAAGTAGGGTGGCTGCTGGCTGGTTCAGCATCAGCAGATTCAGCACAGCAGACCAAGAGGGGAAAAAAAGAAATGCAAATTTGTTTCTACCCCACTTGGTTTGCTTAGGATGCACTCTAGCCTTGTTGTGCAGCAGCAAGTCCATCACCCAGGCAACTGTATTTCGCCTGCTCGTTTGCGGGACCCGCGCCCGCGCGCCCGCGCGCCCGCCAGCCAATCCCCTTGCTTGCCGCTGCCGCCGCCCACGCATGTACCCCCGCGCCCCCGCCGCCCGCGCTACGCCCGCAAGCCGCAAGTCTCGGTCGGACGTCAAAATGCGCGAAATCGCGGTAGAAACGAAAACGAAAAAAACGAAAAACGAAACGACTAATTTTTTCGATTTTTCGCGAAAAACGGAAACGAAACGAATCGGACCCTAGCCGAAACCGAAACCGAAAACGAAGTTTTTTTTCTGAGTCGTGCCCATCTCTAGTGGTCATTACAAAATAGAAATGCAACAGTAGGCAATACATTTATGGACCACCACAGTGGATCAGAACCACTTTGTCAGATGCAGGCTGACTTAGAGCTGTTGTTTCAGTGTGTGGATTTGTTTTAAAGCTGTTGTTTTAAAGTTACAGCTGTGGCACATGTGGACTGGATAACTCGCTTCAGTTCTTAAAACAAAGGGGCACAGGCCATGCACACACATGCCTTCCAGTATGGTATTTCTTTGAAAGGGAAATGTTTCTGATTGGCTAGGGAGGTGGGGGGGCACAAAAAACCCAAGTCCATCTGGCAATTGAGGCGATAATTTAGGTAACTCATGAGGTTCAGATTAAATATTACCTACTGGTTGCAGTGCTGATTTGCTATTGCTGAGACTCCATGTGTCTTCTTGTTGGCATGGGAGGGTGGCAGTTACTTCTTGGTATCTTTGTAATTCCATTGAAGTTTATAGGGGACCATGTGTCCTATACAAAGTACAAATGCAAGAATACCCACTTAGACCAGAAAAGCAGTACAGGTTCCCATAGGGCAAGGATCTATGTGGAAGGGCTGGATGAGTCTGAAATGGATGAGTGCTGTGTATGCCTACATGGACCAGCCGAAGGCTTTAAAAAGCATCCCTCAGGGGCTGTGGAACTCCTCTAGAAGAGAGGTCAGACTGGCCTCCTCTCTATTCTCTTTCCTTAGCTGACAAATTCAGTCTGGCAGCCTTTTCACAACTGTAGAGGAAGCTTATTAGTAAGTGGGGGCAGCATTTGTTTTAGCAGTGTGTGGATACCTTATGTGGTCAATTGTTTTAAACTGGATTTTTAATTTAATGTTAAGGATTGATTTCTTGATGTTTTTTGCACTTTCTTCTATAATATTCCTGTGTGCCACACTGAATCCCCCTCCCTCCCTCCTTCCTTCCTTCCTTCCTTCCTTCCTTCCTTCCTTCCTTCCTCTTCCTTCCTTCCTTCCTTTCTTTCTTTTTTTCTTTCTTTCTCTCCCTCCCCCCCTCTCTTTCTTCGAGAAAGGTGGCATATAAAGGAAATGAAGTAGAGTAACATTGTATACATACTAGGGACAATAGGATTGGAGCACCAACCAGATTTATTAGTCAGGTACTTGGGAGTTCATTCCTCTCTTTAGCTTCTTTGAGAAGAACTAGCCTGTGTGGCCTTGGTCAAGCTGCATGGTCCCAGGATGGCCTCTGAAGAAGAGAATGGTACACAACTTCCGATTACTCTTGATCTAGAAAACCAGGGGCTACAATTATTAAGAAAATGGAAAGAGGAGACAGTGAGAAGAAACAGGAAGGGTACCAAGAGCAGATGCCATTGTATGGATGTCCCCTTCCTGATGAGTGAGGCAATATGTCCCCCCCCCGCCCAATAAAAGCCTGGATAGCATATTGTTTCTTTCGCGTTGTAGCATGAAGGGAGATCTAGAAATGTTGCTGCTGAGCGATGAGTGACACTTCTTTAAGCCGTAGCAGGCAGAATGTTGTTCACAATTCCTCTTTGTGGCTTGGCATCTATATTGATTTCGATTTGCATCGTGAATACGCTCGGTACACGCAGAGCTGGCCTGTTGTTCAGAGCTGGGAATTGCGTTTCAACCACCTTTTGCTATTAACATCCTGGTTGCTGTCATTCTGTTATTATGGTGCAACGCTGGGGTGGGGGAATCTTCAGCGTCCCACTGATCTCCTCACATCTTGCCTGGAAGTACCCAACGTGGATTACTGAGATTTTAGACATGTTCCACAGGGACGTTTTCATTCCTCACTTTGCAGCTGCGTATCTGGCAAACGAAAGGGGAGCAGCATGTTCAGTCTTAAAAATATAGCCGCCAAGAAAAAACAAGCATCTGAAAGTAGCAGCAGTACATGACTCATGCTCCCAATGGGTCGTGTTCACGTTAGGAACATTGTTAGACCTCCAGGCCGGTATATTGAGAGGATAATCAGAGCTTCTTTTCTCTCTCTTCCCTGCTCCCTATGTCTTTATTTTAGTAGTATACTAGTCTTTTATTCAGAAAGCAATATCCTCTAAGGACAGGGGTGGGGTGGACAGAGAACAAGCACAACGTCTCAGCATTGGCACAAAAGAAGCATCCACCCCCCCCCCACTAAAGAGCAAATGCTCTTTAGAATTCAATAAGTCGCCTGCTGATATTCAATTTCAGTAGGTACTGCCCTTTATCATCAAATAGGGTTAGAAGATAACAAACCTTTTGTTGTTATTGCCAAGGGAGTGGCAGAATCAGAACTGGAGGAACAGGTTGCCTCCCCATCTCTTGCTCGGTGGAAACTCGCGGTGAACGCAACACACCGCAGACAGCTGTCCTACCTCTGCTTGAAGAGTCCTGCTGCAAGGAAGAGTCCCCTCTGACCCCATCTTTGAACTCATTTTACTCTTCAGAAGTTCCTCATATTATTTAGACCACTAATTTTTCGTACAGTGCCAATACAGCAATTTAACCTGAAAACAGGTGGCTATGAAGGGGCAATGTCAGGTGCCACCTTTGGCACCCGTGCCATACGTTCACCAACACTGATTTAGACCAACTCTACCATCCTGTAACTTAAGCCTCCTAGATCTAGTCTTGGCACTCTCAGGTAACAGAGAAAAAGTCATGGATCAGAAGAATTAGGATCAGAGATGAAAGATGTTTGTTTTTTAGATTACTCCCTCCAGTATTTCATAGACAGAGGCCATGACAGTAGTGAGATTTCTGGCCCCACTGCAATATTTTCTGATCTCTAGGGATGGGCACAAAATGAAAAACAAAATGCTGTTTCATCGCTTTGTTATGTAACGAAATGTAACAAAATGAAACGAGGAAGCAGCATTTCGCTACAGATGAAATGAAATGGTTATTTTTTTTACCATGTAAACAAACCGTTTCATCTTATCTGTAAAACGGCTGCGTCTCCCTTACCTGCTGTGCTCACAGGCCCTGTAGCCTCCGCCGCCACCACTGAAGAGCCACTGCCACATCTGAAGAGGGCGAGCGGGCCCAGTGGGAGGCCTTGGTGCTGTGCCGTAACTGAAGAGTCGCAGCTGCAGCCAAAGAGAAAAGAATGAGTGGGCCCAGCAGGAGGGCTTGCCGCTTGCCACTGCCGAAGAACTGTGGCCACGGCCAAAGAGGAAAGGGCAAGCAGGCCCAGCAGGAGGCCTTGCTGCTGCTGCGCCATTGCCGCTGACAATATGAGGGCAAATGGGCCAAGCAGGAGGCCTTGCTGTCGCTGCCCCCAGAGAAGAAAGGGCAAGAGTGGGCCTGGCAGGCTGGCCTAGGCCTGCTACCACTGGACCCCCAAAAAGTAATGATGCATTTTGTTTAGCGTTTCATTTGTATGATTTTTTTAAAAGTAAAATTTCGTATGAAACGAAACGAAATGCGGGGGGAGGAAACAGAATGGAAACAAACACACAGCTTTTCCATTTTGTGTCCATCCCTACTGATCTCTGACTGGAATAACATGTCCAAGCCCTCCTCCTTGATTTTCCCTTCTCCGGGTCACACATGCCTGGCACCTTCAATCTTCTTTTCCTGATAGGCTTCTTCTCACAGCCTTCATTTGAGCCCCCCTCCTCCCAGTTTACTCATTCTGTCATTTAAATGTGGTATCCACAACTAGGCAGTGGGCTTCCAACTAGATGAGTTCCAACTAGAGATGGGCATGAACTGCTCATTTGTGCTTATTTAGTAGATTGCTGAACAGGTGCTCTGCAGTTTGGTGCCCTGGGCATCCCCTTGGAAGCCGCATCCTAGCCCTATCTCCACTGGGTGCTGTGTCTGCATGGGCATCCATTGGAGGTGGTGGGGCACCAAACTATGAAACTCTTGTTTGGCTGTGCACTGAACCAGCACACCACCACATTGGTAGTTCGTGCCCATCTTTCATTCTGACCCACAAAAATTGCAGGAGAACTCGTACTTTTCATGACATGGAAGCTATCATCCAGTGTTGTGCTGGTTCAGTGAATGTGAATGTAATCTTATTTTCCCACCACCACCTCCCAGCAGTTCCATCACACTTCTGAAAAGAAACACGCCACATAAAAGGACCCATTTTGGAATACTGGAAGAACCATAAAAGGTGAAAGGCACTCACAAAGTTTAGATTCCAAGATTAATATTTGCTCACGGGGAATGTTGGGAAATGTCACTGGATGGTGTCATACTGAGCTGAAAAGGGTGCACTCCGCCCACATTCGCAGTCTATAATAAATCCCAGGCATGAATCAGACCGAGTTTACAAATTATTTCAGGAAAAATAATAGTATCATAAATGAGTCAGATGGAAGCGTGAAACAATATGGAAGGAATTCAAAGCTGTAGAATGTATTTTATCGGGTAGTGGAGGAATGCAGCATTTGAATACTGAATAATACTTCACATGTGCAGCAGGCAGACGTAAAGTCACATTTTCAGTGATTATAAAGTTCCAGTATGTCTTTGCATTGAATGGGTGGAAATTTTCGAATGCAAATAGCAGCCTTGGAAAGGAGTGTGGGGTGGGGTGGGGTCTGATAATCCAGAAGACATGGATGAGAAAATCAACCCTTTCCCCCCTTGTTTTGTTCCTCAGTAAAATTACTGAGAATGGGATTTTAAAAATTATTTGGATTACACTTTCCATAATTCTCTCTTCTGAGTTCAACCTATGACAACAATGACTTACCTGAATGAAAGGTCTAGTTGGTAGGGCTGTGGCCTAGCTCTACCTGGCTTCCTGTTTAGAAAGGAAGATCCCGGCTAGCAGTGGGGCAACTTCCTTTCTCCGAAAAAAGCTAGGCCTAGCTAAGCCACAACATTTTCCAGCTTAGACTTTTGTGCCAAGTGAGCTGCATTTAGCTGCCTGTCAGGTGCAACTATCAAAATGGAGGCCTAAGGAAATTGTAGACAAATAACAGAAAACCCTCATGCCTATTGATTTCCATTGGGAGGACATCTCCTGTCGGTGCCCATGAATGATCTCCTCCAATGAGAACAATATGTCCAGATAAGAGATTTTTTTTCCAGGGTGGGGGATTAAACCTTCCTGCCAAGGCTTCTGCAGCTTCCTTCCCCATAGCAATAAGGCTGTGTCCCTTGCCCTAACTCCTGATCTTGAGTAGAATAAGTAACAGGACTTTGTGGAACTAATTTCCCAAACAAGCAAATGATGCCTGTTTAAATCAGTAGCAAGGAACTTTTGATCCTGTAACTGTTTTGGACTTCAGGTGCTGGCACATACCCACTTGGATTTCTGGGAGATGTAATCCAAAATGTGTAGGAAGTGAAAGGATCTTCACTCCTAATTTACAAGGAAGACATTGTTGCTGGAACAATGACAAACTGCACTCTCCCCTGCACCGATGTGCAATTATCCCCACCCGAATACTACAGGAGAAGAAGGTAACTCAAGAGTGCACTAGAAATCTAAATGCATTTGTTTGGAACCCAGCCCCATTAAGTTGAATAGAACATGTCTGCACTAAACTCCTCTTTGGATGACGATCACAGTCCTGGTATAGATCAAAAAGGACGTTTGAGAGACCATTCCCAGTGCTCCAGCTACCTCAGATCAAACTTGCACAAACAATACAGATCACTAATATTTCAGAAGCTATTTTCTTTTTAAATAACTCAGTTGGAACATCAATAGGCTCAGTGTCAGAAAAGCTGATGCAATTTGTTCTTGAAACGTTAAGCCACCACCAACACCCCTGTCCCTTTTTGGCAGAACCAATAAAAAAGTGATTTGAGTTAAGACCAAAATACTATCATTCTGGTAGGTCTCTAAATTCAACTAGGATTCTGGATGTGTCACTAGGTTGCTGCTCTTAGCATTTTAAACTGAATCAAGTTTCATTACACTGAGCCATTTGCTTCTGGGCAACTGTCCTTTGAACACTGCAATCCTCCTTGCCCCTGCTGAGAAGGAAGCCTTGTGGAGTTAAACCAGCCTTATTTCCAGATAAGTGGGCATGGGAAGGGAACCAAATTAAATAAATGTTATTGTAGCTGCAGAAAGGCAATATGATGAAAAGAAGAAGAAAAAAACTGATGACTTTAGATAAAAAGTATGCCTTTCTTGTGATATGAAGGGCATACTGATAGGAAGTGTATCTACTTGCTGTGGGACTGAAAGGGCAGCTGTAGGGAAGGTGGGAGGGATGGAGGAATCCCATGCTTGTGGCCAAGTTGGACACGCAGCGCAACAGCATCAATGGAACTCATTTCATCTCAACCCTAGCTACTGGAATATAAGCAAAGCGGGGCCAGTTCTTCCATTAAGCAGTGGGTAGATTGGTAGAAGTGGGGAAATTACCCCACACCAGAACCCAGGAGGATCGTTGTGTCCTTCAAACGGTCTCACTGCCAGCTCTCCAGCTGCAGGACTTGTTGAAGCCAGGAAATGTCCCTCCAGTTCTCTGGGATGGCAGTAGTGTTCCCTGGAGAGTCCCAGGGATACCCTGTTGGTTCCCCTAATATGGCAGCCAGGAAAAGGGCAGGGAGACTTTCAGTGGGGAAGGTGGGATCCTTTGGAAAGCTCGATTGCTGCTTCTCTCCCTCCAGGAGTGCCTGAATCAGGAGAAGTGAAGAGGTAATGCTTTCCATATCTTAAACCCATGGTCCACCTGTGGACAGTGGTTGTCCAGTTTTTCAGATAGTTATCTCCCCTAGCCTTACACAGAGACACCAGGGATAAAATATGGACCTTCCACATACAAAACAGATGCAGTGTCACCATGGTGCTTTCCTGTTCAGCATTGGTTGTCCTCATCATTAGTGGTCATATTTTAGGAAACCTTCTCAGTCATGGAAACGCTTAGGGTGTGTCTAAGGGTCTCTGGTAAAGTTGTACTGTAAATATCTCACATGACTCTGAAACCCTAGTTGGATTGCCATAGGTTGAGACTATAGGAGAGGCGTTATGGGTCATCACAGAGCCGAGCTTCAGCACTTAACATGTGTTGCTGCAAATGTGGGAAGAAGGCTGTCAAATCTCTCCTAGGACATCTGCTTCCCTCTCTCAACCCATTACTCAGTCCTCCCCGCTTCAACAGGACCTACAGCCATCCAATTATGTTGCTGTTTCTCCCTTGGACTGCCTTCTATATTCTGGAGCTGATTCAGTTGCCCTGTTTGGAGTTATTTGAGCAGCCTCCTAATTCCTTAATAGTTGGTTGTCCAAAGGTCTCCTGATAGTCCTGCTGCCAGCCTACGAGCAAAGCAAGCCTGAAGGCAAAGCTAGGGAGCTCCTGCTGAGGGTAAGCAGCTTCTGGGGTGCATAGAGAGGCACAGTGTCACGCTTCAGGTGACTGCAACCTGCCAGCTGCTCCTGAACCCTTTCAGTGGACACCACATGAAATATAGTGATGTATTTCACAACTACAGTGGTCCCCGGCCGTTTGTGTTTCATATACTGCGGTCCCGCTATATTGTGGGACCGCAGTATATGAAAAAGATATATGAAAAAGGCCCCCTGGTTAAAGGGGGAAAGGCCTGTTTCAGGCCTCCCATAATTATCCCAGGACTGGTGATGCCTCTACCAGGCCTGTGAGGGCTTTCCTGGGCCTTCTGGAACCCCCAAAATGGCTTCCCTGTGAACCAGAAGTCACTTCCAGTTTAACAAAAATCATTTCTGAGGCCTCCGAGGCCCATTCTAGGCCATCCAGGCCTAGAAAGTACAAAGCCCCCCTTCTTATTACAAGGCCCCCCAGATAGGCCCCCCAGGCCTAACCCGACCTGCCTCCACATATCGCAGATTTTCAGTTATCGCAGGTCAGGTCAGGTCCCTAACCCCTGCGATAGGCGGGGGAGGGGGTGTCACTGTATTTCAAGAAATGCTCTTGGCCATTCTCTTCCCAGGTTTGAGTGTTTCTCAGAGAGGACTGTTCAAAGGGTTCAAAAGTAGGGATGTAGATTCTTGCTTGTCTTGGCCTTGTGAAGAACCACAAATGTTTCTTGCCTGCCAAGAGGGCAAATTCTTTTATAGTGCTCTTGGGAAGAAGAACAAGAGGAAGCTCCGTTTCCGTGTGCCCCTGCAAACTAAGGGAAATTGCACAAATAACAAATAACACAATACAACAAGGAGAACAACAATATGCTGTGAATTCTGACTTACAGTGACCCCTTTCAGGGTTTTCTAGATAGAGAATACTTAGAGGTGGCATACTATTGTCTTTTTCTGAGAGGCATCCTAATATTGTGGAGTTTACCTGAGGTTACACAGGCTGGTTGTTCAGATATGCCTGTTGGAGAAGAACTGAAGTTCTAATCTCTTGCTCTGCAGTGAAAACTGTTACCAGTCAGCAACACAAGTATGCAAACAATGCAAGCAACACAAAATGCCAGTGGCTGCTGCCGCTTTGCATGGACTGAACGGGGATCAGAGGAAAGGGAAGGGGTGTACCTTTTCCAACAGCCATTGAGTAAAAAGTTCAGTGACCTTAAGCAGCAGAAAGCTAAATGCTACGGGAAGGGTGGGCAGAGAATGTGAGAAAAAGATATCTGGCTTGGTAGGCGAGGGGGCGAGAGAGAGAAAAATGAGCATAAAGGTTAGGTAATGAGAAAGGGGTTTTTAACCTCTTCTTGTAATAAATAGTAGTAGAGGCTCCAATTTTCATCAAAAACGAATTTGCTTGATTTATGTAAGTACAGAGAAATGAGCTCATCCACATATTCTATTTAACCTTGCTGAAGAGGTGGTTCTGTAGCACATGTATTTAAATTGGTTTAATATATCCACATGACATTAGTACAAAATCAATTCAATCGCCCTTTCTTTTCTTCTGCTTCCAATCCAGACTAATTTGCCTCCTTGGGAACTGTTTTCTTTTTAGAAAAGAAAACATTCCTGCCGATCAGGGAAAATTGCAAAAAACAAAAAAACAAAAACAAAAAAACAAAAAAACAAAAAACCATCCACAAATATAATCATGTGCACAGACTACGTCTTCTAAGACTACTAGTATGGAAAGCACTGGATTTAGCCACAGAGAGTGGAAGCATGTACCGGTAATTCCATTCCTATAGCTGAGGAATAATAGATGCACCGAACACTGAAATTGGAAGGCGCCTATAAGGCCACCAACCCCAACCCCCCTGCTCCATCCGGGAATACAAATCAAATGATTTTTGCCAGGGGGTTGTCAAATCTAATCATGTTTATTGTGGTCATATGGCCCATATATACAAATATACAATAAAAACAAGAAGAAAAAACAATGAAGACTGCTAGTAAATAGAGATGGGCACGACTTGGAAATTTTTTTCCCCAAGTTGTCGTTTTTCGGGACGGGTCCGTTTCGGCTCGTTTCCGTTTTTCGTGAAATTTTTCAAAAATTTGTCATTTCGTTTTTCGTTTTTTCATTTGTTGTTACCGCCGCGATTTAGCGCGACTTGACTTCCCAGAGCATGGGGTAGGGGGTAAGGGCTAGGCTTAGGGTAACGGTTAAGGTTAGGGTGGGTTAGTGGGCTGTACCTCTGGGTGCCTCTGGCCCACTAAGAACACAGTGTACTGGCGTATGGGTTCGGGTTTGGGTTTGGGTTCGGGTTTAGGGTTCGGGTTTGTGGGCTTTTAATGCCCTCTCTGGCACACCCAGAAGTCTCAGCAAAACCTGGCCATGCGATTGGTGGAATGGCTCCAAAAATTTGCATGGTCCCATCCCATGGCCAGCCCATCATTGTGTGTGCACAGGTGTAAAAAAATAAAAATAAAATAAAATAAAATAAAATCAACGGAGACGTTTTGTTGCAAGAAAAACCCACTGCTGTTACTGTAAAACTTCAAGCATTTAAAATAGCTAATTTTCGCTTTAGTGGGTTTTTGGACCACGATTTCAAAAAAAAAAATTGCGGTCGCCATTTTAGATCCCCCCGCACTGCATGGCAAATGGAGACGCCGAGGATGCACCCTCCCAGCCTGGTACAGTCTCAGCAAAACCTGGCCATGCGATTGGTGGAATGGCTCCAAAAATTTGCATGGTCCCATCCCATGGCCAGCCCATCATTGCGCGTGCGCAGGTGTAAAAAAATAAAATAAAATAAAATAAAATAAAATCAACTGAGATGTATTTTGGCAAGACAAACCCACTGCTGCTACTGTAAAAATTCAAGCATTTAAAATAGCTAATTTTTGCATGTTTCTGTGGTGCTTTGGTGTGTTTTTGGACCACGATTTCAAAAAAAATATTGCGGTCGCCATTTTGGATCCCCCACCTGCACACCGCATGGCAAAGGCAGACGAGATGATGCCCCCCGCCTGGTACCAGCATCGCAGCAGTAGCACCAGCCAAGGAGAGGGGGGGCGGGGAACCCCCCCCCCAAATAAAACACCCTTCTGGCCTGGTAGGTGCCCTCAGACAGTTTTCGCCTGCTTTTAGGGCTGGAAATCAGTTTTTTTTTAACTTTTAAAAACTTTTTTTCTGTGCCGCTTGGCATCGCGGGATTGCCGTGATGCCAGGAACGACAACGACAAATCAGACCCAATTATTCTTTAGTCGGTTCGAGTTCGAGTTCTGGCGGAGTAATTCCCGTTACCGTTTCCGTTCCGTAACGGAAACGAGTAACGGAAATGGAAACGGGAATTCCGCTAAGTCGTGCCCATCTCTACTAGTAAATAGGAGTGTCAGGGGAATGGATGGTTGAAATGATCTCTTGCGAATGACAGCTAGGAAAAAAAAACTTTGCTACCTGTGCTGTATGTAACATATGAGTTCTTGTCTAATAGGCAGTATTTAACTAACCCCCTGGAAGAGTGGCCCTGGAGGTTATTTGGGGTTGTCCAAAATTTCTCTTGAATGCTTCCAGTGTTGGAGCACTCACACCTCTAGAAGTAACTGGTTCCACTGCCTGGCACTTGCCCATGAAAACTCATGTTAAAGTAGAACCTCATGTCCTTAAGGCGTCACAATGTTTTTGTCATCTTTATTTTTTATTTTGCTTTTTCCTGATATGTTTTTATTTTGTTTTTGGCATATGGGCCTGCTTGGGATGTATCAGCTGTTTCTTTGTTCTGGTTTCTGTGGGGCAAATAACATTGGCATTCCCTTAAGGCAGGGGTGCCCAAACGTTTTGTAAGGAGGGCCAGATTTGGTGGCTGAGAATGTGTCAGGGGCCGGTTGCTCCCCAACCCTGCCACCCCACTGCAAGCCCCACCCACTGACCCCTTGCAACCCACCTGCAGGAAGGAAGGTGGAAACCGAGGGAGGGAGGGAGGTAGAAAACAAGAGAGGAAGGAAGGAAAGTGGGGAACAAAGAAGGGAGGGAGGGAGGGAGGTGGGGACCAAGGGAGGGAGGGAAGAAGGAAGGTGGGGACCAAAGGAAGCACAGGGAGCTGTGGCCACCGCGGGTCACTCAGATTGGCCTGACGGGCCGGATTTGGCCCCCGGGCCGGACTTTGAGCAGGCCTGCCCTAAGGTGGGCTGCGGTATCAGGCCTACCAGTGTTCTTTCCAGGAGGAAGCAAAGGAGAAAAGAAAGAAAACCCGTTCCTCTCCTGTATTTTTGCTGTGAACCAAAAAGCTAGTTAGTTTCACTAGGAAGTGACAAGGAGATGCTAAATGGTAAACTTCCCCAGCACCACTGCTTCTTGCCCTTTGCTTCATGTACATTTTCACAGATCTTTCTTAGGGTGGGGAGTGAGGAGTCCTGAACCTTTCTTTGCATTCAAGTTGAACTCCCTTCATTTTCCGGAGGTATTTCATCTTCTCCTGTTGTTTGTAAAAGGGCAGGGCTTATTTATATCTCTTCCAAGGAGCGGAGACAGGGCGAGGAATAGGCTTTAAGAGTTGGATGCAGAAGGGAGAGAATGTGTGTGGAAACTCAAGTTGGGTTACATTCAACAAAAAACTAGAACGGGGATGGATGCTTAGAGTGAGTTATTCAGTATCTGTGGGGAAAAGGGATCACATTTCCAACCCACGTCAGTCTGAGCAACAGACCTCATTTGGGTGAGATCAGAGAAGCTGGGTGAACTCTAGGAAGGTGTCAAGTCCCTATTTAAAAATGCAGCATTGAATGCTGGCAATTATGTTGATTTAATAAAGAGCTGGGTTGGGCCATATGGATCTCTCCAGGGGGCTCTCTGTAGCTCTTTGTGCTCAAGTTGTCCCCAAGCAGGACAAGGGTGCACATGTAGCAAGTGATTACTAGCAGTAATTTGCCATTGTGATCTATACCACTGTACTAACAGCAGTGTAACTAACCATGATTCGGACCAATGAATTAAAATGGAGTAAATTGAGAGGGAGAACAGTTTGAAAGAGTAGCAATAGCTTAAAAGAGCAAAAATATCACTAAAGGGACTTAAAATGCCTCGGGAGATAAAACAAGTGGATTGGCCTGGAAAGATCTTAAAAATATGATACAATGCTACAGTACAGAGAAAAGAAACTTGCAGAGACTAAACATTAAGGTGGAGACTAAATATTAGCAGAGGGAGTCTGGTAGCTAGGCATCTTTCTTTTCCACCTCCAGCATGCCAGTTCTTTTAGATGTCTGTTATTCTAGACTGAAGGAAGGAAGGGAGGGAGGGAGAAGAAATGAAACACAGATGCTTTGTTTGCAATTTCTTTGGACTGTCATCACATCACTGCAGTAGGTAGCTCTTCCGGAGTTGCTCATGCAGACATTATAGAGTTTTAAAAGTGCAGTTTTGCTGGAGAAAATAACACAGTATCATTAACAGGCACAGTAACTCAAAGCATTCTTTTTTTTTTTTTTAACATTTTACACCGCATTCAGAGGATGTCAGTAAATGCCCTGGGATTTTCCACAGATAATCAGGGATTTTTGTTTTGTAGTTTGGGCTGACCCACACACCCCTGCACATATTAGTCCTATTCCTTCGGCAGTTACTTCACATCCTATTCGTCCCTCCTTGCTGTCCCGCTTGGGACCAGTACAAAAAAAAAAAAACTTACTTCACCTCCATAGCATGACAGCCAAAAGTTGTCTCGACCACACCCCCGAAACCGGGAACAGAGCATGACAAGCCGTACCTGCCCCTGGGCTGGGGAATTCTCTTGTCACGGTTGATTCCCAGTTCCTGTTCCGAGACAAGGGATCATGGGGTAACAACTGTCACGCAACAACCAGTGTCCACCTAGTGGTCAGCGGCTCAAGCAGCATTCAACATTAGTTTCCCTGTGGGAAACACCATGCAGTGCAAATGTTTATTAAAGAAAGTACTGAAAACTCTGCAGCATAGACGTGTAAATCCTGGAAGACCAGTAAATTGAAATTGTCAAAAACGGAAATTGGGACTGAACAGGTACAAAACCACGTGATCTCAAACAACGCTGTCATGAAATGAACGTTATTGCGGAACAAGGTAGGGCGTGAAGTAACCGCCTTGATGAGGGAAGCCTTTGCCACCACAGCCCCTGGAAGGCATGGTAGCTGCCTATAAATCACAATCTAGATGTGGATTCTCAGGATGTATCTCCAACACAGAACCACAACCATTTCACTCTAATTTCATGGCAGTAGTTCCATCCTGCAGAATCTTAGGATATAGGGAGGTTCTTACAGCTGTCTGCTAACGAGTTCTCTTATACTCCTGTAGAGAACTCTAAGCCCCCCCCCCCCATCAAGCCCTAGATGTCAGGATTCCATAGGGAGGAGACATGGCAATGAAAACAATATTGAACTGATATGATATGGATTCTCTTTCATGCCTCCTCTATGATTAGATTGTTCTTTCTTTCTTTCTTTCTTTCTTTCTTTCTTTCTTTCTTTCTTTCTTTCTTTCTTTCTTTCTTTCTTTCTTTCTTTCTTTCTTTCTTTCTTTCTTTCAGTTTTATATCATCCCATTTAAAGAAAATCCACTACTCTGGGCAGTCATCTACAAAACCATAAACAACCAACAATTCTTTGGGAATTTTATATACATTATATTTATATATCTGCTGGACACGTCAATTATTACTATTATTAATATTATTAATAATAATAGCAGTACTGTGGCTAGGCAGATCACACAGGCTACATAACTGGAAGCAGAAAATGAAGAACTCCTATTCTGTCTAAACAAAAACCTATCTAGGAGGATAGTGTAGTCTAGACCCTAAGCTATTTGTATTAAAATCAAACTAAACCCAAGGAAGAACAAACAAATACTCAATGTGGCAAAATATAGCCTATAGAATCTTAGAACTGGAAGGGACTCAATGAATCATCAAGTCCAGCCTCTGTCAAGGAGGGCCAGTGGGGAATCTCTGGCTCTGCCCTAAACCATTGAGGTGTCCAGCAGATATATAATAAATAAATAAATAAATAAATAAATAAATAAATAAATAAAAAAGCAAAAAAAAAAAAAAGCAAAGTACTGTGCTTATATACCGCCCCATACCACTTCAAGTAGTCTCTGGGTGGTTTACAGTTTAATAACAGTATGCAAGCTACACATCCCCCCCAGCAAGCTGGGTACTCATTTTACTGACCTTGGAAGGCTGGAAGGCTGAGTGAACCTTAGGCCTGCTACTTGGGATCGAACCCCAGGTTGTGAACACAGTTTTACCTGCAGTACAAGGTAGTTAACCACTGTGCCACGAGGCGGCGGTGGCAGCTGCTGTTGCTGCTGCTGCTGCTGCTACTACTACTACTATTACCACCACCACCACTACTACTACTACTACTACAATAATAATAATAATAATAATAATAATAATAATAATAATAATAATAAATACGAAGACATTGCAACAGGAATTGACTTTGTCCCTGTAGCTATTGAAACATCTGGAGTTTGGGGAGTCGAGGAAGTAGATCATAGGATCGCCACTATTCCTCAAGATGATCGAATGTGAATGTTCCTGAGGCAACAGCTTTTAATTGCTGTCCAAAGAGGGAATGTCTGCAATGTGCTCAGCACTCTGGGCCAGTTGAACACACAATGATGTTTGTCAGCAAAACGATTTTAGTAGTCAATAAAAAGTGATTTTAGTCAGCAAAACAAGAACAGATTGTTATGTAAAATGTCAATAAATTGAAATAAATAGATAAATAAATATATCAATGTTGTCATTATTATTATTATTATTATTATTATTATTATTATTATTATTATTATACCAGGTGCATTCGATCATTGACTGGTGTTATATAACAGATGCAACCAAATGTATCTGTTATATAATATACAACAAACCTATGAATTTGTTAAATATCAGTGCATTATGTATGCTGTTCCTAATATTGCTGTTTTTGTAGCTCTGATGGTGCTATTTCTTTAGATCTGCAATTGCTTGTTACAATGCGTGAAATTTCTTGACATTGTTTCCAAAGCCCTAATGACTATCGAAACTAGACATGGGCACGACTTGGCGAAATTCTCATTTCCGTTTTTGGTTACCGTTACCGTTAGGTAATGATAACGGTAATGAGAATTACTCCGCTCCAGCTCGAACCCAACCCGAAAAAAAAATTGGCTCGGGTTTATCGTTGTCGTTCATGGCATCACGCCGATTGCGCATGCCATTGCCAAGCAGCATAGAAAAAAAGTTTTTAAAAGTAAAAAAAAAAAAAAAGATTCCCGGCCAAAAAGGCAGGCGAAAATATGCCTGCCTGTGAGGGCACCTACCAGAGGGGTGGTTTCTGGGGGGGGGGTCCCCGGTCTCCCCCCCCTTTTCTGGGCTGTCTCTATGCCATGCGGTGGTGGTGGGGATCCAAAATGGCGACCACAATATTTATTTTTAAATCGTGGTCAAAAAACCCACTAAAGCACAACAGAAACATGTGAAAATTAGGTATTTTAACTGTCTGAATTTTTATAGTAGCAGCAGTGGGTTTTTCTTGCAATAAAACGTCTCAATTGATTTTATTTTATTTTATTTTATTTTTATTTTTTTTACACCTGCGCATGCGCAATGATGGGCTGGCCATGGGATGGGACCATGCAAATTTTTTTACCCATTCCACCAATCACATGGCCGGGTTTTGACTGAGACTTCTGGATGTGCCAGAGGGCATAAAAAGCCCACTAACCCTAACCCTAACCCAAACCCTAACCCTAACCCTAACCCTAACCCATACGCCAGTACACTGTCCTTCTTAGTGGGTCAGAGGCACCCAGAGGTGCAGCCCACTAACCCACACTAACCCTAACCGTAACCCTAAGCCTAGCCCTTACCCTAACCCCAACCCTAAGCATAACCTGTACGCCAGTATGCTTCCCTTCTTAGTGGATCAGAGGCACCCAGAGAGGTGCCTCCCAGAGCCCACTATACCTACCCCTACCCCTACCCCTACCCCTAACCTGTACACCAGTATGCTTCCCTTCTTAGTAGGTCAGAGTAGAGGCACTCAGAAAGGTGCCTCCCAGAGCCCACTTACCCTAACCCTAACCCTAACCCTAACCCTAACCCTAACCCTAACCCTAACCCATACGCCAGTACACTTCCCTTCTTAGTGGGTCAGAGGCACCCAGAGGTGCAGCCCAGAGCCCACAAACCCTAACCCTAACCGTAACCCCATGCTCGTCTTGGATGTCAAATTGCGCTAAATCGCGTTGGAAACGACAAACGACAAATGACAAATGGAAACGACAATTTTTTGAAAATTATCACGACAAACGGAAACGACCCGAAATGGATCCATTCCGACAAACGACAACTTGAAACGTCATTTTTTTATCGTGCCCCTCTCTATTTATTACTACAGTAGTAGGATGTACATCCACGATGGGGAGATCATTCTTTATGAGAAAGCGATTGACAAATAATTACTTTTGTTAGCATCCCCCTCACATCAAAGATCCTTCCCTTTCCCGCTCTGGCCAAACAGGGACTTGTATGTCTGGAAGAAGACCCAAATGGAGACGAGATGTGGGTGGGTGTGCATGACCCATGTCCCTTTGTTTGAAGGACTGGAGTGTGAACCCCAATCTTTGGCTTCAGGTGCAGCTTTACAATAGCCCTGCTGCTTCTTGCCTCTTCTCAGACAGATGTGCCTGGTGAAAAAGATGCTGCCAAGAAGTTTACATCTAAGAATAATCTCCTGGCAAACCACTTTGTTTGCCATGTTTAGACTTCTGGTACATGCTTTGAAGAAGTGGGTATGGCCCACATGAGCTTGCAATGAATTTTTCATTTTTTATTAGTGACCTATAAAGGTATCACCTATAGCCTAGTCCCACCTTCATATAAGCAGCTTGTGGATATACTTGGGTGACTCTACTGGCATAATATGGTTTTGAATGGCTCCTTTACACATTAAAAATGGTTTTCAAAGTGTGTTCCACTTTAATTTCAACAGTAGATGCTCCTGTGAAGTAGTGCTTAGCATCAAGGGGCGAGGACTGTGATTCTAATCCTGTTTATGTAAATATGGGTTCTATGTGATGAATGCTGCCTTCAGGTAAGTCTACAGGGTTGATCAAAGTGCTGAGAGGAGGTTCCACAAGACTGCACACCATTTAGTTGCAAAGGAATAGCTGTTACTACTGCCTCCTGCAAGTTGTTTTGAAATCATAATAATGAGCCTAGATTAGAATTAACATACGATACAAAAGAGTGGGAAAAAGAGAAGGTACATAACTCTCAAACCTTCAAATAGACTATTTTGTATGTTTCAACAGATGGGATGAGTGCTTTCGGTGGGGTCTGCTGCTGTAAGCTTCAGGTACGCTGGTGTATGGTATCTGTAATGTCTCTTAGAGTGAAAATATGAATCCTAAAGATCAGTAAAATGGAAAATATACTGGAATGTTGTCACTAAATGACAGATAATACCTTTAAGAATGTTGTATATTACAATTTGTTGGCTGATATTCGATTAGTTTATTGCGGGCCTGCCCAACAAGTAGACTATGAAGGGTTCAAAAGTAGCCCAACAGCCACCAATAAAAATGTGAGGGGATAAGTTCTCCACCTCTACCTCCGCCAACCCAAGGACCACCACTGCCCCAGCAAAGCTCTGGGTCTGCCAGCCCACTGTCTCAGCTGAGCGGGGCAATTCAAGGGCCATGGCAAAGTCCCCTGCTCTCCCTACCAGCCAGATGATCACTGTGCCACTGTCTCGTGACCAATTGAGTTTTTGGTGCAGAGCGGAGGAAGGGGAGTGGAGGGGACAGTGAGGGGCAGGGTCATGGGTGTGCCCACCTCCTTTGCATGGTGACGTCCCCCTCTTCTCCCCCCTGGATAATTCCTTCCTCTCATCCATCCTCCACCTCCTCCTCCCACCCCACAGCTGCCTCACAGAGACGACCTGCTGCTCCTCCTGCTCCCCTTCTGAGCCATTCCCTCCTCCTTGCGCCGCTGTGGCGGTGTGATTGCCCCACTGCAGGCTTGGCCCATCCCAGCTGCACAGAGAACATGGCAGAAGTGAGTGGGAGCTATGGGCAGCAGCAGCAGTAGCAGTGAGGGGGCTGGAAGGGATAAGGGGAAAAACAGGAGGAGAAGTACATTCAAGTCAGGCCCCAGGTGGGTTGGGAGGGAAAGTGCACCTTTTTAAAAAAAGTCTTCCAGTAGCCTACGCAAGCGGAAGGGGCAATCTGTGCAAGCATGCACACGTTTCCCTTGCACCTGTCCACATTGGCTCGAGCGGGTGTAAGGGAAGCATGTGCATAGTCAGCCTTCCCATAGGAATGCATTGAAATATGTTCCCTCCAGAAAGGATTAATTGATTTTCAATCCGTTCCTGTGGGAAACCGCTGCTCTGCTTACAATTTTTTTTGTGCTTATGAGCATATGCTCAGAACAGATAAAATTCATAAGTAGAGGTTTTAGTGTGGTATCCCTCAGGCACTTTCGTCTGGAAAAAGTAGACCTCAGCCTGTTCAAAGTTGGACAGCCCTGGTTTCTTGCATGATCGTACATCTGATATATATTCCTTGGCACTTGTTTATGTACTAAGTTGCAGTTTCATTTATCCACGTGTACTTTTTTTCTGGGTTACAGTAGGTAGGTCTGCTGCAGATTCTCTCTCTCTCTCTCTCTCTCTGTGTGTGTGTGTGTGTGTGTGTGTGTGTGTGTGTGTGTGTTTGGTGAGATAACCCCACTATAGATGGGCAGAAATCAGAAAAAAAAGATGATTCTATTTGATTCGTGATTCATCAAGATCTTTGAATTATGAATTAATTATTTCCCACCCACACCCGACAAATCAATGAATCAATTTGTTCATTCATTTTTTGGCTTTAAAGACCCTATTAAACCCCCCAACCTACAGAAGTCATCAGAACTGCAGAGAAACTTTCCCCCACTCTTCTCTACAACCCCTGCAACTTTGGCAAAGCTTGGTTGCCCGATGGTCAAGTTATGCAACCCCAAAAAGTGCCTCCCCTTAATCTTGGGGACAAGGTTCTCTCTAAGGCACAGGCGGGTGCAGATATCTCTTCCCCTTCTCAATGGAGGGCCAGTCTCCTCCTTGCACCCACAGCAAGCACTTTTTACAGCGGTACCTTGTATAAAGGAATTAATTCATTCCAAATGAAATTATGTTAAGCAAATTTTCCTTTATACAAATTTCCCATAGGAATGCATTGAAAACGGAGTAATCCCTAAACACGACCATTTTTATGTTGTACAGATTCGCACCATAGGTGATTCTGTTAAGCAAATTTCCCCTATCTCCGAAATTTTTTCATGTTGTACAGATTTTGTGTTATACAAACCATTTGTTATATGAGGGTCCACTGTATTTTGGTTACAATCAAACCAGCATGGGTGAGGGAGCTGTATGATAGAGCCCCACACAGCATGGGCCAGAAAGTAGAGGACACATTGGCTTGGGCCCCTGCTGTTTTTCCGAGTGCCTCCGCTGGAGTACATTGGCTTGCCCCAGCTGTTCTACTCAGGCCAGTGTCCTAGAGATGACCTCTCCAAGGGAGGCAAAGAAGGCCTCCACAAGTAGCTGAGTTTTCTGGATAGTGGCCTCATACCTTTGAATAGAGATGGGCTTTTCATTTCAGAAATGGTCAGCTTCCAAAATGAAACGCAGGAGCCTAGCCAACGTTCAGACCTGGAGGAATGAAATCAATCAATTCCTTACCTTGCACTGGGCTTGTGCAGGGTTAAACTCCCAACGAGGAAGAAGCCTCCGATGTATCAGCTTTCCTTCTCCCTAGCACTGGCCAGTTGAGCTGTGCAGGGAAATGCATCATCCCACCTCCCTGTCATCCCAGTAAATGAGGAGTAATCCAAGTAATCGAGGAGGTCTGAATTAACTTCGTAATTGATCTAATTGGCACCGAGGAAGTAAAAGTGGTTAAAATGAAATGCTTTTGGCCCAGGTAGGCACATTTTCTTTTATATTTTTTTGTGAACGCACAGCAGAAGGGCTGTGTAAAGTGTGGGCTTTAGCAGCCAGATAGCAGTGCTAAATAAAGACACAAACACAGCGGTGACTCCCTTCACCAAGAACTGTATTTACAAAAATATATACAAGTCCACCAAACATAACAGAATCGACAAGCATAAACATAGTCAAAATACAGTCCAGTCCAGTGATCCAATAATCCAGGAATTTACCAATCTGACTGGCAAAATGATGTGCTACTCTCTCCAACTTACCCAACCACATGTGTTATACATCAAGCCTCCTTTTATACTCTTGGCTGATGCAACAGTGATTCAGTATATGGAGAACTGAGCATGTACAAAGTGTCACCTGATGTCTATACCTATCAGACAAATATTCCACAGGTGTTCACCAATTTCTGTAAAGTCATTCACCCGTAATTCAATATGCCAATTCATTTTGAGAACAAACCTTGACAGTTTCCCATATCTCTTCAAGGAGCCAGAGGAAAAGATCACCTGTCTCTTCACATTTTTTAAAAAAATCACAATTCAGAAATCCTTTGGCCAAACCACCAAATTTGTCACAGAGCAATAGCAGACTTTCTGCTACATCTGTGCCAAATTTGGTGCTGACATGAGGTTGTTCCATAGTTTTTGTTTGTTCCCCTTTTCCGTTTTGCTGATAGAACACTGTCTGTGCAAAATATATGATTATATATTTGAAATATAATAAAAGGAACATTTTCTCAGAACATAGGTGACTTTTTAAAAGGAACAGAAGAGAATGCCAGGACTAGAAGGCAGAAAGAATAGACTACCCCTCTCTTAAAATGGATACCACCTTGAGAAAATCTAGCACCTACTCACATGGAGAACTGGGCTGCTTGGAAAGGTGCAGAGTGGAGTTGGTAGAACCAAAGTGAAGCTAAGAAAATGGAGATTTGTCTGGTTCGGGTTTCGCCACAGTGAGATGCCTCGATAAGCTCTCCGGCTTATCAGGCGGAATTCCTCAAGATAAACAGAACCTGAAAGGGTAAGTCCCCCCTGTAGGAAGGGGAGAAGAGAAGCAGCATGTGGGGGCTGCGAAGAATTGCAGCAGCAAACTTCGTAGCTTCAGAAATTGCCTAATCTCCTGTTTGGGGGAAAGTCAATCTACCATCTGTCATGGCGGTGGTTCAAACTGTGTGCTCCGGACAATGTAAATAATAACTGTATATTTGGAAACTTTTCTGCCATAATTAAGACTCTATGTTTTCCCTTATTTTCGTGAGCTTGGATATTTTTTTTGCTTCAAAAAGTATTCCCCCCCTTCCTGAAAAGGCGCTACAAGTGTGCATTGGGAGATTAAACTTTAAGGCAATATTATTCGAAGCATCTATATTCATATAAACTGTTTTATGGAGTCATTTGCCTGGCTGAGAGAGCTAAAGGAAACTATTTGACCTTTCCTTAATGTTTTCAAAGCAAATTCTTCAGATAAGACTTGGATTTTTTCTCTTTCGCTTCTTCCCATCCTTGCGCTCCTTTTTACGCCCCATCCCTTCTGGAAGTGATTAACCCATTGAAGGGGACTAACAATGAGCTGGGAACCAATGCCAGATGAGCAATTTATGGATATTATCGATAAACAGAATATTGTTGACTCTCTCCTGTTTAATTTTTTTCCGGATCCCAATTCAGAACCAGATGAGGGTCCTGACTTTAATCTGGATCAGAGCGTTGAACCTGATATAAAAGTAACATTCTCCAGGAGATATGGGGAATGCAGAATCTAGCACTGCTTGGGAGATTAAGCTCTCTCCAGAGGAAAGGAGAGGTCTCAGCTTTGGCTCTGATCTGGAATAGAGCATTTACTCTAGTCTGCAAGCTTGTGGACTGCCTTCTTCAGAACCAGGGGAGAGTCTCAATTTTGATCTTCTTAGAAGCACAGAATCCAAACAGAGCATTTCCCCCAATCTACAAATCTCAACAAATATGGAGGGAGAATGCCTGGAGAATGCAGCACCGGAAGTCTCTGCATTATGAGTTTGATCAGATTTCTGGCTTAATGAATCAATCACATAAAGAGCTATTAATGGATTACAATGAACTATAACGATATGGAAAATGTATAACAGAAACCTGTAAGCCACCCCAAAACAAAGCTTTGTTCCAATTAGACACAATCATGTGATAGAAAGCTCTTAAATTATTTACCTACTGGTTAAGATATCTATTATATAGTAGCTCAATGAAATAAAGTAGATTAGCTATTTGAAAATTATCATTAGGATTGAATGTTCTGTTAAGATTTGATGGTCATGTTCAACATTGTTCAATGCTGAAAGTAATTGTAAAATGTGAAAACAGTATTCAATATCATTTATTTACTAATATAACTAGAAACTATCTTAAGAGGTCAGTCAATGTACTGTGAAGACCAGTTAAGACCACTGTCAACTATTGTCAGCTACATAGACCAGTTTAACATATTTGTTTATGGAGCAACTAATTAATGGAATACTTGAATATGAAAAATGGAATATGGAATATGGACATCAGCTTGAGATGTCAATTTGTTAGATTTTTAAATGTTAGCCAGGCAAAGAGAGAGATTTTTCTTTTTAATACAACAAGAAACAGAGAGACCAAGATGTAATGCTCTGTTTTTCTCTTTTAATAACCCATTAAGTATTAATCTTAGACAGATAAGGTTTTGAAAACTTGGTAAAATTTATGGGAACAGAGAAAATATAATAAGTTGATGATATCATGTATCAAGGATTGTAGATCAGACAGACTAGCTTTCTATTTTACTACCTTAATTTTTGGTGTTAGACAAAAATAGACGTAAGTCTATACCCATTAAATATCGAATTGTAATCTAAGCTGCTTTATTAAATGAAGAATTAAGGTTTTTTTTAGGACTGGGAATATTGCTAAGATTAAACTAGCTAATACAATACTGTATTCTACTATATGTATCTTGTGAACTGGATGAAGACAGAGACAAACTGAGATGAACATGATATTGATGGAAAAATATTAGAATATTAACGGTAAAATATTTAGCAAGTACGGAAGCATGAAAATGTCTTGTTTAAGATGAAAAGAGAATTATGAAAGAACTAGGCCGATCTATTGGGAAAAACCTTTGATATATGTAATATGGCAGGAGATAAGCAATGTATCTGTTTTTACTTTCTTTTAAAAATAAAAAATACATTAAAAAAAGAAAATGGAGATTTTAGACCAGCACAATCCTTTGCTACTGTGAAGAAGGACAGGCAATTCCATACCTATGTGTACTTGATTCTGCTCTACACGTATGAGGACTCAATGTTAGCTGGCCCAAATGCTCTTGATGTTGCTTATTATTTAGCCAAAGATACAGTATTTTTCCGCCTATAAGACAGCCCCATGTATAAGACAACCCATGCTTATTCAACCCCAAATTACAGTTTCGCAACACTACCGTTCTCTCTGTGGCTTACCTCTGTGTACAAGACGACCCTCAATTTTTAGTCTAACAATTTAAGACAAAAATATAGTCTTATACACAGAAGAGTACTGCATATTTATTAATTGCACTCTGGTGTTTCTGACAGAAACCACAAAAGGGGATACTTAATCAGGAATATTTTTCACCCGGTGGGACGGCAACTGTATTAGGTAGCCTGTCACAATGGCCATTGCTAATCAGTGACAGAGGGAGGAAAGGCCATCAAATCAGGACAGATAATGGAATAGTTCTGCTTTTCCCAGAATAGCTCCCCTAAGGCAATTTCTACATTCAGTGAAGGGTTCTACCAGTGTGCTACGGCACCTCCACCCAGCTTAGAAGTGTGTCAAGGGACATAGTCAGCTTCCTTTGTTTGTTGTTACATCTGGATGGTGCTCGGACTCTAAATATTTCATAGATAATTCTTAACCTGTCAGAGTAGTGTTTGGCTCTGTCCTGTTCTCTGTACTTGAGCTACATTTTAGATGATTTCAAGAATATGTTTTCCTTTTCCACAGTATTATTAATAAAGCAATGATCAAATAGAACATTGTATGCAGACTTCTTTCTTTCTTTCTTTCTTTCTTTCTTTCTTTCTTTCTTTCTTT